>CM023483.1:120225041-120591966 GCA_013339685.2 Hyalomma asiaticum | reverse complement strand
AAGTCGCACAAAATGCGTTTTCCCGCATCGTAGAGCATTCTCTTACTTTATTGCGCGCCTTCCTGAATAAAATACGGTTCTCTCAAAATCTTGCCCAAAATGATAAAAAAGGTAAGACTATAGCATTGGTTTTTTTTTTTGCGAAATTTTCAATCGATCAGAAGTCGCACAAAATGCGTTTTCCCGCATCGTAGAGCATTCCTCTACTTATTGCGCGCCTTCCTGAATAAAAATACGGTCTCTCAAAATCTTGCCCAAAATGCCAAAAAAGTAAAGACTATAGTATTGCGTTTTTTGTGAAACTTTAGCTGCTTCGTGCGGCCGCATTGATTGTGTGCGTGTTTTTGGCACGTGAAAAAGGTTTGTGTTCTTTCACACTCGTCTCTTCATTGCTCTCCTGCGATTCGAGAACTCAAATACCGCGGCTAACGAGAGCGATACAGAAACGCATACGCGTCCGCACTTTCACTGCCGCGGCTGGTCCTCCACGATGGCGAAACGGTATCCCGCAGCGCCTGGTCGTGACGTAGGTGCAAGGCATGTATATCGTGTGTAACCAACAAGCCCGCCACTACATATATACCTTTTGGTGACCAGCGCGAATAACGTCGAGGTACTCTTCCGTGCCTTCAGAGTGTGAGTTATCCTAGCTTTTAATTAGCTCTTAATTGTCCGTGCACACGGCTAACTGATAACCTAGAAGGCGGTTTTGGAAGTGGACAGCTTTAAATGTGACGTAGAAGAAGTGAAGTCAGTGGCAGCAAAGAGCTAGAAAAAAATTGCCGTGTATCTCCGTGCTTCGCTGCAAATGTCGTCGAAAGACGATAGCCTTCTACCGGCCGTACTACATGAGTCCCGGTTCGCGTGTTTCTATTTCCCCGAGGAGTTGCGCAAGCGAGAGGGAAAACGAAGAGACGCGAGGAGAGAAAGGGACCGGCCGGAGTGGCGGGCGGCCGTTCCGCTGCCTGGATCTACCGGTTCGGCACGATGGATGGATGGATGCTATGAGCGTCCCCTTTGTAACGGGGTGGTGACATGTGCTTCGGCGTCGCATCGTTTTTTAAATCTCTCTTGCACGCCCGTGTTGTAGTATATTAGAGGTGGGTGAGGGGGAGGGTTTCGTTGCTGTTCTTGTATCGTTAAGCTAACCTCTGGGTTCCAGATGTTATTCGGCGGAAGATGGAGATGGTGGAGTGGAAGTGTTCTTTCTGCGCCGGCGCCTGAAGCGGTATTCCTTTTCTTTTTTTTTTCTTTTTTTTTGCGTGAGGGGTGGTCTTTCTTTCTTGGTGTTCGAATACAAGAAAGGCATGCCTGATTGTCTCGCCTGCGACGCGGGAGTTTACGGCGTGTTTGTCGCGTCATCACGTGCAGCTTGTCCAGAGTGTGTCGTTATCCTTCTGTTCTCTGCCGCGGCAAAGTGGCTGTCTGAGGGAGATAGAGATAGCGAGGGCGAAAGGAGGGCGATAGCTGGGGGGAATGGGGGGCGGGGGGGGTGAAGTAAGAAACGGGAAAAGTGTGCATAGCGACCTAGCTCGCACAAACGGAAACTCGGTGATAATAAATTCTGTGTTCGTCTGTCGGCGTTCAACCTACATCGTAATATGTTGAATGTGGTTTCCTATATACCACGGAAGTGCTGCGGCCTTGTAATTTAGAGAGAAGCAGAACTCATCGTGTGTTATGCTCGTAGCGCGTAGCTCATTCCTTGTCCGTTTACCCCGATAGGCGATTTTGCGAATAGCTTAGCATCTTAGCATCTAGCACACTCTGGACAAGCTGCACGTGATGACGCGACAAACACGCCGTAAACTCCCGCGTCGCAGGCGAGACAATGAGGCATGCCTTTCTTGTATTCGAAATCAGCAAAAATGCTGCATTGCGGACATTTTGAAATTAATCGCGTCACAATTGACGAGAGGGCACAGCAGTAATCTGTTCTTAAACACCTCGGCGACCCGACAACCCAGACGACTCGGCCATGCTTTTGTAGTAGACCAAGGGGTCCCGAGTTCGAATCCTTAAGCGTATAAGAAGTTGTTTTTTTTTTTAGCACTTCTGCCTTTTACCCTTTGATCCTTTATGGTCTCTCTACGCTCCTGAGGTATCTTATTTGTACCGACTACTTCTCTTTAATAATCATACCCTGTCCTGATTAACCCACTCACTGCAACACCTCTGAAAGTCTCCTCCCCCCGGGGAGCCTTTGGACAAAAGATGCATATGGGCGCCCACCATCACCGTGCTTCATCTACGTAACTCACTTGAGCACCAGAACAGGAACTGGCCCCCCTGGTGCAACACCATGGCCAACACCTCCCAAGTTACCGGACCAACCAAACCCTGGACCTACGACGACGACATCACCAGAGCTTCCAGCCACGGATGCGACCACACGGGTATTGGAACAAAAGACTCAAAGAGCCTCTGGACTCGGACAGGCCGTCATTGGAAATTAAACGTAGCGACTCTTAACACGCGAACCCTTTCAAGCGAAGCCAGATTAGCTGAACTACTAGAAGAATTAAGGGGTATTAATTGGGATATCATTGGCCTTAGCGAGGTTAGGAAACCAGGAGAAGGGTACTTATCGCTTAATGAGGGACACGTTCTTTGCTACAGAGGACTACCAGAGAAGCGCGAATACGGCGTGGGGTTCCTTATACACAAAGACATAGCAGGCAACATCGAAGAATTCTATAGCATCAACGAAAGGGTAGCAGGGCTCGTGATAAAATTAAATAGGAGATACAAACTAAAGCTAGTACAAAGTTACGCACCAACGACCAACCACAGTGACGAGGCTGTAGAACAGTTCTACGAGGATGTAGAAACGGCAATGAACAAGGTACAGACCCAATATACGATTGTTATGGGGGACTTCAACGCGAAAATAGGAAAGAAACTAAAAGGAGAACATGCCGTCGGTAATTACGGAGAAGGAGATAGGAATAGCAGAGGGGACATGCTAGCAGAATTCGCCGAAAGAAACCACCTCCGTGTAACGAATACTTTCTTCAAGAAACGTAGGAACAGGAAATGGACGTGGAAAAGCCCCAACGGAGAAACGAAAAACGAAATAGATTTCATAATGTACACTGATCTAGGTATAGTACAAGACACAGAAGTGGTTAATAAGATTAGAATTAGTGACCACAGACTAATAAGGGCGAAGATATCCCTCAATCTAAAGCGAACAAGGACAAAGTTAATCACACGGAAACAGGCCAACCTCGATAGCGTCAGGGCGAAAAGAGAAGAATTTAGCATTGCACTTAAGAACAAGTATGAGGCTCTAGGACAGGAAGATAATGAGGATATAGAGAAGATGAACGAAGACATTACTAATCTGATCACCGAAACAGCAATCGAAGTAGGGGGCAAAGCACCAAGACATGTTGTGAGTAAACTCTCGGAGTCTACTAAAAATCTAATCAAGCAACGCCAACAGATGAGAATAACTAACTCAAGAGACAAGATAGAATACGCCGAGCTATCTAAGCTCATCAGTAAAAGTAGAGTCAGGGACGTACGTAACCATAACGTGAAAGAAATAGAAGCAGCCGTCAGAAAAGGAGTCAGCATCAAAACAACCAAAAGGAAGCTTTGTGCGGGAAAGAACATAATGCATGCAGTGAAAGATAAGCAGGGCAACATCGTTACTAACTTTAGTGGCATAACCAAAGTGGCCGAGGATTTCTATTCCGAACTATACAGCTCAAATAGGAGTCTCCCCACCATGAGTGTATTAAATGCCGAGCAGGACTACGAAATCCCATGCGTCACTGCGGACGAAGTTAGGAAAGCAATACAGGGCATGTCCCGCGGAAAAGCGGCTGGAGATGACGGCATAACCACCGACTTGATCAAAGATGGCGGAGACTTCCTTATTGGAAAGCTCGCGACACTATACACTCAATGCCTCAAAACTTCAAATGTACCCGAAAGCTGGAAAAACGCAAATATTCTATTATTACATAAGAAGGGAGATATTAAAGACTTGAGGAACTACAGGCCGATCAGTCTACTCTCAGCACTTTACAAAATATTCACAAAGGTTATCTCCAACAGAATAAGGGCCACACTTGAATTTAATCAACCGAGAGAGCAAGCAGGGTTCAGAAAAGGATACTCTGCCATGGACCACCTGCATGCGGTCAATCAAGTAATCGAGAAATCCGCTGAATATAACAAACCCCTCTATATGGCTTTCATAGATTACGAAAAGGCTTTCGACTCGGTAGAGATACCAGCAGTTCTGGAGGCACTACGTCGTCAAGGAATATGTGATAGCTATATAAACACAATAGCCAACATCTATAAAGATTCTACAGCCACCCTGCTCCTCCATAAGAAAAGCAGAAAAATCCCAATACAGAAAGGTGTCAGACAGGGAGATACAATTTCTCCCATGCTATTTACTGCATGTTTGGAAGAAATCTTCAAAAGGTTAGACTGGGAAGAGACAGGGCTCAGGATTAACGGCGAATATCTGAGTAACCTGCGATTTGCAGATGACATAGTACTCTTTAGCAATGATGGCGACGAATTGCAAAAGATGATTGAAGACTTAAGCCGAGAAAGCGCTAAGGTAGGATTAAGGATGAACATGCAGAAAACAAAGATAATGGTAAGTGGCACGGCGAAAAAACGTCTATTCAAGGTCGAAACCCATACATTAGAAGTCGTAGGAGAATATCTGTACCTAGGACAGCTACTTACTGGAGAACCCACCCATATAAAAGAAATCCACCGTAGAATAAACATGGGATGGCGCGCATACGGCAGACATTCACAACTCATGAACGGAAACCTACCACTATCACTCAAACGGAAACTATATAACTACTGCATCCTGCCAGTACTGACTTACGGATCAGAAACCTGGAGAATTACAAAGAAGCTAGAGAGGAAGTTAAGAACCGCGCAGCGGGCGATGGAACGGAAAATGATAGGCGTTACACTAAGGGATAGGAAGACAGCCGAGTGGGTCAGAGAACAAACGGGGGTCGCCGACATAATGAACGATATTAAGAAGAAAAAATGGACATGGGCAGGCCACGTGATGAGAAGGCTAGATAACCGATGGACAGTTAGAACGACGGAATGGATACCAAGAGAGGGTAAGCGCAGCCGTGGGCGGCAGAGAGTAAGATGGGGGGACGAAATCAAGAAATTCGCAGGCATCAAATGGAATCAGCTCGCGCAGGACAGGCAAGGATGGCGAGGATTGGGAGAGGCCTTCGTCCTGCAGTGGACATAAAATTGGCTGATGATGATGATGATGATGATGATTATGATGATGATGATGATGGTGACATGTGCGCCGCCAGGCTCGTAGAACTTTTTTTTTCTCTCTTTAAATTTTCCTCATGCCTTTTAAATTTACTTCAATCAAATCGATCATACGAGGGAAAACGGAAATTCCCTGCCCCTTATGGCAGAAAGTCCGTATTTTTTTTTAATTATTTTTGTCCGTTCTCTCTAGTTTTCTGCCACCAGTATTCTAACCGTCTCTTACTTATTTCAATCGCGGCTATGTTCAGCTTCCCGTTGTTCGCCCTAAAACCCAAGGCTTCCTGTAGGGTGGTGCCCAAACGTACACCTGGGTGGATATTTCCGCATTCAATCAGAACATGCTCCGTCGTTTCCCTATCCTCCTCACAGCATGTGCATTTTTCTTCTCCTTTACTGAATTTCGCTTTATAAATACGAGTTCTAAGGCAGCCCGATCTCGCTTCAAACAATAAAGCGCTTCCTCTTGAATTATCATAAAATGCCTCCCTCTTTACTTCGTTTTTGCCCTCTCGGTAGTTATTCAGAGTCGGTTTTTTTTCCATCGCTGCCCTCCAGTTAATCTTCTCCGCCTCTCTGACTTTTCCCTTTACGCTCTTTGTTGTCAGTTTTCTTAGAGCCGTATATTTACTGGTGAGCCTCCTAGTTCTCTTTCTCCACTGCGTGTCAACGCTCTTTCTATATACATAGCGGAACACCTTCACTGCCCACCTACTCTCTCATATTCCTTAGCCTTTCTTCAAACCTTATTTTGCTCTGCGTTTCCCTTGCCTAAAAACTCGCCCATCCCATATCGCCCTTTACAGCCTCGTTTGTCGTTTTCCCGTGGGCACCCAACGCGAGGCGTCCCACAGTTCTTTGATCCACATCCATTCCTGATTGTATCTCTGGCCTCATGCACACCACTGAGTTCCCAAATGTAAGCCCCGGTACTATTACCCCTTTCCACAGACCCCTAAGCACCTCGTACCTATTGTGTCCCCATAACGCTCTGTGCTTCATTATTGCTGCGTTCCTCTTTCCCTTTGCTGCCAAGGCTTTTTCGTGTACCTTCATGTATCTATCACCCTCATTTACCCATACGCCAAGGTACTTGTATTCGCTTACCCTCGGTATTTCTTGGCCCTGTATGGATACCGCCTGGTCGTTGGGATCATTGAATACCATCAGTCTGCATTTTGTTACACTAAATCCTAGTCCTAGAGCCTCGCCTTCCTTCCCGCATATATTCACCAGCCGTTGTATATCATCTCGACTGTCCGCGAATAAGACAATATCATCAGCATAAAATAAACCCGGAAGCATCTGCTCAATTATCACGCCGCCCTGTTTGTGTGACAGATTAAAACCAATGTTGCTATCTCCTAGCGCTTTTTCCATTCTAACCATGTACAGCATGAATAACAGCGGCGACAAAGGACATCCCTGTCTCAGCCCCTTGCTAATATCAACGTTCTCTCTGCTACTGATTCCTTCCCATTCTATGCAAACTGTATTTTCTCGATATATTTCCCTCAAAAGCTGTACGCAATCGTCGCCTATGCCCATTCCTTCCAAAATTTCCCACAATATTTCCTGATTAACATTGTCATACGCTCCAGTGATGTCTAGAAAAGCCACATACAACGGCCTTTTTTCTATTTTAGATATTTCTATACACTGAGTAAGAACAAATAGGTTATCGTCTAAACGCCTGTCTACTCGAAATCCATTCTGAAGTTCTCCCAAAATATTGTTACGTTCTACCCATGCTTTTTACTGCTTGCATAGCCATCCTGTATAGTACCGATACGAGCGAATGCTATTCTTTTCCCCCTTGCCTTTATAGATTAGTTCATTCTGCTTTTTCGCCAACTGTCCGGTATTTGCCTCTTCTGTAAACATTTTTCTACGGCTTTCAATAGTGCTTCTTTCGTGTTCTGTCCTAATTCGTTAATGAGGCTAACGGGGACCCCATCTAAACCCAGAGCAGTCCGCTTTGGAATTTTTCCTTCGGCCTTTTTCCAGTTGAAATACTCAAGTTCTATAGAAGCTATAGCTCTTCCTTAGTTTCGCTCTCCGTCATCGTTTTATCCACTGGGGGAATCTCTTGGACGATCTTTTTAAACGAACCGGCTGTTACCTTCTGGATGTAACCCAACGCTTCGTACCCTTCCAATTGATTTCCTATCTCATCAACAATATGCTGTTGCAATGTGGCAGACCTTTTACCTAGCGCTTTTATGTGGTTCCAAAATACCCTAGGCGCGCCCTTCTTTTTGTCATGAATTTCTGTCACCCAGCGTTCACTTTCACCTTTAATTTTTGCCTCGACCAATTTCTGTACAATAGATTTTTCCTCTAAATATATTTCCCATCTTTCCGTGACTTCCACCTGCGGCCGCTTCTCCTTTTTTGCCTGCCTGTGCTCCCTTGATGCTTTACGTCGCTTTTCGATCGCTTCCCGGATTTCCCTGTTCCACCAGTTTTTTGGTGTTCTCTTTCCTTTCCAGCAAACAGTTTTCTTCTCTTTACTTATTTCTTTCGTCATTACATGAACTAGCTCATTATACCCCCAGTCCTTGCCTCGTATTTTGCCTACTTCTTCCTCTACTCTTGCGGCTATATTTTTTATTTGTTTGTCATTTAAATACGAGCTGCCAAACTTCGACTCTACGTTATTATTTTCAGATTTATATCCCAGTTGTAACGTTATGCGTTTATGATCACTACCCAAGCTGTTCATCCTGTCCTCGTCTATTCTCATTTCTCTCAGTTTTTCATAGATTCCTTCCGTCATAAGACAATAATCAATGTTCGATTGTCTGTTTCTGACCTCCCACGTGATCTGTCCATCACACTTGGGCCCTGTGTTAACTATCACAAGACTATGGTCTTCGCAAAGATCGAGCAATAACCTCCCATTGGTGTCTGTATATCCGTCAAGGTCGTGGATGTGGGCATTCATATCCCCTAGGAGGATGATTTCGGCCCCATGACCAAATTCTTTAATATCGGTGTTTATGCAATGCTTTATCTCCAGATTCTTTTCCTTACAGTTATTTCCCGTCCACATGTAAGCTACACCTAGCCACGTTTTCTTTCCACCTACCGTACCCGAAACCCAGAGGTGCTCTGAACACGTTTGTTTTACTCTCTCCCATTTGGCTCCACTATGAATAAGCATTCCAACACCCCCACCTTTCCTGTTGCACCCTTCCCAAACATAATTGTCAATATGTGGTGGCTCTTCCAGGTCCCTAAGGTGTGTTTCTGTAACCGCATAAACGCCTATCTTTTCTTTGTTTAACTGTTCCTCAATCTCTAACCACTTTGCCTTTTTTCTGCCACCCTGCAGTGTTTATGTAACTGATTTCTACACGTGCCTTCGCTCTTTTCTTCCTTTTACCTCTTTTCTGGCATTTCTCAGTGCTACCTGCCCGAAAATACCCCTGGTTGTTTCCTTTGTTCCTTGCTACCCCGGACTCCGAAGGGCCCGCGTGCCCCCCAAAAAAGCTACTGCACGTCCTGCAAGTCGCCAACCCACCTCATGACCAAGCCTCCTATCGAAGTGAATTCTGTCTCTTTGGAAACCTCCCCACCTATGCACCTCCCTGTTTATTTCCACTACTTCGAAACCCTTCTCTCGACTCGTACGCCATATCTCTTTGTTTGCCTCGACAACCGCTCTTTGGAGGTTGCCGTCACGCACTGGTATTTCCGGTACCGTGCACACTACTATCTGCACCTGGGGGGAGATGGCGCGCATGTCGTCGACGCCTTTTGCCAAGGTCGTCGCTAACCCTGACGATTCTTTGTTGAGGACGTCGTTTAGCCCTGCCGCAATCATCACGAGGTTGCGTCCGTGAGCCCCAGACCTGAGCTTTTCTTTTGCTAGAGACAAATTTTTGTCGATCCTTTCATTATTTTCGAGCGTGAGATAAGGGCGCCATCTGGCCATGGTTTCGGGAAACGCAAGAAGCTTGCCTAGTACAGGAAACGTCCGCTTTTGCGCATCCTAACAAGCACTAGGGTCTTTAGAATTACGCATCTATGTATTTTCTACTAAAGGAACACACCGTCCAATACATACGTATTGATGTTGCGCCTCAGATATGCGTAATATTTGCTTTTTGGCCGACTTTGTTCAGAAGTATGAAGGTAGCCACCAGTTCAAGCTGGGTGGTCGTTGAGGAGGGGGTTCACCTTTCGCAGCAGGACACACACACACACACACACACAGACCAAAATTTCTGCGTTGAAGTATCCCAAGAAAGACTATCGTCTTTAATAATAAACTTTGGTCTTCTGAGACGTTCAAACTGGCACATTTATGCCGTCAGTAGATGTTTCATGTACAACTACAGCCCGCCACTTCAACCAGACGTGTTTCATCCTTCTGGCATGCTGGCACCTTTTAGACTGCTATAGCAAGCTGTTCATGCGAAAGCTCTGGAACAATTTTGGGCTTTTTCTCTTGTCCACCAGTTAAAGCTCGAAAATAATGAAAGGATCGACACAAATTTGTCTCTAGCAACTTCTCTTATCTTTTGTGACGCTTCAGTCCTTTCCTTTCTCTCTCTCTCAATTTGCAATGCATACGCCGGCAAAACACCTTCAGAAAAGACGAGACACGGAGCATTGACGGAGCTGCAGACGCACGAAACCCCGCGCCGCGCCTTTACTTCAGCGGCAACACCTGCTGGCCAAAGTTGGAAGGCATCACCCACCCTGCCACCTCCTCCCATTGGGAGACCCCTCCGCTCAGCACACTAGCCGGGCGCTTAGCCGTGTCCCCAGTATGGGAGACAGAAATTAGCGTCTCTTCCTTCCTAATGAACCACTACCACCACTAGCCAGTATCACGGCCGGTCTGGACGCGCGCGTTCGCTCCCTCCTTTACGGCCTGAGCAGCTGCCGCGAGTACAATGGATCTGTTTCTATACAGTGACGCGGCGCGTTCCGCGTGAGGGCGTCGCGAGCCAACCCCCCAAAGCGAGTTGTTCTGCATCACGACCTACATACAGTAGGTCGTGCTCTGCATGCGCTTCGTATAGTAAACCACCTGTTCCCGGCCACCTTATCGTGATAATTATTTCTTCCGCATGTAGGAAGTGGTGAAAGCAGTACAAGTGCGTGCGGGGACAGTCTGGCTTTCTCAGTACTCATGCATGACTCGGCAAAAGAAGACGCACACTCAGCGCTAGTAGCAACAAGAATGGGTTCGTTGGTTGGTCAAACTCGACCACCTTATATTTGATGGAGGCGAAAATGCTTGGGGCTTGCGTGCTTAGATTTCGATGCACGCAAAAGATTCTCAGGTGGTGAAAATTCCTGGAGCCTTCCACTACGGCGTCCTTCATAAACATAACGCAGCTTTGGGATGATGGACGGCATGCTGATGCAGATTTCACCGAGTGCGTCCTTCTGCTCAGTTTCTACAATGAGACGGATTTGCTCAGCCTTGTGGCGAACCGCTCAATTGTGTGATTGCCAAGATTT
The DNA here is from genome assembly GCA_013339685.2 of Hyalomma asiaticum. Lineage (NCBI taxonomy): Eukaryota > Metazoa > Arthropoda > Arachnida > Ixodida > Ixodidae > Hyalomma > Hyalomma asiaticum. Next base: position 120,581,193 of record CM023483.1, on the reverse strand, counting down.
TTCCTCCGGAGCCCTCCACTACGGCGTCTCTCATAATCAGAGCTGGTTTTGGGACGTTAAACCCCACATAACAACAACAACAGCAAGATTTTTCCGGAACCATCATGTTTTCTGTTGCGATAACTATGAGATTACCGGCCTCATTGCAGCGGCTGAGCACATCGGCTTTGCTCGTAGCACTGCTTGTGTGCCGCTTTTATGTTAGAGGTAAAGTACTGGGCTAGTTAGGGGGGGGGGGGGGGTGCATACTTAAGATAAACAGCGCAAAAAACGGACGGCGTTGGTTCTTCGGATTCTTCTTGTTAACTACACAAAAAAGTTAACAGATCAGAACGACAGGATGATGATGATGATTGTGGTTCGGTTAGGAAAGGACGCTAATTTCTGCAGCCCATGTAGGGAGCACGGCTAAGCATCCGGGGGGGTGGGGGAAAGGGTGTGAAAGAGATAGAGAGGAGAGAAAGGCCGTAGTGGAGGGCTCCGGAAATTTAGACCACCTGGGGTTCTTTAACGTGCACTGACAACGCACAGTACACGGGCCTCTGGCATTTTCGCCTCCATCGAAAATGCGACCGCCGCGGCCGGGATCGAACCCGCGTATTTTGGGTGGCAGCCGAGTACCGTAACCACTACACCACCGCGGCGGAAAGAACGACAGGCCTTCTGGCTATATTCACAAGCCCACGCGGAAACATTTCCGGCCTTTAACGATGTGGCTACTTTAAACTAGCCGTAAGCATGATGACAGTGTTTTACCAGCAGTGCTTCTTTTTTCAGTTCTTGTGCATTAATTTAGTACCGAGGAGAACATTCTGTGTGATACTGAGCGGTTTCTGTGAAAGTTCTTCATTTTTCCTCTTCGCCGATGGCGTGCATTATTGCGCAAGAAAATTTTTCTAATCTTTTCATTTGCGCTCTGAAGACTGCATCTGGACTCGTGAGGGCTTGGGAATTTGTATGCATGCAAGGACTCTGCGTGGGGTGGTGCGGCTTATTATTATTATTATTATTATTATTATTATTATTATTATTATTTTCTTTCTCTGAATGGTGCAGGAGCAATAACCTCTCCCCAAATATTTCAAAAACCAAGGTAATGAGTTTCACTCGAAAAACATCTAGTGTGCCATTTTTATATTCTGTCAATTCTGTGACGTTGTGTAAGGTTTGTGAGATCAATGATCTAGGTGTTCTTTTTTGATAGCACCTTACACTTTTCTGTTGCCCCGCCACGGTGGTCTAGTGGCTACGGTACTCGGCTGCAGATCCGAGGGTCGCGGGATCGAATCCCGGCCGCGGCGGCTGCATTTCGATGGAGGCGAAATGTTGAGGCCCGTGTGCTGTGCGATGTCAGTGCACGTTAAAGAACCCCAGGTGGTCGAAATTTCCGGAGCCCTCCACTACGGCGTCTCTCATAATCAGAGCTGGTTTTGGGACGTTAAACCCCACACAACAACAACAAATTTTCTGCTCATGCTAAGCGTGTTGCTTTGCGGGGTCTTCGCACCCTAGGCTGTGTTTGCAGAATGTCTAGAGAATTCCGTTCTCCTATGTCCTTCCACAAATTGTACACTGCGATATGTCTTCCTCAACTTGAGTATGCATCTGTGATCTGGAATGGCATTTCTAATTCCAGCAGCAACGCCATTGAGCGAGTCCAGAAAAAGTTCCTGAACATCTATAACCATAGGTTCGCTAGAAATGGCCCTGATTCTTGCATTGGCACTGTTGGATCACTATCACTGCCATCACTACACTGCCGGAGAAAACGCGCTGATCTGTTATTTCTTTTCAAGCTTGTGCATGGTATGATATCCTGCCCTGTACTGCTGAAATGTCTTAATTTCCGAATTCCACGTAAGCTGACCAGAGAGAATAGACCTTTTCAAGTAACCGCCTGCCTCTGTGAATCTGTGAACATTCGACCATTGACAGGATACAACGTCTTTAGAATGCTTACTCTTTAGAGCTCGATGTTTTTTACAGCTCCCAATCGCTGTTCTGCTCCGAGCTTTGCACTGTACTAGCATAGTGTCGTACACTGTTGATATTTTTTTTTCTTGTTTTGCCTGCGCATAGTTGTATATGGGCAATTTTATAGCGTTTTTTTTATTCCTGTTATATTATTATGAATTTTGGCCTATCTTGCCTTTTATTAGTTTTTTCTGTAGAGTCTCCTTATTGTATTGTTTCTTGTATTTTTTTTCTCCGTGCCCCAGTACAAAGACCTTACGGTTGTTCCTGGGCACGTTAAATAAACACTTGATTGATTATTATTATTATTATTATTATTATTATTATTATTATTATTATTATTATTATTTTCCTTCTACTGTGATTGCGACTCACGGCTGCTCGTGGAGCACGACGCGCAATGGCAAGTGCACTCACGTGCAGCAGAAGTGGGCGAATCAGTGGCTTGTGCCTTCCCCTCCGAAAAGCGGAAATCACCGTAGTTATCTATACGCTTGCTACAGTGTTCTCATCGCATTGGTGCCATGCATACCATATAGAGGAGCTTCAGAATGTGACGTGGCAAGTCTGAAGCCGAACATTTCGTGCGCGCGCTAGCCTCCGCAACGGACGGGAGCTGGTTTAGAGCGGGTTAAGGTCCCTCTATTTAATAGAGGGACCTTAGAGCGGGTTGGCTCGGAGCGCCCCCGCCAAGTTGCGGCGATAGGTAGAAACAGCCCCTCGCGCGCAGGCCGTAAAGGAGGGAGCGAACGCGCGCGTTCCAGACCGGCCGTGCCAGTACATTCTAGGCACTATACACCAAGGAGGATTAATCCTCCTTGCTATACACCAGGAGAGGAGGAAGGTGCGGGCGCGCGTGTTGCCAGACCGCTCATGGTAGTGATAGCGATAGCAGGTTTGAGGCACATAAAATAACCCCAGGTGTGAATGTACGCGGACGTGGAACGGCAACGCGGTCGCATGGCCCTGCCACGGCCGCGCACATTTACAAGACAAACTCGCCCCGCAGTTATCTATGGATTGTAACCAAGCACCCCTTGCCTTTGTATTATTCGGCTGGAATCGCTCAGGGATGTCAAAGGCACCAACTTGTGGCCACCTGCCGCTCTGTGGTCCATGTTGGTAGCATCGCTGTTTTTATATGTATTTACTGGGAGTTTGCGCTCACGGTCAATGCTGCCGCTGCATCGCGCGCATGGTTGACACAACCGACAACTGATTTTTAAAGACGATAGTCTTTTTTGGGATACATGAACAGAAAAATTTTGGTCTGTCTTTCTTTTTGCTTTCACACGGTTCAGCCACCCGGCCAAGGTTTAAGCACTTGCCTAACGCCCAGCCATCTTGAACTGCTAGCTGCGTTCATAGTTGTGAACATTGTCGATCAAAAAGCAAATATTACGCATATCTGAGGCGCAACATCGATACGTAAGTATTAGGTGGTGTGTTCCTTTACTAGAAAATACATAGATACGTAATTCTAAAGACCCTAGTGTTTAGGGACCCTACTGTTTGTTAGGCTGCGCTTAAAATGTGACGCTATGCACGAAAAAGGCCTCTGCCGACGATTTGGTGCTGCCACCTGGCAGTTGCCCAGGTATTCTGCAGAAGCTCATGTTTCCCAACGGCGCTGCCCGATGGCGTCCATATCTCACGCAGCGTAGTACGGCTGGCAGAAGAGTGTCGTCTTTCGACGACATTTGCAGCGAAGCTCGCAGATATGCAGCCATTTTTTTTGCGGGACGATGCAATCGCGTCAACACTGATTTCTCCGTCGGGAGGTCGTGTCCACGGAACCAATGGTCCCTCGACGACAGTGCTGCTACCTTGTCTTAAGAAGCAGCAGAACTGCAATAAGTTCGAGACACCTTGCAACAGTATGGGCATTAAAAGTACGCAGGAAAGCCCCTCCTCGGGATCGCAGTATACAGACGTTCGGCCCGGTGGTGTAGTAAGTACTACATCTTTCATTCAAAACCGTTCTCGGCTGCATCAAGCATAACACGAGCCAATTCAAGCAAAAAGTGATTAACACTTAAGTGCTGAAATTTCACTAATTTTAAGCATGATTAATAATCGAGGTTATAGTTTTGCACAGATCGAGGTTGACGGACCGCAACAGGGTGCTTCTAAGCATTCTTAATCTGCATGCATTTTACCTAACTGTATGTATATATGGTTTGGGCAAATGGAACACAGTTCAGGAAAAGGGGCGAAAAGCGACACAAGCGCTTTTTTTTTTTCCGTACTGTGTTTCGTTTGCGCTGGCGAACTATGAATTGTGATTGGCCTTGTTTTGCTGGGCACAAGTTCGCCCAATAAACAGTTCGCCTGACGTCACCTTGAGTCCTGCGTGCTTCGCCTCGAGTGCCGCGAGTGTCACGACCACGTGACACTATGACGAGTATCTTCCAACTAGCTCAACTTGCTACTTTATACATGCGTAATATACTGCCCTGTAGAATGTACTGTGTAGATTTTTACGTGTTCATGCTGACAACCGGCTAAGGGGAAAATATTTTAATACGTAAATACTTCTTCAGTGACCCAGATTTAAAAAAACCACAGAATATCCACGGGATGAATGATGATGAGTGGGCGAAGCTCCGGAGGGAATCATCGGTAAACCGTGAACCTTCCGTGTAATTCGCCCAGTCGATCATCATGTAAAGACGTCTTACGCAGCCCCTTACACAGGCCGGAACGCGCACCGCGTTTGCCGACGCCATCACATGACTGCTGAGAGAGTATAAGGCGGAGAGGCCACAGCGTCTTACACCATCTTCTTACACGGGCCGTAACGCGCTAGCACAAACGCGTTAGAAACGCGCAGTCTTTCGTTAATGTTGGGTATTTACTGTCATCGTGGTGCATGTGTCCACGTGCGCTTCGTGGCGTAGTGGCTAGCGCCGCGCGTTCGGAAGCGAGGGGTCCCTGTTTCGATTCCGCGCTTCGGACACAACGTTCGGAATTTTTTTCTCATCGTCCATGGTCCACCAAGCGCGATCCGACACGTACGGCGACGACCCAGGAGAATGAGAGGAGCACTCCCCGCGCAGCCCGCGCAGCAGCCAATCGGAGAGCAGCTGCACCGCCAACGCCATCTAGCGTACCTTCACCCAACCGCCATATTGTACGCATGTCTATGGGACAGCGCCCTCTCGGAAACGAGACGAGAAATGGAGATGACGACACAGAATGCCTACAGCGCCATCTAGTGTATCGTCACCCAACTGCAGTTTGCATGCACCTCTATGGGACAGCGCCATCTATTGTATGCTAAGGGAGACGCTACTGGCTACGCAGGATGCATCGACAACCGAGAACCGCCCAGGTGATGCCATAAGGAGCTTCGCCCCTAAAACCGGGCCGCAGGTACTAGGAAGCGAAATTGACGGTGGAGCGACCAGCGGCAGCACAGCCATAAAGCTAGCTTTACGTGAAGCATTGGTACTTTGAATGCACGTACGTGACCACGTTTTAGCGTTTTAGCCCCAGCGGAGCGTGAAAACAAATGCGCAACGCTGCTTCCCAAGGGGGGAGCACTCATAGCTCAGTAGACCTCTCATTACTTCAAACTTGAGAGACCTTGGAATTCTTTTAAACGCGAAGCATTTCTTAGCGAACTTCGGCGACTATGAGCGCATCTATCTATCTATCTATCTATCTATCTATCTATCTATCTATCTATCTATCTATCTATCTATCTATCTATCTATCCGCCTACGATTTTGTGCTCTCCTAGCCGTTTGGCTTATGGGATGTTTACGAAAATTGGTATGCCACAACATGACAACATGACTGCATGATGAACATAAATGACAGGTCAAAACATGAAAATCATGACATGCATGTCATGAGCGACATGATTTACATGCCACGGTCTTGGTGCTCTCCTGGCCGTTTCGCTAATGGGATGCATACGAAAATTGGAATGCCACAACATGACTGCATGACGAACATAAATGGCAGGTCATTACATGAAAATCTTCATATGCATGTCATGAGCGGCATGATTTACATGCCACGGTCCTGGTGCTTTCCTGGCCGTTTCGTTAATGGGATGTATACGAAAATTGGTATGCCACAATACGACTGCAATGCGAACATAAATGACAGGTCATAACATGAAAATCATGACATGCATGTCATGAGCGACATGATTTACATGCCACGCGTTTCGTTAATGGGATGTATACAAAAATTGGCATGCCACAACATGAGTGCATGACGAACATAAATGACAGGTCATAACATGAGCATCATGACATGCATGTCATGAGCGACATGATTTACATGCGACGGTCTTGGTGCTCTCTTGGCCGTTTTGTTAATGGGATGTATACGAAAATTGGTATGCCACAACATGACTACATGACGAACATAAATGACAGGTCATAACATGAACATCATGACATGAATGTCATGAGCGACATGGTTTACATGCGACGGTCTTGGTGCTCTCCTGGCCTTTTCGTTAATGGGATGTATACGAAACTTGGTATGCCACAACATGACTGCGTGACGAACATAAACGACAGGTTATAACATGAAAATCATGACATGCATGTCATGAGCGACATGATTTACATGCCACGCGTTTCGTTAATGGGATGTATACGAAAATTGGCATGCCATAACATGACTGAATGACGAACATAAATGACAGGTCATAACATGAGAATCGTGACATGCATGTCATGAGCGGCATGATTTACATGCCACGCATTTCGTTAATGGGATGTATACGAAAATTGGTATGCCACAACATGACTGCATGACGAACATAAATGACAGGTCATAACATGAGAATCATGACATGCATGTCATGAGCGGCATGATTTACATGCCACGCGTTTCGTTAATGGGATGTTTACGAAAACTGGTATGCCACCACATGACTGCATGACGAACATAAATGACAGGTCATAAGACGAAAATCATGATATGCATGTCATGAGCGACATGATTTACATGCCACGCGTTTCGTTAATGGGATGTATACGAAAATTGGTATGCCACAACATGACTGCATGACGAACATAAATGACAGGTCATAACATGAAAATCATGACATGCATGTCATGAGCGACATGATTTACATGCCACGGTCTTGGTGCTCTCCTGGCCGTTTCGTTAATGGGATGTATACGAAAATTGGCATGCCATAACATGACTGAATGACGAACATAAATGACAGGTCATAACATGAGCATCATGACATGCATGTCATGAGCGGCATGATTTACATGCCACGCATTTCGTTAATGGGATGTTTACGAAAACTGGTATGCCACCACATGACTGCATGACGAGCATAAATGACAGGTTATAACATGAAAATCATGACATGCATGTCATGAGGGGCATGATTTACATGCCACGCATTTCGTTAATGGGATGTATACCAAAATTCGTTGGCACACTTGACATTGACGGACAGTGTCTTCAATGTACTTGTCAATTAACGGCCACCAAACAAACGACCTAGCAAGCATCTTCATTCTTTGCATTCCTGGGTGCTCTTCATGCAGCAATGTTAGGACCGCTTCTCGAAGTTCGTCCGGAATGATGACTCGCTGGCCCCACGTGACACAGCCTCGCTCGTACGAAAGCTCGTTTCGACGAGCGTAAAAGGGCTGAAATTGATCATCATAGTGCGCGGGCCAGCCAGATAAGGTGAACTGCACGACTCTGGAAAGAATACGGTCTCTTTTAGTCGCACTAGCCACTTGGCTTGCGGCGAGAGGCGTTGAATCAAAAACTGCCAGACATTCTTGTGTGGCGTCTTCTTGTTTGACTGGAAGTGGCAGCCTTGAAAGGGCGTCGGCAACTTCCATGTTTTTGCCGTTTCTGTACCGCAGTGTGTACTGATAAGCTGCTAACGTGATAGCCCAACGCTGAATCCTTGCTGCGGCCAGGGAAGGAATTGGTTTATCCGATCCCATCCTCGTCGCCGATGCCAAGATGCCTAACAGCGGTTGGTGGTCAGTATACAGCGTGAATTTCCGTCCGTACAGGTATCTATGAAACCTGCTTAGACCGAAAATTATGGCCAGGGTTTCCTTCTCCCCTTGCGCATAATTGCGCTCCGCTGCGTTCAACGTTCTGGAGGCGAAGGCGATGGGTCTTTCTGAACCATCAGGCATAACGTGGAAAATTACGGCCCCAAGACCGTAGGCCGAAGAGTCGCAGCTTAACCCGATTGGCTTATTCACGTCGTAAAACGTCAGAACTTGACTGTCGATAAGGCGCTGCTTGGATTCCACGAACGATCTTGAATATGCGTCCGTCCACATCCAGCTCTTATCCTTCTTGAGCAGGTCGTACATTGGTGCAGCGACTGTAGCCAAGTCTTTGATGAATTTTCCGTAGAAATTCAGGAGTCCCAAGAAAGCTCGCAGTTCGGTTACGTTACTTGGCTGAGGTGCTTCCGAGATGGCCTTTATCTTTGCTGCTGTTGGAAAAATACCATCTGCTGTCACTTTGTGCCCAAGATAAACGACGGACTGCTTGAAAAATTCACACTTCTGATCTTTTACGGTGATATTGTACTGTGCAAATCGTTGAAGTACCTTTTCCACGGTTTCTTGACAGTCGTCTACGTTATCACCTACGACGATGACGTCATCTATATAGCACCCCACTTTTGGGATCCCTTTTAGGACTTCGTCCATTAATGACTGAAAAATAGCAGGGGCGCTAGAGATGCCGTATGGAAGACGCTGAAACTGAAACAATCCAAGATGCGTGTTCACCGTTAACAACGCTTTGCTTTCTTCAGCAAGCGGCACCTGTAGATAGGCTTGCGATAGATCTAGGACGCAGAAGATCTTGCCTCCAGCGAGCGTGGAATACAAATCTTCTGGCAGTGGTAACGGATAATGGTCCGTTTTCAGAACAGGATTGACCGTGACTTTGTAGTCGCCGCATAACCTTAATCCTGCACCGCCTTTCTTTGCGACCACCACCAGAGGCGTTGCCCAGTCGCTTTTCGTGACCCTTTTGAGTATTCCGGCTTGCTCGAGCTTGTCTAACTCCTTTGCTACTTCATGCTTGATAGCAAACGGTACTGGCCGGGCTTTTGATAACACTGGTTGAGCCCCTTCCTTTACAAGGATGCGAGCTTCGAAGTTTCTGACGATGTCCGGGGCACTCTTGAATACCTCGGGAAACTTCTTTCGTAGGGCTTCTACCCTCTGCTCAACTGGTCTGTCCGCGGACAGGCTGTATACTGCTCTCCAGTTTATCTTAAGTTTTTCCAACCAGTCTCTTCCCAAGAGAGCAGGCATCATCGTTCCGTTCTCTTTCACGACCACCACAGGTAAAGTGATCTCGTTTCCTTCCTGGTCCACGGAGACGTTTGCTTTTCCCAATACTTGGAGACGTTCCCCTGTGTACGTGCGCAATGAGACGTTTGTTTTCACGCACTTGACATGCGGAAAATACTGGTTATACAAACGCTCTGGTATGATCGTCACTGCTGCACCCGTGTCGATTATCATCGAAACAGCCTTCCCTTCAATGTTCATGTCTACGCTGTAGCCACTGGAGCTTCTGCCAGAATAGAACACCGTGTGACAGCTGAATTCTTCGGATTCGTCGTCCGTGGTGTCTACATATCTGACAACTTTTGTTTTGGCTACTTTCTTGCAGACGGCTTGCAAGTGCCCTTTTTGTTACAATTTCGGCAGGTGTGGTTCCGATACCGCTTTCCGCAATGCCAACATCGTTGCTCGTTATCATGCTCATCTTTTGACCGTGCAACTGGCCTTGGTCTGGTTCCCTTATCACGGTCTCGATTGCCGCGAATGACGTTCACACTGCATGGTTTTCCGTCAAACTGATGCATTTGCTTTGCCTGTTGCGCAGCTAGTTCTTTTTCTAGCGCCATTTTGCATGCCAGCTCGAATGTCAGGTCTGCCTGTGCAAAAAGAACCCGTTGTGTTTCTTCGTCACGCAAACCAGCTACCAGCCTGTCCTTTAAGGCATCATTTAAAAACGTGCCGAAATTGCAGTCTCTTGCTAGATGCTTCAATTCAGTGATGAAATCTTTGACACCTTCCTGTTCTGTTTGCATTCGGCGATTAAATTTACAACGTTCTGCAATGATTGAGTGGGCTGGGCTGAAATGAGCTTCTAGGAGCTGCTTAAGGTCCTCAAAACTTTTCTCAAAAGGCAAATGGGGCACGACTATCTTCTTTAGCTCTTCATAAGCTTCCGCTCCGAGGACGTTCAGAAACAACTTCAGTTTCTTGCTCTCAGGGACATCATTTATGTCTACGTAGTTCTCGAAGCGTTCAAAATACGAGCGTATGTTGTCGATTTTCGGGTTGAATTCTGTCATCCTGCCAAGCATACGCCCATGACCTTCTCGACCATTGCCAGTTTCTGCCATAATGAGCAAGGTTCACTTATCTGCAGAGTTGAGTTCCTCGATGTGCGTTGTCCGTATTTCCCGTACGCCACCGAGGTTAATGCAAGGGCTCCGTGACGCCTCGCTTCCCCGCGAAGTTGTTGCGCTGCTCCACGCAGTCGATGAATCATGGCTGCAAGGGCTCCGTGTCGCCTTGCTCCGCCAGTGGTTCAGTCTCGTTCCTGCTGCTGGCCGGCGGCGTTTAAACTGCTCGCCAATCCCATCCTCGTCGCCAGATGCTCTATTCTGAGCAGTAACGACGCATCGGTGGCAGCAATACGAAAAACCTTTATTTCATACAGCAGCGCACTTTTATAGGTAACAGCTGCATGCCGGTCAAGCATACGTCATCGCGGGTGTAATCTTATCAGACCGCGTGGCGGATACAGAACAGTATGTATGTATGTATGTATGTATGTATGTATGTATGTATGTATGTATGTATGTATGTATGTATGTATGTATGTATGTATGTATGTATGTATGTATTTTCTACTAGTGGTTTGTTAAATTCTTTGACAAGTGCTGGCAGCAATTTTCATTATTTCAGGCTGTAAACGGGTGCATGAGACCGAGGTAGGCGATATTTCTGGTGAAGATAAGCAAAAATCGCGAATTAGTATACGATAAACTGAATGGTGCGGTTTGAATTAAGCAACTTTTATATACATCAAAAACATAGCAGGCCCGTGAAAAATGTGAAACTTGTCTGAATTAACAGAAACCTTGAATTATCGAAAGTTTAATGTACCTGTTCCCTTCATTCTATTTGGTTGGCGTCAATCGGGCAAGACATTCGCTCGGAGGCTGTATTTTCGTGCTCCGTGACGAAAGTCATTTTTGTAGGAAAGTGACGACAACAGAAGCGTAGGTGAATGAGGTATGACATTTATTCCGTGTCCAGCGTCTGGACTTCTGGTCAATTAGAAAAAAAAAAAACAGTAGGCGCTTCTGCAGGAATCTCAATTATAGCCCCGACGTCTGTAACTGCTGGCGCCTCAAAATGAAACAAAAAAGAAATAATAAAATAAACACCCGTCACGGAACAAACTAACACTAATAAACCTTCAGAGCAAATACAACTTCAAAGGTGCAATAGACTTATAAGAAGCAACTCCGTAGTGATGTAACAAGGCAAGCAAACACAAAGGCATCCACTTGTGCGGTACGGGTTAGCTTACTCAGTCTCTGCATTCTAACTAAACGAAAGAAGTATGCATTTTCACACATACGCCAGAAATTCGTAGTGTTTCACTCTGCGTCTTTTCCTTTTTATATCGCGATCACAGAATGCACACTCTATGTCTGCAATGCACGGATTAATGACCGGCGCATACTTATGGAGCTGCTTGTTCCAACGAGGTAAAAAGTATGCGCAGAGCCATGCGCTTGGCAAGACCGGTTTTCTTTACGCCGAGCGCGATCTTGAGAAAGCCGATGATCACATTAAGATATCGTTTCGTTTTGGCAGAGAGGACATATGCCGCCTTCAATTTCTCCAAGACAGATCAAAGATAACATCTCGTGGTAAAGGAGAAACATAAGCCCTACCCGTATGGCTATGTTGTCGCATCCCGCAAATCAAATTTATACGTACTTAGGGAAGTTCTGGAGACATCCTTGTTCGAAATAGAGGAAAAATGTTACGAGCCTCGCCTTTTCAGCCTGGACCATAGCCTTAGGTATACTCCTGTCACGCTGTCCAGTGGGGCCTTCACTACAGGGTTACGCTTAACTTGATTTATTGCGGTAATCGATATGATTACCCTTTTAATTTCTATTTACACTTGAACGGGATTACGTTCTTGTTCATCAATTCTTTTTCACAGATGTTAGTCCATTAATCTCTTACCTATAAGTAATCGCCACCTTTAATTCCATTCTTGATTGAACATTGAGGACATCGTTTGACTGGGTCCACTGACCCGATACGTGCCACTCACGATTGCCGAGCTGCATTTTGCAGCGCTTACAATATATCGTTTAAGTACTAGTCTTAAATTCCCTTGTGCCGCCCGGTTAGCAGCCTATTCGTATTTGTGGGTTACCTGCCTTATCCAAAGGTCATCATCATCATTATCTTAAGATATATGAGCAAGCTTGGCGCGCTAGTGCATCACCTGTGGGGTCAGACGTGACGGTGATGCATATGTCATTTGACCATCCCTATAACATTTGGTGCGCGTCGACATTTGCTGTACTGTACGCCTGCCACTCTTCTGTACGTCTATTTCTGTACGTATCGTACTTCTGGTATTTACAAACTCTAACGGTCGATAAGGAATATCTGCTGAATGGAGTGTTTCATGCGGAACAGTAAAGGCCAAGCATATCGCGGACTTCGTTTTTCAATAAACCATGCAACCACAGTGCTCTTCCCTCACTTTAGTACAGGTTAGAGTCTTCCTGCCCACATCATATCAATGGTCCATTTTACTGAGTACGAAGACGGCAACGCCGGTGCGCAACATTTGCTTTCAACACATGGCTAAACGCGAAGGATAGCGAATTATCGCCTTGAGCACGCAGTCAAGCTCGAAGCTTCCAGTGGTTTGAGGACAACTTGCAGCTGCACGGTAAGCGTCAATCGATGCGTACACGTATCCGCAATGGTCACACGACCACAAATTAATCCTTGTGGAGACACTATGTCTTGCATTTCACAACGGCGATATACTGAGACAGCCTGCGTAAAAACAGCGCGAAGTGCATATCGATAGCTGTCGTCAAAATTTCGCACCGGCTATTGTGGCGTTGACCGCAAGGTTTGTACGTAGTTCTCAACTAATTCTGAGCGCAGATGTAATTTCAACCTGTCGTCGTACAAAGTAATTAATTATATTTTGTACATCAAAAGTGTTAACTACGCGGACAAACCAGCACCTGTGTTGGTGCAAAAAAAAAAATACTTACAACACTTCTTGTTCAAGTATCATATAAGACATTCGTCCACTATGCATACCGTGCCGACTCGAGAAAGTAGATTACAAGCACCTATACCTTTCAGAAAAAAAAGTAGTCACTGTACTTGCCTAACACTTCACGGCCATTCATCAGCAAAAATAACTCAACCACGCACCTTCACTGCCTGCACGATTGGTCCCATTTAAGGTGCGTTTGTCAAAGAACTCCTTGCCAAAGAAATCGTCGGTCGAGAAGCGTGATAACGAAGCGCGATTACTTCTTTATCTCAAATCGAGGATCAGCGCTGTGGTCCACTCGGGTGAGGTGAGAAAAGATCTCGCACAGATAGCTCGTCTATAAAAAAAAAATCGTATGATGAGCTCAGAGGCCGACATGCACTAAGTAAAAAAAAATCAGCTCTCTATACAAAGCAGTCGAAGATACGTCCCAAACATTACAATGTATGTACAGGCTCAGACAAGCGGACAATGGTCAGCGCCGCCTACACCCCCGCGAGTGCCTCACGTTCATGGTCGAATTTCCTTTCTTTTCTTTTTTTTAATCCGAAGAATTGAACGTGCGCTCTGGAATAAACAACAAAAGAAGCAAGGAATGTTGCAAAACGAGAGAAGAACAAGAACAGAGAGAAGATGTCGAACGTTCCTCGCTGCGCTGGCTGCAGTAGCGTAATGTCTTCGGAGGCGCCGAAGATTTCGATGAGTGTGTCGCACCGAAGTCAGCGTGCCTCTTGTCCGAGCCGAGAACGGTCCCGAGTCGACAGTTATAGCGTTAGTGCCTCTCTCTCTCTTTCTCCGCTTTCACTCTCGCCGCTCAGGTGCGGTACCCGTACTTGAGGTCCTGGACGAAGCTGTCCTCCCGGTCGTACAGTCCCTGGCAGTACTTGGTGTTGTCGAAGGGGCCGTGCACCCCGCCGTACTCCTCGGGCAGGATGCTGGGCGGGAGGTACTGGTGCAGCGAGGCCATGTCTGAACCGTGGATGTGTATCTGCGAACAGGGGGCAGGGAGGGCACGAGTATACGAGGATTGTCAAGAAGAGTCGGTAAAACTCTTCGATAAGCGTGATGCGCGTAACACTAAAACGAGAGCTTTAAACGTGACCGGACAGCTACGGAGGTTTTTAAACAACGGTTACCACAGCTAGATTCAGACGAATCCGTGCTAGACAGTCGCATGACTAGTCGTCAGCTTTCAAGAAATACTGCCACTTCCACGGGATTTCACGGAATGAGTGCGATATTCTTAGTACCGTGCTGGAAATCCATCAACATCAATCAATCAATCAATCAATCAATCAAGCAAGCAAGCAAGCAAGCAAGCAATCCGTGTTTAGTCATGTTGAAAATTACATGATGGAGTGATAAATCAAGGACCTCATGTCGAATCTAGAGAAACTTACTGTATTTGCGAAAGTGAAATAGGAGGAACAATGAACAAGTGAAATAGGAGGAACAATGTGAGAAGTATGCGGGTAATTTCAAGGAGGTTCGAGCCAAAGGCCGAAACGTTACTGACGGCGCGTAATTATGACGTCAGAAATTTCAACGTGTATTCTCGCATCCACGTCAGATTGGCCTCCATGCCTCCACTAGGCAGGCCACAGGAAGTTCTTATGTATAGGCGCGTAAGTGTAAACTTGTGTGCGTGTATTTACGCGAAATATCGTTGCTGCCGTTCTACAAGTGGTAACAGTATCCGTCGTCGTTAGCTCAGATAACATTTTTTTTCGCTATTTTTACGAAGACATTCAATGTGTTTTTTGAAATACGGTCTATTGCACACACTGGCTGCCGAACCAGCCCTGTAGGTTCTAACAGAACGCCATGTCCTCGCTCATAACATTCCTTTAAAACGACGTATTTTAAATACACTTGGGGAAATGGTGAAGCAAGGCAATACAATCTGGTCAAAATCAATTTACATATATCCCAAATCGCGATTACCTTCTTTTCAACATTGTGGACTATTGCCCCTTTTGTTGAACTTCACCGCAGTGTAAGCTTTTATTTATTTATTTATTTATTTATTTATTTATTTATTTATTTATTTATTTATTTATTTCTCTGTAAATGCTGCCCAATGAGTTAAGCGGGTGTATTACGGAGAAGTCCAACAAACGGCGAATGGGCAGTTACCTAAATTTTTGGGGCATGAGTTCAGAAGCGATATTTTTACCACTCGTCGAGTACATGTCCCACAATGTTTCCGCTTAACCCGACACGGTTTACATTATATGTTCTCGTCCTTCAAGTAAGGGCATGCGGAGCCCTCGATTCCGATTCGTCCTGTCTAGTGCATTTTTTGTTTCTTTGGACGTACATGTTTTTTCGAGAAGAATGCGGACGACAGGTGTTCCGATATCGTTCTACCTAACTTGAGAAACGTACTATAGGAGATATTAGACAACACTTCCTCGTAATCCCCTCTCCCTTCCATTCCATTCTTCAATTTGTTACCCCTAATTCATGTAAGAAAAGTTATCTTCAATGAAGAGGTTCAATGCCTTTGTTGTATGCTTGTTCAGGTTTCTCTTTTTTTTTTTCCTTGTTTGCATTTAAATAAAAAGATTGAATTATTCACTTCAACGAACGACTACTTATATTAGATATAATGTGTGCTTTTGTGAACGTTAATACTATGTAACTACCGCCATATTACTTATTGTTTCATTAATCTGACGCACTGCTTTTTAATGATATTATTGTACACGCTTGCATGTCTCTGCTACATGCTTTGCACTGTGGGAGCTTGGGCTTTGATCGAGCGAACTGCTTGGCATTTCGCCCAAGCTCGTCCACATCTTCACGATGTAACTTTTGATTTAATTTGATTTCATTTCATGTCATTTGATTTGAGAGTCCGCCACAGCCAGTCAATCAAAGCCCAGTAAATAAGTCAGCTTAAAAGACAGTCCAAGAAATGCTTCTGGCATTTTGCCAGAAGCGAGTGAGAGACATTGGTTATCGCGGAACACTGACCCTGTTGATGTTCTTAGTGGTGAGGAAAGGCTTGGCCAGCGAGAAGAAGACGTTGAACACCGACGGCTGGTACACCACGTGCACGGCCTTGAATCGCGCCGGCAGGCAGTCCTGGTCACGTGGAAACAAGAAGGATAAGAAGGAACATTGCTCGAAAACATCCAAATACGAATCTTGCTAGATAAGCCTCCCTGCTGAGAGGAAGGAGAAACATTTAATCTTTATCGTGCTTCGGACAGGCGCCTGCCTTGGTGTGAGTCGATTACGGTAATACTAAAGAAATTCAAGAGGTAAAGGAGATACAGAACAACGAGAAATATGTCAGCCTCAATCGTGACGTCACGCTTCGACGAGAAGCGTGGCCTCAAGAAAGGTACACCGTTCTTATCAAAACGATCACACCCACTGAGGCGTTTAGCACTCTTCGAAGCCCTTTAACAGTGTTACTTCGATGGCTTCGTATGTCGTTATCCATACCGAGCCCGTGACGACCCTCAAACTGATAATAACGTGAGGTGAGTTATCGAGTAAAAGGTGCAGTATCAAAAAGCCCACATAGCTACCCTCATCTTCTTGAGGAGTATGTCCTTCACTTGACGAGCCCGTTTTACAAGGCAGCATAAAAATCACGCGTCCTAAACTATATAATACAAATGCTAATGCACACGAGCACTCCGGAGGCTGTAAGGTGTATGTGCTCCCGTCCGGGACATTTACCCTGGCTCATTGGTTCTTAAAGAAGTACTGACAAGAATTTTTCATATTTTCTTATTGTTGCTCTAAATAAAAGCACTGGCGTGGAGAACCCTAAAAGGAGTATCGTGGTGCCATGCAACCCAATGAACATATTTTTAACACGGCTACATTAAAAACCCACCTTCGGTTTCGAGTTCGAGGGGGCGGTTTCATAGTGACGTGTTAACACAGCCAAACGGACGTTTAAGCCACATGGGGACAGCAATTCGTCATGTCATCGCTGCAACTCTGTCGGCTGTGGTCAATTGAACGTGGGAAGAAGAAGAGAAAAGCATTTAATGAGAGGAAAGGAGGAGATGTCGGCCTGGAGAGTGAGTCTCTGGCCTGCTACTCCCCACAGGGGTAAGGGGAAAAGGGAGAGATAGAGGGAGGTATGAGAGGGAAATTCACACAGCGATGATTTCACGGCTGTCCAACGACTCTGACAGCGATTTCGGCGATATTTAGGTGACCGTGTTCACACGCCATCGTATTGTCCATTGCGCTAGGGCTGGCTTGCAGATTCTGGGCGAGGAAAACGCTAAAATCAAACTAAAATACTTTGTACTTGTTTCCTAACGTCAGTGTGTGGAAAGCGCTAACAATCCATGAGTAGAAAACGAAAAATGTCCCGTCTGCGCCACCGTGAAATCGTGTCAGTCTCCTTTAACTGTGAACGTTTGATCATTGCCCAAAACTACACACGCAGATTACAGAGGACATAACCGTACTGATTCACCTGGCTTTATAGCTTGAAATGTCCAACTCCTCAAGATAGCAGCTAGCCTCGCAAGGCGGCCTAGCTATTCTGCGCCGACGAAAACGAAAGAAAAACAAAAGTAATGAAGAAACACAGATCAGTTTACGACGATACATGTCGCTTTACAGTCTTCTCTGGAAACTGTCAATAACTTCTGTAATTTTTCAGTCACTAAGATACAGTAAGTGCATGAAGAACCTCAGGTAACTAACTAACTATTTTAAATGCTCGATATGCGAACGTGTGAATCTCCTGTTCGTAGAGATTCGAGAGACGAGAAATAAGCAGTGTTTCCAGCAGAGTCCTTTTTCGTGTCCGCCTGTCTTTTACTAGGACGTCTACCTTTCGAGGAAAACTAAGAAAACCCGCAGCATATCACGTGACCTAACACAGGGGTGTAAACGTCCATTGGAAAGCCTCGGTGAGAAAGGGAGTCTGTTCATTTCTTTCTGGGCCGAACAGTGGTGATGAATTGTACGCGCGTTTTCTTTTCTTTCAAAGCATGCGAAGTTTCTCACATAGCCTACAGGGAAAAGCAGCGTTTTCGGTCGGCTAGAGCGACTTGCATGTTGCACAGCTCGAGTAAACAATTTATTAGTTAATTATTTGCTACAATAGTTGAGTTTTTTCCTTATCTATTGGTTCAAATGAGGCCTCTGTTCCTGCAAATATCATTAACCTTTGTTGATGCGAAGGTGTACTTGCGCATTACAGACATTACTCCGCTTCTTGGCTTCCATCGTAAAGCACAATGAAACAATGACGCGGACATGAGCAAACGCAACGATGGGACAGGCACTGATCAGTGGAAGGCCCTCGCCAATTGACTACTCAACTGTAGCACGCGTCATTTTCAAGTTGTGTCGAAACGTCGGCACCACTGGTGAACTTTTTACACGGCAGTAATATATATACTTGGCTAGCACGAAAGTTTCAGAAGGGCGATACACACTCATCGACACCCCCCTCCCCGCTCCCGAACGCATAGACGAGTGACGTCAGTGCATCGTATACTACGCCAAAACAACACAAATGAAATTGTTAAATATGCCTCGGTGGTCGAATTAGAACTCTGGACCCGTATCTACAAAAACAACTTACGATAAAAATTTTCGCAAGAGAAAATTTCAGCCAATCCTTATTCTGGACACACCATTAGAGAGACCGTTCAGCCATTGGCAAAAAGCCCTTACGAAAGAGAAGTTTTATGAATTCAGCCCCTGAACTCCTGTCGTACCTAAGCCCGATGCTCCGACAAGTACGCCGCAGGCGTAGGCTTTGTCGGGACGTATATATCGCCGCCTTGAAAGAGTTGGCGGCGAGCATGTCGAACAGTAGACGTCGCAGCGGATTGTACAAAAAAATGTCGCTTGACCTTAGGAAGTTCTTAAGCGTGCCAAAGTATGGCTGGACGTCTGTAAGACGTAAATAAGGAATGTCAGAATCATGAGGACGTTAATTATAATTAGTTAATCCTTAATAACTAGAGAACCCCGAAGGTCACCACTTCGTGTGGATATGCGCCGCACCTGGTCGGAACTTTGAATGCATATTTGCAAGGGCGTCTTTAATAGGCGACATCGAAGGGCTTCGCCTTTACGTCTCCACAGGCGACCGTATATAATGAATACACCAGGGACCGTAGGAGTTTTACTATTCGCATTGAAAATTACAATTCTGCTGTAATGTTTTCTTTATCTGTCACTTGTTCTTCTCGATATCGATGTCTGTGTACTCGCCTGCAACAGGTCGATGGTCTTGCGGACCTGCGAGATGGGGAATCCGAGCAAGTGCTGCAGGCCCCACCCTCGGCAGTCCAGGATGCACACGAGCCCTTTTACCTGCACCGCGGGGTCCAGGCAGATGTCCTCCAAGCACAGCATGTTGGCCTTGCGCAGCTGGTAGTAGTCGTATTCGCACGGCTTCCAGCAACCTGATCAAAGAGCCGATGTTGGCGAGAGAAAGAAAGGCAAAGATGTCGGTCGGTCAGCGGCTGCAGTACTCCGCGCCCGATCTGC
This sequence comes from Hyalomma asiaticum, assembly GCA_013339685.2. Taxonomy (NCBI): domain Eukaryota; kingdom Metazoa; phylum Arthropoda; class Arachnida; order Ixodida; family Ixodidae; genus Hyalomma; species Hyalomma asiaticum. The sequence continues at coordinate 120,561,390 of CM023483.1, read as the reverse complement.
ACTAAGTAAACTAATAATTTTTAAGGTGATTACGAGGCACGCTGTAGTGGAGGGCTTCTGGAAATGCGACCACCTGAGGTCCCTAAATGTGGTCCTAGGCCTCTAGCATTGTGCTTCTATCGAAAATTCCACCACCGGGAATGAATCGAACCCTGTTCTGTAAGATCAGCAGCCAAGCAACATAACCAGCTGTATACCACCGCGGCGGCACACACAGAGCAAAATGAAAGACTGGAAAGAAAAGATCTTCGATGAAGACCTGGACGTAGGGAAGAGTGATGCAGAATGCTCAGGAGAGTTAAGTGCGTACTATTATTTGAAATTTCGAAAATGAAATCAGTAGCGGGTGCGGGATTGTTTGTTCGAAAGTGTCAAGCACTTGTAACCATATATGGAAGATAGCAGCACTTATTGGAGCCCACTGAGAGAAGTGACCAATGATATGCATAGAGGTACAGTACAACCAATGATATAGACTGGTGCAAGAAAGGACTTCCGCTTGAATCCCCTGCGCCTAAGCCGTGTTTGTTGCATAGAGCTGCATTTCTTGAGCATACGCACGAAGCGCGCAATTCGCAACTCGATAAGTTACACCAATTGATCGATAAGCGGCTTGTATATACATTCGGGTTTCTGTTTAACGTAATCAGAAGTTGTGTGGTTGCAGTGCGCTTGCATACTTTAACACGGAAGTGTTTCATGCGTGGTTCCACCAAGAATTGCCTCGCGCCACTTCCGTCGCTGAAATGACGTCAGTAAGAGTGCATGACTGCCCTGTGTTTAGAGCGAGTTGTTTCCAATATGTGACGTCACTGTGCACCAGTGTAGTGGCATAAAAAAGGTACGCAGCTTCCGCTAGGTCACGCAAGGCCATATCACAGCGAAGCTGGCCGATAGTTTACTGAAGCGGGTCACTTGACAGCCACGTGATATTTTGGCGGGAACATATCACGTGACACTGCGTTACGTGATTTTGGCGGGAACATGTCAAGTGACGTACTGTTACGTGATTTTGGCAGGAACATGTCAGGTGACCACCCAAAATCGTGTAGTAATACTATGTAGCACGTGACACGTTCCCGCCAAAATCACGTAATGAAATGCAGCGTGACACGTTCTCCCCCAAATCGCGTAACGCAATATCGCGTGACATGTCCCCCCAAGCAGGAGGAGGAAGAGGAAGGAGAGGCAGGGACGTCAATCAGACGCGCGTCCGGTTTGCTACTGGGGGAAAAGGATTAAGGGATTGAAAGAAAGAGAAAGGAAGGGTGGCGCGACTTTCGGAGGAAGATCATATGCGTCTGTCCGTTGTGGACCCACAGGTGGTCACTCAGCCCGGTCGAGTGTAAAAAAAATTCACAGCATATCTACGGAGTGAATGATGATGAGTGGGCGAAGCTCCGGAAGTTCATCGTAGATCGTGCCGAGTTCCGGATTAATTTAGTTAACGCGCACGCTACGAATCCTTATGGTTCAACTGCGCACAAGTGAAATCTCCCACCGGCACTTCATTGCAAGCCAAGATCCAGTGCATATATATATATATATATATATATATATATATATATATATATATATATATATATATATATATATATATATATATATATATATATATATATATATGGGTGGCCAGTGAACGGTTCTCCAGCGCGAGCAGTCGGTATTTTTCGATCAAGAAACTTGCTAGAAGACGCTGCCTGCGTCAAGCTTGTCTCTCGCGGGTGAGGGCGCGTTCTCCTTCTTTGCGAGCTCGTAGCGCGTTCATCGAAGAAAGAGCGTTTCCATAATCAACGCGCGCCTTTCGATCTCTCTGTCTCTCTCTAGATGGAGGCGAAAATGCCAGAGGCCCGTGTACTGTGCGTTGTCAGTGCACGTTAAAGAACCCCAGGTGGTCTAAATTTCCGGAGCCCTCCACTACGGCCTTTCTCTCCTCTCTATCTCTTTCATTCCCTTTCCCCTACCCCCACGGACGCTTAGCCGTGCTCCCTACATGGGCTGCAGAAATTAGCGTCCTTTCCTAACCAAACCACAATCAATCAATCAATCTGTCTCTCTCGCTCTCACAAGACAGCAGATGGAAGAGTGAGAGAGCTCGCGCGCCGGGAGGCACGCGCCGAGGGCGCGCCTCCCACACGTAGCATGATTAATTTCTTTGAAGCTAACGCGCTACTAGGAACAAGGGACGGACAGACCCAAACCTTAAGGAGCCTCGCCCCTAAAACAAGCAATTCCAGCGTCGCTTTGCCGGCCTGCAATGCGTACGGCCATGGTCCGAGAATTTTTTCCTCTGAGAAAGGTCTCCCGTCAAGTCGACCTAAAGCATCGCGAAGAATATCGCGTTCGTTGGCAAAGCGAGCACGAACACACAATATGTGTTCTAGCGTCTCTTCAGAGTTGCAATAATCGCATGTAGAAGTGTCTTAAGATTCCCATGGGTATGAGTAGGCTCTTGTAAAAGCTTACTCATACCGGTAATTTCCAGCTTGGTGTTAGAAAAAAATCCACGCATCTCCACGAAGTGAACCACGACGAGTGGGCGAAGCACTGGGGATCGTTCGGTGTTACCGTAAGTCACCCGTGACATTACCCACTCATGCATGTAAATGAGTGACAACGTGTGTGTATATGAGTGACACATGCGTAGTAGAGGGGCTATATTTACACTGAGCTCGGTGCGACACTTTGAGAAGCGTTCGCTGGGCCTCGCAGTGCTTTGCGAGGCGTCTCCCGAAGCCTCGGAGCACGACGAAATGTCGATGTGCCGCAGACAGAGCAGCCAAGAGCCCATCAGCTCGCTGCTTGGCTAACCTTGCGCCACTAGTGGAAGCTTCATTATTTTGAGTGCGAAGCATTTCTTAGCGAACTTCGGCGACTTTGAGCGTATCTATCTCTCTAGCCGCCTACGACGTTGTGCTCTCTTGGCCGTTTCGTTAATGGGATGCATACGACAATTGGTATGCCACAACATGACTGCATGACGATCATAAATGACAAGTCATAACATGAAAATGTCATGTGCGACATGATTTACGTGCCACAGTCTTGGTGCCCTTGCGGCCGTTTCGTTAACTTCATATGTACCAAAATCGGTATATCGAGACAAAAATGTAGATCCATTTTACGTTCCTGATGCGTGCTTGGCATTTCCTTGATTCTCACTGCACGTGGATCTGCCTTTTTTTTTTTTTTACGCTTCGCTGTGCGGCACTGCTGTGTCTCGACGAAGCCGACTTCTCAGCAGAACACTAATGTACAGCGGCAAATCTAGCTTTGCCGCAGTACATTACTGTCATGAGGTGACGCGTACTAAGATTGGGAAGGAGCCACAAACTGGCAACTAGCTAAAACATGTCGGCGCTGTGGTGTGTCTAGTGAGCTGCCGTTTTCGTTGTCTGGTGGAATTGTGATAGACACGGGTGCCGCTGCACCCCGAACATATAAAGCAGCTAACCTTGCTTTACGATATCGAATAACTGCATGTGTCTCGCACTATCAAGCAAAAGTGTTGTACAACGTGTAATTTTCCTGCGCATTATTCGCTTTACAACTTACTGTTTTTCTTGTTGTTGTTCTTATGTGCGGTTTAACGTCCCAAAACCAGCTCTGATTATGAAAGACGCCGTAGTGGAGGTCTCCGGAAATTTCGACCACCTGGGGTTCTTTAACGTGCACTGACATCGCACAGCACACGGGCCTCAACATTTCGCCTCCATCGAAATGCAGCCGCCGCGGCCGGGATTCGATCCCGCGACCCTCGGATAAGCAGCCGAGTACCGTAGCCACTAGACCACCGTGGCGGTGCTACTGTTTTTCTTGCCTCTGGTTTATGCAAAATTTTGCCAAAGCCAAATATATTATTCGTATTGAAATATTCGATTCGTTCTTGGTTTTCGTTATTCAAATTCGCTTCGAATTTAAACATTTGATATTCGCAACATGCCTACTAATTTCCAGTTGTGGGACATGCTTCAAGAACCGGGGCAGCAATCCGCACAGCACTGCCTCGGTTGGCCTCGATTACTACGTATTTCCCGCTATATATTGTGTTATTTTATGGCTCCTACACACCCGCCCACCCTCTGCTCCTTTTGTCACCGCAAGAGGTCCCCCATCACTTCCACCGGTCCAGAAGGGATCCCTTACACGCCCGTGTCTGAGAAGCACTGTCCTAAAGCCACAAAACTATTCTGCGTTAAAGATAACCTTTAAACAAAAAAAAAAACCAAAGTGGCACCGCCACCCTCCCGTCGGCTCGCAAACCAAAACCGGTTGTGCAACTCGATTCTCTGTTCGATAATTTTGTTGCCTTCATTCCGGAAGTCCGTCTCCGTGTGCAGGAGGAAGGATCTACTGGCTGTGCAACACCGACAGAATCGCATCACGGAAGTGCATACAGCCGCATTATCTGGTGCGGACAATTTCGTTTCGGTTACTACAGGCAACGCCAGGAGTGCTAATATCAGCGCAAGCACAGAAACGTTTACGACGCAATTCCGGTGAAGAAAGAAAGAAAGAAAGAAAGAAAGAAAGAAAGAAAGAAAGAAAGAAAGAAAGAAAGAAAGAAAGAAAGAAAGAAAGAAAGATAAAGAAAGAAAGAAAGAAGAAGAAAGAAAGAAAGAAAGAAAGAAAGAAAGAAAGAAACGTCGCTTAAGTCCAAGACATCAGTAGCAAACTCGCAAGGGATCAGGAAATTTATATGCATGCCAATGTTAGCAACACTACTATCCCGACTGTAGTATACAGATACAAACTGATAACGTACAGGGTTGCACGATCTATAGATCGATCGATGTGAGAGCTAAGTCTGACGATGAGATTGCGTTGTACCTACCTATCTGATCTTTTTGTTTCATGTTGTGACGATGGATTACGTTTATTTCCAGGATGGAGGATACAGAAGCATCGCGCAGCGAAAGCAGTCCACTGCACCGATTTAGAGCGATGGAGGAAAAAAAAAGAAAAACTAGGAAGTGGGTTACGTGATTCCACAAGCCTTGGCGAGCCAGTGACGCTATCCCTCACGCTACACTACACAAATGCTGCCATTGCGGCGCAGCGCAACAGTGGGACATGACACTCCCTGTGTTGTACGCATGTACCACAGCCGGTGGATGAAATACAGTGAATGCAAACAAATTTCTAATGCAAGGTTGAAATCTGGGTCACTTAGTGCATGAACCTGTAAAAGGTTCACATGAACATGTAAAAGGGCGCCCCGCCACGGTGGTCTGGTGGTTATGTCACTCGGCTGCTGATCCGAAGGTCGCGGGATCGAATCCCGGGCGCAGCGGTTGCATTTCGATGGAGGCGAAATGTTGAGGCCCGTGTACTGTGCGATATCAGTGCACGTTAAAGAACCCCATGTGGGCGAAATTTCCGGAGACCTTCACTACGGCGTCTGTCGTAATCACGAGCTGGTTTTGGGACGTTAAACCCCACAAATCAATCAATCAACGTGTAAAAGGACGAAGCACTGCTGAGACGTTGTACACACAACGACCAGTAATTGCGTGTTCCATGCCTATCCTCTGTCTTTTGATTGGCTCACACTTTCAAATTTTATATCGCTCACATGTGTTCCTTCACCCTTATATCAGACAAAGCTATCATATTCAGCGAAGCTCGTTTTTGTCTCTTATGAAATTTTCTTTGTGTTAGAGCAGGGGCGTCATCAGTCATCACAACCGCTACCACCACCACATCATCATCATCAATACCATCCAGTACACGGCAAAGGCTTCTCCCGTAGTACTACGACTAAATGATCAAATCGGTCCTGTGCTAACGGAGGCGACGTTATTTCCGATTTTTTCTTGATTTCACCTGCCCGCACAACTTCCTGCCGCCCCCTTCCACGCTCGCCTTGTCTAAGGGATCCGCTCTGTTACCCTTAAAGGGACACTAAAGGAAAATATTAAGTTGAGCAAGATTGAAGGATTAGGTTCGTGTGATAACAATTTCACAATTCCCGACGAGAACAGAGCACTTGTAAGCGAGAAAATGAATTTCAAAAATAGGAGTGACGCCATCTGTCCCACTCTGTGGGTACCTTTCTTAAGATGACGTCAGCTCATCTACTTGGGCACTACATTACTGCTCCAGGTTATAAATAAAAAATCAAATGGATAAACACTGACAATAAATAAACGTGCGGTAAGCCGCAGTTGTTGCAACATGTTGCGGCCGGGGAGCTCACAGCACCGTAGTGTCGGCAGCCGAGATTGTGACGTCGAATTCCAGGTTGAGCAGCGACAGCAGGGACTTTCGGCCGGCTGTTTTCGACGCAGAAATTCGTTTATTGGCCCGTAGAAAGCGGCGATATGCTTCAACATGGGCACAAGATCAGTCCAGCAAAACCTAATATTTTTTTTTTCTTTAGTGTCGCTTTAATGACCAAAGATTATCTTGCCTTCGCATTACATGCCGTGGCCACGCCCATTTCTTCATGATTTCTACTAGGATGTCATTAGCACGAGTTTGTCCCCTGATCCACTCCGCTCTCTTCGTGTCCCTTGAATTTACACCCGTCACTTTCCTTCACATTGCTCGCTGCGTCGTCCTCAGTTTAAAGGGGCAACTCCGGCGATTTTTCATTATCCGCTGGTCTCCATCAAATTTTGCAGTATATGTTCTCCTCGGTGCTGCAATAATTTGTGCCAAGCCAGGCTGTTGCAAGTCATTTAGTTTTCCTGGAAATTAATTTTAAAATTTTTTAGCGGATTCCCGTGAGAGCCACCCTGTGTTTTTGATGTCATTACCTGCAACTCTGCTTACCCGAGTAGGCGGGCCCTCTAAAGCAAAAACGGCGATACTTCAGCGCTCAAATCATCGCTGTCAAGTTCAGAAGAGCTCAATACATCGCTAGATGACATCGTCACCTTCATTTTTCTGGCACCAGCTCCATCTATATGATGGCGGGAGGCTGTGACGTCATCGCATAGGCTGCACGAAGTGTCTACCCGTTTCGGTTTCGGTTTGAACACATAGTTCATTCGGTTATCTAAAATTATTGGTGAGATTCTGAGCAAATTGAATGACACCTGGCTGCTTCAAGGCCCTCAGCACTATTCGAAAGCAGTGATGTCAGAATATGGTGGAAAAACCGCCGGAGTTGCCATTTAAGTCGAACCCTTTCAATGAACCTCCGAGTTTCTTCCTCGTAGCCATGAGTTTATTTGAGGAAAAGGGGGAAGGGATCCTACGCGCTTTAGGCATGATTGTGCGTTTGTTTGCATGCGTGCGTGTATATACGCATATACAAAGTGCTAATTTTTGGGAGGAGGGCGGTTGAAGGCCTCCCCTGCCCCTGTTACGCCATTGCGTTAGAGTGAGTTGTCCTTACGCTGCTGAGGGCTCACTCTATCGCTCGTTACGTAGCATACGCAATTGAAGGGATAAAGTGCCAGCTTGAACGAATTGGTGTTGCGTCCTCTTGTGTTGTGCGCCTGGTGTTTTGTCCTCTTGTCTCTGTCCTTGTTTTTTTTTTTTTCACGCTGCGCAGCGATACAAATTGAAGGGTACTCATCGACAAGCACGCATATTGACTTTCATGAAGCGATCCGTATTAACGCGATAGCGTTAGAGAGCTCGTTTCGCAGAAATACCGCCGTCGGTGTCGGTGTTTCTCCGTGAGCGAAAAATCGTGACCGAAAAATCGAGAACGATGCAAATAAAGTAAAACAATAGAAGTCTTCTGTCCCAATGAGGATCGAACCCGGGCCGTTTGCGTGGCAAGCAGGTGTCCTACCACAAATCCACGATGTTACTTGGAACTTCCTAGGAAAAAAACTACATAAATGTTAGGTAGGGAAACGAGTCTCCTTAACGCATTTTGTTCGGCAGGTGTTACGACGAAAATGAGCCCATTCGGCGATTTGTAGGAGGATTAAACTTTATTGAGCATATCAAGCAAACAGCAAACTTTAGATAATGTGCTGCCATCTGTGAGACATTGTGAAAAACATGTCTCGACTACCACGGCCACCGAGACCGCGGGCGCGCCCGCCATCTCGGAGGCCAGGCGACTACAGCAGAGCCTATATGGTTCCGCCGTTCTAGGACAGGGAACATATTGACACATGGCGTCTTTTCATCTAAAACGACAGACGCGCGCTCTTAGCATTTCTATCTTCGGCTTGCGTCTACGCATGTGTAACACTAGGCGTCTCGTATGAACGCGCGTCAATGATGCTGCGGCGGTCGACTTTCATCCTTAGTGTCGACGCGCTCTTAAGGAGCGTCCTGCTCGAAATCTGCGGGGTATAAAACGGCGTGCGTCGCCGAGCCGTGGTGCTCTTTCTCTTGTGACCCGCCGAAAGACAGCTGCGCCTGTCGTCGCTACCACCGCCGAATTAGGTCAAGGTCTCCAATAAAGTGGCTGCCCCAAGACGCTCTTTACGCCTGGATCTTCTAGTCACAATACTACGCGACAATATCGTATCAAGCAAACAGCAAATATTAGATAATGTGCTGTTTGACATTTCACCGACCACAAGGCGATGCTTGTTGCGGTTGGCCGGAAGATGTCTCCAAAAAGTTAACGCAAGAAGGACGACAGAATGTGACCATTTACGGATGAAAGTGTCACGCCCACGCGCAGTTCATAATACAGGACCATGTGACTACATCACTGTACAATATTTTCATGAATTTGATATAAAAGTGCTATTAAATAGATCGAAAACCTCTACCATTACTATAGATATGTCGCGCGCGTGCGCGTGGTGTCTGTGTCTGTCTGTGCGCATGTGTGTGTGTGTAACAACACACATTAATAAGTACGCACTGAGTGGTTGAAGTGCACAGTAGGGGCCGGATTTCGCTATCGCGTTCAACTCTTAAAGGCGAAGCTTAAGGGTGCCCCAATTTTTATTTATTTATTTATTTATTTATTTATTTATTTATTTATTTATTTATACTGTCAACTCTCTCTTGAGGGTCGTTACAGGGAGGGTCAATGCGCAATAGTAACATATTTGCATAATGTAGATTTTGTAACACACAAACACTTAGAACAGAATACGCGGTTGTACAAAATTGTAGCTCCTAACATATGTAAGACAACTTATGCAATAATACATCTGTACAAGGAAAAACACAGTGACGTACAAGAAATGATGGACTACAAAGTTTGTGCGAAATGCTTATCTGGACAAACCTCAAAATCATCCAAGGTCTCACACTCTACCACATTATTTGGTAATTCATTCCACAATTTAATAGCGTCAGGAAAGAAAGAAAAGCGGGGGTAGGCCTGTTAGATATAAATATTGGCTCTATGAACGTACTGTGTGTTGTTCTTGAGAACCTCTTATGGTGGTTGGTTAGATAGTCGTCCTTGTTTATTTTCACTTCGATCATTACGTAGTATCTGAAAAAGCAGTTTCAACCGCAGCTTCTGCCTCCTTACGTCCAGCGTTTCAAAGTTGCATGTTTTCAACAATTCGGTATACGTAACCCCGCAACATCATGAGGTTATTTGAAACTTTTCCGTAGCATTCACTGCACGTTATTACATCGGGCAGGTTTATACAGGAAGCTATTTCTTCTTGGTAAGTGTGCCAGAGTTGGGAAGGCGTTCTCGAACGTGCTCTGCTTCGTGCCACGTCCCTTTTGGTATACGCGTCTCCGGCTGGTGGTTATATTTGTCACATGATTTGTTTTTCCTTTGGCGAAGCGGTCGGCAAAAATATCAGAGGCCCTTGTGTGTACGTATAACCCAACCCCGCCGCGTCGTGCGTTCAACACAACCGCTTCCGCCTGCATGGCTGCCTCCCGTCTCCTCGTCACGTTTGACCAGACTCGTACGTAACGCGTTACATATGCAACGGATTACTCGTAATCGATTACGTTTTGCTGTAATTCTGTAACGGTTCACATACTTCATTGAAGAAGAAACAATCGTTGTAGTGCAGTGACTTTTTCCCACTAATCGATTATAAAATTACCCGCACGTATACATCAAATTTTTGTATCGAATTTCAAGCTGCCCACTGAAATTCGACACGGCTGCGACCGGTACCATTAAGATAGTCTGACAAAAGTTTAAGGTGCGTACGTGCAGATATCGATTCTTTTGACTCGATTTACCGGCGTCCTCACAATTTCACATAGTATTGCGAATAAGTCTATAGACGTGACACCGCGATAGAAAAATGAAAAAAAAAAAAAGGAAGGCTTTGTGAAATACAACAGGGATCGCTGAGGATTGATTGCGGAGGAGTAATTTTCCAATTGCATTATTTTAGGGCTGTAATTCAAACTTTAATTCATTGCTGTATACGGTGACGTAATTGTAATTGTAATCTGTTGCTACGTCAGGTGTACCTGTCTGCACTTTAATGCCAATCATTCTTTCACAAGTAGATCAGGCTTTCTGAAGCAGTCTTCCCTTTCTCCTAAAAACCGCGGCCCTCGGATCAACAGCCGAGTGCCATGGCCATTATAGACTACCATTAGTGTGTCTGTGTGCGTGTGTGTGTGAGAGAGAGAGAACATCAGGCTGACTACCCGCCGGGTGAGGTGCAGAACGCTTCGCCGCTACAGCTCCTCTGGTCAGCGAAACGACTCCTCATTTTTCTTTGTCATTCGTATTCTCGAGCACTTCGCCGGTATTAACAGGACTTAACCGCACTTGTTCGTTCCCTTTAACTATTAGAAACAATCGTGACTCATGGCGAGCGAACAAAACGTTTGCGACAAAACGCGGTACTGGCGTAAACAGACGTACGGACGTTGCAGAAGTACGGACGTAGCAGACGTAGACGTTGCATCCGTAAGGAGAGCAGTGATGCAGCTGTGTTCGAAGCAACGGGGCAGTGGACGACCCGATGTATGAACGGACGGCGATGAGAGAGGGAAAACGTGGCAACCGGAAGCGGTCAGTCGGATGAGAAAAACGGGGTCTCTCCGGACCCGGCCGGAGAAGCAGTATCACTCGCCACCTCGCTCTCTCATACTTATTCGCATTTAAGTTCGTGGCTGCGCGTGCATGTACACTTCTACGAGTACGTCGCTCCGCCAACACGGACGAGAGAGATGTCGACGTGCAGCCGGAGCATAGACGTGCACGTGACACGGCCTCGTTTGAAAGCCTTAACCGATTCGTGCTTACGATGGGAGGGGGGCACCCCCGCGTCTACTTTCGCGATGTGTCCTTTTGTGTTTTCTCTTTCCCCGGCCCTTTCTCCTGGTGGCGGTCGTTATTGGGCTTCGAGAAATGAGGTCTCGCCTGGTGGCTCTCGTGCCGAAGCCTTATAGCGGAGAAAGTTAGCGACCCGTCTCGCGGGAAAACTCGGCGTTTAGTGTGGCACAATAGCGGACCACGACGGCGATCATCAGGATTACGACGATGTGTTATTGCCGTTAGCTTTGTTTTTAAACAGGAAGAGGAAAAACAACTTTAATCATCGGACTTAAAGATCTTCGTGGTGGCTGCTGCGTGAGGCGGCCGTTAGTCGATGCTTGCCGGCGAACTCTTCCGTTCGTTCCTCAGCGACCATCAGGTTGTTGAGGCCGGAGAATGCCGCAGCATACAGCACCCCTTACTTCGTGGGTGGGAGCAGGCATAAATTCGCAATCCGAGGAAATATCCGGTGAATACCGTATAGTGTGGCTGAACGCCGATATCTCTGCGCAGAATCAGGAGCACGGACTGACCAGATGCAAAAAAATATGGACGTGCATTGACGGACAGGGAAAGGAATCTGTTAGGAGGCCTCTTCTGGTTACGGCCATTCCTTTAGTAACAGTATTGTGTGTGTCACAGATTCATGCAAGTCTTCGTATCTCTGTCATAGCGAGTGTTGTCCTGAAATATTTCCATCGACTCGTTGTAAGACACCCCGGGGGCTGAGGCGCGCCGAATGGCTCAAACCACAGATCAATTTCTATGAGGCGTCCTGGTGCGGGTAGGATACTAGTGCGCTCTTACATGCAAAGATCTACAGTCGTCTTATTTATTTAAAAAAAATGTTTGTTTCGTAATGAGAGGAACGGCGGTCGCCTGGCTCTTTATGCAATAGGTCTATGCGATGTAACTCTCTCAGAAGACGTCCACTTGAGGCAAGTTGAAATACACTCAGGAGTTATCACCAATATTACCACGGACGTCACCATGCCCTCCTTTACGGAGCAAGAATTCTTGAGGAGAGAAAACAGCGCTCGCTCGGGCGGCCCGATAAAGTCACGCCTTAGGATGGATGGATGGATGGATGGATGGATGGATGGATGCTATGAGCGTCCCCTTTGTAACGGGGCGGTGACATGTGTGCCACCAGGCTCGTAAGAAAATTTAAGAACTTTTTTTCCTTCTCTTTTTAAATTGTCATCATGCCTTTTAAATCTACTTCAATCAAATCGATCATACTGTAGCAAAAACGGAAATTCATAGCCCAGTTCTCTGCCCCTTATGGCACAAAGTCCATATTTTTCCCTATAATTATTTTTGTCCGTTCTCTCTTGTTTTCTGCCACCAGTACTCTAACTGTCTCTTACTTATTTCAATTGCGGGTATGTTCAGCTTCCCGTTGTTCGCCCTAAAACCCAAGGCTTCATGTAGGGTGGTGCCCAAACGTACACCTGGGTGGATATTTCCGCATTCAATCAGAACATGCTCCGTCGTTTCCCTATCTTTCTTTCTTTCTTTTTTCCTTGAAGTTTGGCTCTTGCCCACTACGGGGGATTGGCCATGAAGCCGGCGGTTAATATAAAGAGGGAAAAAAATTGAGCGAAAACAAAGGAAGAATAAAGAATCGGTAACGTAAGTAAGAATGAAATGTTAGAAAATGATAGACTATTTATAATAGAAATGAACCATAATAAAAAAATTTGAGGTTTAATCAACTAGTGGGAGCAATTTCGAGGTACGAAGATTTGGATGGAATGATGATTAGCAATGAATTCTTTTTGTGTCACGAAGGAAATTGCACATGGCTAAGCAGACGTTCCTGTTGCTATAACCTAGTGAGGACGCTCCAAAGGAAAGAATGTTCTGAGAATTCAGGGGAATGTTTAAATTCCTGAATAAAATTTCGAAATGCCTTTTCCTCTTACTACTATAGCGCTGACAGGTAAATAAAAAGTGATCAATGTTTTCAGGCTCTCGACAATAACAGCATAGCGGAGATGGCACAAGACCAGACCTGTGTAAATAAAAATTCAATGGAGGGATACGACAGCGAAATTTTGTTATTGCCACTTCCAGTTTACGAGAGGGACACCACTTATTATCCCAAACAAAAGAAAGATGTCCATATTCTTCAAATGGTAACTTCATTTTTAAAGAATCTTGAAGTAAAGAGTACTTACGGAATCTCGACAAAGTAACGAAGGCAGTAGTAGGCACCACGGACATTACCGGCCCATCTAGGGACCACCGCGCGAGAACATCAGCCATCTCGTTTATAAATATGCCACGATGGCCCGGCACCCACACCAATCGCACTTCACGCACGTGGGGAGGAATTAATGATATGAATGTGTCTTCCTCACAGCATGTGCATTTTTCTTCTTCTTTACTAAATTTCGCTTTATAAATACGCGTTCTAAGGCAGCCCGATCTCGCTTCAAACAGTAAAGCGCTTCCTCTTGAATTATCATAAAATGCCTCCCTCTTTATTTCGTTTTTGCCCTTTCGGTAGTTATTCAGAGTCGGTTATTTTTTTTTTTTTCATCGCTGCCATCCAGTAAATCTTCTCCGCCTCTCTGACTTTTCCCTTTACGCTCTTTGTTGTCAATTCTCTTAGAGCCGTATATTTACTGGTGAGCCTCCTAGTTTTCTCCACTGCGTGCCTACGCTCTTTCTATATAAATAACGGAACATCTTCACTGCCCACCTCATCTCTTTCATATTCCTAAGCCTCTCTTCAAACCTTATTTTGCTCTGGGCTTCCCTTGCCTCAAAACTTGCCCTAAGGCACCGCGCCGACGCGCCCTCTGTCGGACGAAAAGAGAAACGCGCGCGTCACGCCGTGGCCTCCGCGATCGGCTGCGGCGGCCCGACGTCGCGCTGCGGAAGCCCGGACTATTCTAGAGTCAGCAGATGACAAAGAATACGCGGCAGCTCTCACGCCCTTTCCTCGCAAGGCCATTTACACATGCGTGCTCACAACATGCCACCGAATGGCTTCCAGCGGCATGCGTCGTCTGCTCTGAAGTGAGTGCAAACAGCTTGTTCCAAGCGCTGTATACGTCACGTAATTAATTCAGCGTTTATTACTAACTGCAGCTAAAATGTCCGTCGACCCTATTTATTGACACGACAGAGTGATGGCACCGTCCCGCAAATGCTTCTCGAATTATCCCGAACTAGACCACGCCAGAGAGCATTCATATGCGCCCCACAATGTATACGGAGAGAATATACATACAACGATGAGCACGTACCTATCCGGAGGACGAATATGGGTCTCCCTTCGGGGTCCTTGTGGGGCAGACGCATCTGGCCGTTCGCCTGGTACACGTGGCGTAGCTTGGAAGGCCGCAGTCCCTGGAAGATCTCGGGCGACTCTCGCCGGTGCCGGTAATAGTTGCGTATGGTGCGAAAGGCCACCTCCACCTTGAACTTCTTGGTGCGCAGGAAGCGGAGCAGGAACTCGTCGTCCATGCGGGAGTGCAGGCTCGTTTCGCCTGCGCAGCGCACCCGGTATCACCGTACATGTAAGCACACCTGGCTGTGTTACGCCATAGAGACGCCGACTGAATATATTTCGGCCACCTGACTTAATCATCCCAAAGGCCAACTTGTTAAGTGGCCCTATCGTCGTCGTAATCATCACCACTATCACCAGCTTGTCTACGGCCAGTGCTGGGCAAATGCCTCTCCCCGTCGCCGCCAGTTAACCCGGTCATGAGTTAACAGCGGCCGCGTTACACTCGCAAATTCCTTGGTCTCCTCGCCCACCTAACTTTCATCCCCCCACTGCCACGCTTGCCTTTCCTTGTACTCCGCCCTTTTACCCTTAATGACCCTCGGTTACGTCGCTCCTTCGTTACATGAGCTGCCCGTGTCCATATCTCCTTGATTTACCCTAAGGTGTCATTAATACTCGTTTGTTCCCTGATCCACTCCACTCTCTCCTTATCTCTCAACGTTACACTTGTCACTCGTGGTAGTGACCGGGGACCCCGCCCGTGAGAGAGAGAAGTAAATGGAAGAATAAGAACGGGGGTAGCGCATTTGAAAGGCATTCTCCGATTATGAAGGGCACTTTAACAATCGTTCTCAAGAGCAGAATGTACATAGCAGACACATCTTACCGGTGCTTACGTACGGGGCAGAAACCTGGTGGCTGATAAGGAGTGCTCACCAAGTAATGGAAAGGAAAATGATAGGTGCAATGTTAAGTATGACCCAATCGTAATTTAATGCTGTCTTGCACGCCACTTTTGTGGTGCTTATAGTGCACACTAAAATGTACACTAAAGGGAAAGAAAAACGATTTTTACCGTGTTAGTAGATTATTGTCCTTTAGCACTCACAAAAGCACCGCTGACGCCGCTGAAAGCGTCTGGTAAGCAATAAAAAATGCGAAAAGAAAATGCAGGTGGCGACGCCGCCTTGAGCATTCCTTACCAAATCGCTGTGACGTCGTGGTTTTGGCGGGGCCTGCTAGGGCCTATAGTTCGCTGCCAATAAGAATGAATTACGTATTATCTCCCTACAACCCTACGGCGAACACCATGATTGCGCCTTAGGCTTGCATTGTGAACACCCGTCCGGTGCAGCACGGCCGAGAACGAAGAGAACGTTGCTCCGCGCAGCGATTCAGATGGCACGCGCATCCTATCGTGCAAGTAAGCTGCGGAGGTCCCATTGGCTCAAGGGGCCCCGCAACACTTTTTGTACATGCCCAGAAAACGGTCCCAATCAGTCGAGGAGGCTCGCCCGAAAATGTGACCGAAATATTATTGCATTTCACGTACCAGGAACATGGTCCGAAATGCAGCTGGTAATCGCGTCGCCCTGTTTCAACGAATTACTTCGCAATGGACACCCACCATGTCACTTGAGGCAGAACTAGCATTCGCTGAGTTCGCGATCGCGGAAACACGCTCAGTAATGATTCATTTGTTCGTTTCGAGTTCAACAAGTAAAGAAATTGTATCCACATTTAAACACGCCGAAAGACGTCAAGCGACGTAAAGCAGTGCTTGGTGTGATGCAGTTCCCTTTTTCGTGCAGTGCAATAATATTAGGATCGCATGTTCATCGGAGCTTCCACGAATTATCGGCACAGTTATCTGCCTGGTGTTCAAAAGTGTTGCAGTGCCCTTTAACGAGCAAGGATGGCGGGTCACTTCGTGTGTGCCGCCTCTGCGTGCCTGTTGTTGCAGCTCGCTGGCCTCAGAGAAGCGAGTGACAACGCGACGCGTTTTCTCATTTGCGTTTTCTCTGTTCACGACCCCAGCGTTTCGAAATCTAGCGTTCGCGGTATTCGAGTAAGATGGGCTCAAGTTTGCCTGTACGTTCACGACACCGTGATCGTTAACCTAATAAAACGCGAATGCACATTGTAATATATATGACAGCTCAAGCTCAGAACCTCATGGACATCTGTCTAATGCATTGCTATCGTTATCAGCAATAGACCCTTTAGAAAATTGCGAAGCTAGTTTTCCCGCCATGCAGTTTGCACGAGTAACGGCATCGTATAGTCAATACCTCAAACAGCGCGCACGAGCGTAGACAGCGTGCGCTTTAACATGAAAAAGGTAGACCCAGTCCTTGCGATATAAATCTGCGCAAAATACAAGCCCAAGCATGTGCAGCCGTAGCAATGTGCACATTAAAACAGGACAGGCACCGCCATTACACTTCGGCAAAAGCGCAGCACAGGGAAGCGCACTTACCAACTTTCCAAACGGCCTATTGTGGCCTTTTGTTAATAGTTACATTATTTGATCAAAAACTTCTTCGGTAATTGTGGCCTTGAGCAACTTTAACACGTTGTCTCTGTGGTAACAATAATCCCAAGAAAGTTTTTGAATTTCCCATCCTTGCCTATCCAACGGCAGACACGTTTCATGAACAACCCTGCACATACACATAGAGGTATAGGAGATATGCTCACCCTGTAGGAGGTTTCGCAGTTTGACGAGGCACAGGTCCCTCTTGCGGGCGTCCTCGCCCAGTTCTTCGGCGGCCACCTTCTGGAGCTCCTCGGGCAGCGTCCCGCCACCGCCGAGGCCACCATCTTGGTTAGGGGGCGCCAGGATGCGAGTGGCCGCCATGCGAACCCTCCTCCGCTGCTGCGAGCAAACGCACATAGTTTGCACCATGGAAAACAGCCCCGCCACCGTGGTGTCATGTCTGGCCGCTCGTAGCACAATTGAAAAAACATCAACCGACAACCATGAATGCTTGCTCCATGACGCCACCTAGAAAGGTGTATATAAAAGAGCTCTAGGACAGAGACTCTCTCTCTCTCGCTGTCTGCCGTTGTCCACAGTATGTACACTGCGTAATAAACGTGTATAAGTTCCTTATTCGCTAAGTACTATAGCTGCCTTTTCATTCTCCGCTGTAATGCATCAGAACACAGCAGGTGGTGCAGAGGCTAAGGCACTTGGGTGCTGATCGCGAGGTCGAATCCCGGCCGCTCTGGCTGCATTTCGAAGGAGGCGAAATATTGAGGCCCGTGTACTATGCGATGTCAGTGCACGTTAGAGAACATCAGGCGGTCGAAATCTACGGAGCACCTCCACTACGGCGTCTTTCATAATCATATCGTGATTTCGTGACGTAAAACACGATAAATCAATCAACCATGGCAGGCAATAATAGTTTATGGTGTTTTACGTGTCAATATCAGCGACGATTACGAGATACGCCGCGGATTGCTCCGGGGATATGTTCTGGAACGTGCAGTTAAATCTTACACGGGAGCTCCTTATTTTCTTTTATTTATTTTTTTTTGCTCTTCATCCCCATCCGAATACGCCCACGCCGTTACCGCGATTTGAATCCCGCGACCTCGTACTCAACAAGCCAACACCCCAACAACTAACCGCTAAGCTACCACGGCCGGCTACCACGGCCCTTCCTCCATGGTGTACACCAGGAAGGAAGGAAAAAAGCTACAGGAGGTGCGTCGCACGACAATCCCGAAGCCTATAAAAAAGGTTAAAGAAGAAAACAGCAGGAAACAGGCCTGGTCACGTGATAGGCAAGAAGTAAATTAATGCTAGATCATGCGCCACTTAAGGTTACCGCGTCCAAATAACTTTCGAGTTGTCGGGCAACAATGTGGGCCGAATCCCATCCGAGAGGGAAGGCGCACCGGGCGTCACAAAATGTCGGCTTGCCAGGGAGGAGCACGTGACGCCGCCTGCTACTTTTCTTATTTTCACCCATGGTTTACACTGAGGTCATTGTGGGCGCTATCGTATGGTACTGGTATACAGCCAGAAGTTGAGTAAGCAAGAAACGTGGCGACAAGGCAGAGTCGCTGTGCGCCGAAAGAAACGGTGACCATCTGCTCTAAAATTTTCCTATCAAAGTGATGCACGTGTGATACTAATATTGTGGACCGATGCCGATGTAACCTCCGTGTTTCGGTGCTGTCTGGGTAAAATGAATCCGTGGTGGTGGAGACCATAAAATAAAGTTGAAAGGCGGGTGGCCGAAAACCATTCAAACACATTGAATGGACAGGTTTTTCCTATAGCATCGGAAATTGTGAGCAGCAGGGGGAGTTCATAACTGATTACCTGTTAACGCAGAGTACCCAGCCTGGAGAATTCATTATTAGATTGGTGGCAGTAGCTACCAGCACGTTCGAAAGATAATGTCTCTAATATCCATCCATCCATCCAGCACGGCGAGAACCTGTTTGCGCGCCCTCACACGCAACCTTTTCGGAGTACGTTCGACCACACATCGCCGAGCAGTTTCAAACTTTCACGTCATCACTCCCCGGATATTCTTCGCCCGCGCAGGAAAATCCATGTGGTGATTCAAAACAAAGAGAGAGAGAAAGAGAGACGAGCACAAGCGCAATTTGAAGAGCGGTAGCAGGTGGTGCTGGTAGGAGTTTCTTGTGGTGGTCCGTATATAGACATGAGAATCCGAGCAATGCGAAATCATTTTACGCATAGTTTCCGTTGGAGCACTGGTCTATAAAACTTTGCTGATCAGCTAGGAACAGTTGCCCAGCCGGTCAAATTATGTCAGTGTTAATGAGATTTCAATCAAAGTTACGCCAGAGGCGTAGCAAACCTCCGGGCGGGGAGAGAGAGAGAGAGAGAGGGGGGGGGTAGCTCGTGGTAAGACGTCACATTAGCACTCACGTTAGCGAACAGACGTCTTTTCCATCAGAGAAATTCACGCCACGGTGTGCTGATTTGAATATCGTAAACTTCGCTTGTCGGAGTATTCCTATACGGAGTCGAGTAGAGCTGGAGAAAAGCACGCCAGTGATCGTAGCTCATATGTAGTATTTCTTGCATTGCTGCTAGATCGGTTAGCACACATGGCGGTTCTTCTGCGTGGGAACAGCCGCCGTGAACGAGTGGCAGCGTACCTGCCTGGTACTCCAGGGACCCGGGTTCGAAACCCGCCCCTTTAGTACGTGTATATGGTAGTTTGCTTTGGGTCATTACAGCACGCTGGTTTGTATCCATGTTCACCTTACATTAACACCCTATTTGCTCAATTTTGGTGTATTCCAAGAGGACTATAGAGGGCCAAAAGAGCACCGAGACGTATCTATCTATCTATCTATCTATCTATCTATCTATCTATCTATCTATCTATCTATCTATCTATCTATCTAGATAGATAGATAGATAGATAGATAGATAGATAGATAGATAGATAGATAGATAGATAGATAGATAGATAGATAGATAGATAGATAGATACTTGTGGTCTGTGAACGCTCGTAAAGGTAATGCCCGATGCTAAAGTCGGCTCATATACTGGAAGAGGTTCAGGATAACGGACTCATAACAATGTCAAGCGTCAGCGCTGAAATTGCAAGGCATGCACATTTA
Source organism: Hyalomma asiaticum (assembly GCA_013339685.2). NCBI lineage: Eukaryota > Metazoa > Arthropoda > Arachnida > Ixodida > Ixodidae > Hyalomma > Hyalomma asiaticum. The sequence continues at coordinate 120,541,392 of CM023483.1, read as the reverse complement.
CAAGACGAAGGCGTTGACCTAACCGTCTATGCTCGATAAGACCCGCCATAGTTCAGCAACGAGCTCAGGAGCAGCCTCTTAAGAGCAGATGCCAAGGGCGATGAGGAAAGCAGGCAGTCAGGCTCAAATGTAAAGCAATAGCGCTATTGGCGTACGTGTTTCCATCAAATACACGGCACGGTTGGCTGTTCGCAGTCCCACGCTTCCTTCCTTGAGCTTTACATTCCTATCGGGTAGGAAAGCACTGCACCATATTTTCCTAAGCGAGAGCACAGACAAAGGGTACTGGCATTGACCAAACTTCCTCGGCAGCGGCGGCCATGCGTGCCTCGTCTGACCTTTCTTATTCGCTGAGTACTATAGCTGACTTTTCATTCTCCGCTGTAATGCATCAGAACACACGAGGTGTGCAGAGGCTAAGGCACTTGGCTGCTGATCGCGAGGTCGAATCCCGACGCGCTGGCTGCATTTCGAAGGAGGCGAAATATTGAGGCCCGTGTACTATGCGATGTCAGTGCACGTTAGAGAACATCAAGCGGTTCGAAATCTAACGGAGCACCTCCACCTACGGCGTCTTTCATAATCATACCGTGATTCGTGACGTAAAACACGATAAATCAATCAACCATGGCAGGCAATAATAGTTTATGGTGTTTTACGTGTCAATATCAGCGACGATTACGAGATACGCCGCGGATTGCTCCGGGGAAATGTTCTGGAACGTGCAGTTAAATCTTACACGGGAGCTCCTTATTTTTTTATTTTTTTTTGCTCTTCATCCCCATCCGAATACGCCCACGCCGTTACCGGGATTTGAATCCCGCGACCTCGTACTCAACAAGCCAACACCCCAACAACTAACCGCTAAGCTACCACGGCCGGAGGAAGTGCATCACACGACAATCCCGAAGCCTATAAAAAAAAAGTTAAAGAAGAAAATAGCAGGAAACATGCCTTGTCACGTGATAGGCAAGAAGTAAATTAATGCTAGATCATGCGCCACTTAAGGTTACCGCGTCCAAATAACTTTCGAGTTGTCGGGCAACTATGTGGGCCGAATCCCATCCGAGAGGGAAAGCGCACCGGGCGTCACAAAATGTCGGCTTGCCAGGGATGAGCACGTGACGCCGCCTGCTACTTTCCTTATTTTCACCCATGGTTTACACTGAGGTCATTGTGGGCGCCATCGTATGGTACTGGTATACGGCCAGAAGTTGCGTAAGCAAGAAACGTGACGACAAGGCAGAGTCGCTGTGCGCCGAAACAAATGGTGACCATCTGCTCGAAAATTTCCCCATCAAAGTGATGCAGGTGTGATACTAATATTGTGTACCGACGCCGATGAAACCTCCGTGTTTCGGTGCTGTCTGGGTAAAATGAATCTGTGGTGGTGGAGACTATAAAAGAAAGTTGAAAGGCTGGTGGCCGAAAACCATTCAAACACATTGAATGGACAGGTTTTTCCTATAGCATCAGAAATTGTGAGCAGCTGATGATCATAACTGATTACCTGTTAACGCAGAGTACCGAGCCTGGAGAATTCATTATTAGATTGGTGGTACTAGCTGCCACCACGTTTGAAAGATAATGTCTCTAATATCCATCCATCCATCCATACATACATCCAGCACGGCGAGAACCTGTTTGCGCGCCCTCACACGCAATCTTCTCGGAGTACGTTCGACCACACATCGCCGAGAAATTTGAAACTTTCACGCCATCACTCCCCGGATATTCTTCGCCCGCGCAGGAAAATCCATGTGGTGATTCAAAAACAAAGAGATAAAGAAAGAGACGAGCACAAGCGCAATCTGAAGAGCGGTAGCAGGTGGTGCTGATAGAAGTTTCTTGTGGTGGTCCGTATGTAGACCTGAGAATCCGAGCAATGCGAAATCATTTTACGCATAGTTTCTGTTGGAGCACTGGACTGTAAAACTTTGCTGCTCAGCTAGGAACTGTTGCCCAGCCGGTCAAATTATGTCAGTATTGATGAGATTTCAATCAAAGTTATGCCAGAAGCGTAGCATGGATGGATGGATGGATGGATATTAGGAGCGTCCCCTTTATAACGGGGCGGTAGCCGGGCCACCAAGCTCTAGCTTTATTTCTGTTTCCTCTACAAACAATTCTTTTCCCGAATCACACATATTTTCACAACTAATTTTTCTCCTCGTCTATTTATTTTATCTATTATCGTTCCTCTGTGATGAAACAATCTTACCCGAACTACCGTGCGCTTTTCTTTGCTCCATACTTTTGCGCCACCAATGCTCTAAGCGCCTTTTACTTATCTCTATCGCCGGCATGTTCAGCTTTCCCCTGTTATTCCTGAAACCCATGACCTCCTGTAGGGTAGTGTCCACAGCTACACCTGGGTGGACATCTGTACATTCAATCAAAATATGACCTGTCGTTTTCCTAGCTTTTCCACAGCACGTACATGTGTCCCCTTCTTTATTGAATTTCGCTCTGTAACTTCGGGTTCTCAGGCAACCGGACCTTGCCTCAAACAGTAAAGCGCCTCCCTTTGAATTATCGTAAAATTTTTCTCTCTTGATTTCGTCTTTCCCTTTTCGGTAGTTGTTCAATGCCGGTTTCTTCTCCATTCTTGCTATCCAATCCGAGTTCTCCGCCGCTCTGACCATGCTCTTAACGCTCTTTTTTGTCCCATACGTTTCGTTACTGGATGTATACTTACTGGTAAGCCTCCTAGTTCTCTTCCTCCATTGTGAATCAACGTTCTTCCTATACAAATACCTGAATACTTTCGCTGCCCATCTACTTTCTTTCATATTCCTTAATCTCTGTTCGTACCTAATTTTACTCTGAGCTTCCCTTGCCCCGCCACGGTGGTCTAGTGGCTAAGGTACTCGGCTGCTGATCCGAGGGTCGCGGGATCGAATCCCGGCCGCGGCGGCTGCATTTCGATGGAGGCGAAATGTTGAGGCCCGTGTGCTGTGCGATGTCAGTGCACGTTAAAGAACCCCAGGTGGTCGAAATTTCCGGAGCCCTCCACTACGGCGTCTCTCATAATCAGAACTGGTTTTGGGACGTAAAACCCCACAAAACAACAACTCTGAGCTTCCCTTTTCTCAAAGTCAGACCATCCCATATCCCCCTTAACAGCCTCATTTGTGGTCTTCCCATGGGCGCCCAGTGCGAGACGTCCGACCGTCCTCTGATTCACGTCCAGCCCTGATTGTACCTCTGACCTCATGCACACCACTGAGTTTCCGAATGTAAGTGCTGGCACCATTACACCTTTCCACAAACCTCGAATTACCTCGTACCTGTTGTAACCCCACAGCGCTCTATGCTTCATTATTGCGGAGTTCCTCTTTCCTTTAACTATCATAGCTTTTTCTTGTACTTCCATGTATCTATTCCCATCATTTATCCATATCCCGAGGTATTTGTACTCTCGTACTCTGGGTATCTCCTCGCCCTGTATTGATATGGTCTGATCGTTGCTGTCATTAAATATCATCCAGCCGCATTTTCATCCGAATATCATCCAGCCGCCAGGGGCGTAGCAAACCTCCGTTTGCTACGCCCCTGGCGGGGAGAGAGAGAGAGGGGGTAGCTCGTGGTAAGACGTCACATTAGCACTCACGTTAGCGAACAGACGTCTTTTCCATCAAAGAGAAATTCACGCCACGGTGTGCTGATTTGAATATCGTAAACTTCGCTTGTCGGAGTATTCCTCTACGGAGTCGAGCAGAGCTGGAGAAAAGCACGCCAGTGATGGTAGCTCATATTTAGTATTTCTTGCATTGCTGCTAGATCGGTTAGCACACATGGCGGTTCTTCTGCGTGGGAAGAGCTGCCGTGAACGAGTGGCAGCGTACCTGCCTGGTACACCAGGGACCCGGGTTCGAAACCCGCCCCTTTAGGACGTGTACATGGTAGTTTGCTTTGGGTCATTACAGCACGCTGGTTTGTGTCCATTTTCACCTTACATTAACACCCTATTTGCTCAATTTTGGTGTATTCCAAGAGGACTAGAGGGCCAAAAGAGCACCGAGACGTATCTATCTATCTATCTATATCTATCTATCTATCTATCTATCTATCTATCTATCTATCTATCTATCTATCTATCTATCTATCTAGATAGATAGATAGATAGATAGATAGATAGATAGATAGATAGATAGATAGATAGATAGATAGATAGATAGATAGATAGATAGATAGATAGATAGATAGATAGATAGATGTGGTCTGTGAACGTTCGTGAAGGTAATGCCCGATGCTAAAGTCGGCTCATACACTGGAAGAGGTTCAGGATAACGGACTCATAACAATGTCAAGCGTCAGCGCTGAAATTGCAAGGCACGCACATTTACAAGACGAAGGCGTTGACCTAACCGTCTATGCTCGATAAGACCCGCCATTGTTCAGCAACGAGCTCAGGAGCAGCCGCTTAAGAGCAGATGCCGAGGGCGATGAGCAAAGCAGGCCGTCAGGCTCAAATGTAAAGCAATAGCGCTATTGGCGTACGTGTTTCCACCAAATACACGGCACGGTTGGCTGTTCGCAGTCCCACGCTTCTTTCCTTGAGCTTTACATTCCTACCGGGTAGGAAAGCACTGCACCATATTTTCCTACGCGAGAGCACAGACAAAGGGTACTGGCATTGACCGAACTTCCTCGGCAGCGGCGGCCATGCGTGCCCCGTCTGACCTTTCTTATTTTTCGCGACATTGAGTTCTAGTGCTGGAATTGCCATTCGGAACGTTTTTCCTGTATATGTTAAATACGATCCCGACAACTTCGTCTCTTTAAGAATGCTCCTCACAGCACTTCTCTTTTGTGCTTGTCTTCAGTGTCCCTTTCTGCTCCGGTTTATTTGCACGCGGACTCTGCATTACCACTTGTCTGCTTATCTGTAACCCGTAACAATAATACACTTAGTATATATCCTGCATGTATTTTTTTTTCAGGCGAGTCTTGTACTGCTTCCTGTATCGACATAGTAGTAGACGGATCGCCGCCCTTAGCTCACGTGCACATAACAACAAAGACGAGGACAAAGAAGACAACTATACAACGTTCGTGTCCCCGCTGGCTAGGAAACTGTCCAGCATAAGATAGATAGATAGATAGATAGATAGATAGATAGATAGATAGATAGATAGATAGATAGATAGATAGATAGATAGATAGATAGATAGATAGATAGATAGATAGATACGCTCAAAGTCACCAAGGTTCGCCGAAGTTCAAGGCTCGCAGCGACGACGTCTACAGCAGTTGACTGCAGATTGCGCAAGATTATCAACAAGAGCACCGCAAGTAAGCATGGGACTATAGCCAGAGTCAGAGCCGTGCCTCTCTAGAAGAAATTAAGCGACGTCCCACTCAGTGAATGCGAGCTACGCGCAAGCGTGTGGATTGTATCCCCTGCTTGCGGGTCGCGCTTAGACTGTTTCGAAGGTGTTTTGATTGTGTGTGTATATATAAGTGCAGTGGTTTCTTAAGGACCTTGGTGACTCTAGGAAAAGTGCTGAGCGGCTTGACAGTCTCTTTAGCTAAGGTTAAAGACACCACATGTGAAAGCATATGCTCTCAAGGGAAATTCATGAAATTAATTTGACACCTTCAGTTGAATGCGTTGTAAGTATTCAATTCACACTGATTCACTTGTTCATCTCAAATGCATATTGGAACCACATTATTTAATCTCTTATGCGATCTAGTTCACAAGGTTTATATGCCCGCATACCGAAGTCGCGCGTACCTGCACACCCTAGCCCGTGGTATTCTGGTATGAGGTACGTGATTACCGTCGGGGACGGGTTATCTCGCCAATTTCACATATGAAGCATGAACGACTGCGCGCAACAGAATCCGTTGAGGGACGGAGATACTGCGTCGCCTGACTACTTGAATCCTGTGCGGCCTTGCTCCGTTCATAAAATGAATAAGAAAAATAAACGCAGCACGGAACCTCTTCCTTCATTCCTGTTCAGTTGTAGCACAGGTGCACAGAACAGTACCATTGCACTGGCTTTGTTTTAGATACGAGAGCATCTTATGCTCGGGGCAGTGTCCGTTCTGCGGCGTCCGCATCCATACTGCGCATGCGCAACTCTCCCTCATTCTCCTCTCCTACGCAGGTATGCGCTCTCCTCCTCCCCTCCACCCCTCTCCGCCACAGGTGCGGCGCAGCAAATCATTGCATATAACTCTCTCTCTCACTCTCTCTCTCTTAGGGTACGCCGGTAGGCGGCGCAAATGTCGCGGCGCTGTACAAAGCGCGCGTTCGCTGTGCTTCCGTCATTCTCTCTCTGTGCAACGATGTGCGAAACGCCATGAACAACGTCATTCTCTCACTCTTTCATTGGGTTGTGTTGCCAAGTGAAACGAAACGGAAACTCAATGCGCACCCCCCGCGATGCTTTCGCATCCCACCATGGTTGAACGTAGGGGAAGATTATGTGTTCTTTTTTTTTTACTGCTTTCAGCGCGCGCATCACCCCTGCTGGTCATTCTCGGCTGCATAAGCAACTGGAATGTTCGCACTCTGACAGCACGCGCCGTCAAAACTGCATAGACGTCCAGCTGCCGTTCTCGCGCCAAACCCAGGTGCACAAACACGTGTTGTCTGGTACACTTAACAATCAAAAATGTAACTTATTACATGTAACGGATTACACAGAACAGTAAGGGACATACCGAGAACGTTACCTTCTGGAAAATGTAATAAACTCACACAAAGATGTTCATCGTGTACTCATTACAACGTTCCATCTGACCGCAAATGTTCTGAGAAACAAAACATCGTAAACGCACAACTGTCACCCGTGCTATTTCACTGAGACGTCATCGCATGTTACGAGTCACTGGTTGTAAATAATCATGCGCACAAAGCTTGCACACAAACACACAGTTGGCTCATCACAAGATTCCATAAAGATACAATTCATTACAAGTGATTTCTTACTTGTAATACCATACATTCACAAGTTTGTCTTAAATTTAGGAACAGTTTAACGATCCCCAGAGTGGTCATATTTAATACGGAGTCCACACCTGTTCCGCAGCTCATAATGAAATCGATCTTCTGGCGCATAGAATCGCTTCCTTTCTTTAACATACCGCACATGTCACAGCGCACCGAAGACGATGTACTTTGATTCCTGATGGCCAGGCGAAGCTCACCACGTCGCCGTTCCGACTAACGTTTAACTCAGTCGGCTACAGCAGCTAGACGACGCGTTGTCGCTGCAAACGTTGCGAACGCGTGCACGTGTGTGCGTGCGTTAGCGCCCTCCGCCTCGTGACATCACCGGCTGCGTTCAGTTCGTGCGGCGGATACGTGAGGATATGTGTATAGTACGGCACGGCGCGTCGTTCAATCGTGAGGCCAGCTGACTGCGGCGAGGCTGAAACGGGTCGTCGCTAGTCGTCGTCGTCGTCGAAGATCTCTCGACCACTCTCCCTCACGCCGCGTTCACTCGCGGTGATGATGCCGTTTCCTTTTAAAGGTCACCGACCTCGCCGCCGTCAGCTGACAGAAAACGGCGAAGAAGGCGCTTGTCCGCGGTCCCACGGCTTCTTCCCTGGTGGACGTACATACGTAGCATCGCGCACAGATGTGTGCGCCTTGGCGTTGGTTACATGGGCTGCCCTACCTCAGAGAGAGAAACACTTTAATGAAGTGCTCGAGATGATTGCCTGGCTGTGGGCCTGACATGCTACTCCAGGTTCTGAGTGGTATACTGGGTGGTTCTGGGTGGTATATATGCATACTAATAAACACATAACACAGAACATCACATACAGCCACTTAAACACATAGAAATACGCTGTTTACAAAGTTTCGTTGAAGCTCGTGGCGCGCAAGAATCACAACAGAGCTTTGGTGACGTGTAATGCACAGGGGCTGCGTTGGCCGAGGATATGCCGCATGCAGTTCTAGGCTAGAGTCCCTCGGAGGCATTAAAGATTATTGCAAATGGGTAACGCCCAACAGAACACGTACCTTATGCTGACTTCGGTACATCGAACTTATGATCAGAGCATACGAGCTTTGTTTCTTCTTTTTTTTAATCGCAAGCATTATGCGAGATATAAATCAGCGTTTCAGAAGAGCTTTGGTTCATCTAAGAACTTCACTTTCAGCAATGAAATAATCATCATCATCATCATGGCTTCATGAGTTAAAATCAGCATCCTGTACCGTGGTTTGCAGCTAACGTCGCGGAGGTCATCCTCGGGTTCTCCTTCCTGCCGTTTGTTCATTCAGCATATATACGACTGGTCAGGGTTCTCCCCAGACATCTTTAGCGGTGGACATCTTACGGGCAGGGAGGGGAGGGTCGAAGAGGGGGGGGGGGGGGGTGGACGCAATGTTCGAGATGGTATGTTACAGGGTGAAATGTGAATGCCCATGCGTGAAATGTAGAATCAATGACTCCAAGGGCGCTGTTATGTTGCCGCTCATAAGGCGATCGTACAGAAGGGCGTAGCACCGTACGCTATACAAAGCTTCTTTCTCGGCTCTCTCTCTGCATGGTCTTTGACAGCAATTATCAATGGAAAGAAAACTGCTCCCATTGAGCGGCTGGTCTCCCACGCTGGCCCCCAGGGGTTCCTGGTACGAGACCCTTCCCTTTCTGAACGTCGCTCGGGGGGGGGGGGGGGGGGGTCGCGGCTGCGCGACCGTACTTGTCCTCTCAGTGGCCGTTTCGGGGAAGAGCAGCTCGGACGCGTAGGAGGAGAATGCATGAAAAGTGCGCCGTCGCTTGAAGCGACAATGCGCTTGGCCCAACCAATTCTTTAACGACCAGCATGCGCTTTCGGCGCGCCGACTGGAACGAAGGGGTGAGTCGCAGCAGTGCACGGTCCGAACTGCGGGAAAGGTGAAGACACGCTGTGTTTCCTGGAACGACAGGGTTCGACTGGATGAGCGTGGGAGATGGCCCGAATGCCGCAGGGCTGCTACGATACCGATATTTCGATTGTGAGAATATCTGAGAGCGTGGGATAAGGAGAGGGAGAGCCATGATGAGAAAGAATGCCAAAAGGCCTGTTTAAACAGCAAAGACGCTGCTGTCGAGATTAGGGACAACCCACTAGGGAGTGGCTTAATCTGAGGGTAAACAGATTGGATAACAGAAGGTTGAGGCGGACCAGCAGTGGCCACCTCCCCTCTTTCTTTGTTACCGTAAGGTACTAAAGACTGGACGGGATTCGTTTCCCTTCAGTCTAGGCTGTAATCACTTAACTGATCGATCAGTAAGACTCCGTACGATGCAACTTCTGTCTGGGCCGTAACCACTCGGTGGTCGAACAGTGAGACTAGGTTCGTTGTATGTAGTAACAGTGTTCTAGGCTCTAACTTAAGAAAAGTTAAGTAGAAGAGTAAGACGCTGTTGATGTCTATGTTATCATCAGTGTGCTTCGGCAAGATGTACATATGACTGTAAATATTTTGCTACAATATACCTTCAAGTTCATTACCTCCAACCTGCCTCCTGCTTCATCGACGTCGATCATCTCCTTGACAGGACTTCAATCCACATCAAGGAGAAAACGAACAAGAAAAACATAACTGGCGCGATCAGGAATCTTTGGTCGGAACACTTCGCTCGACGCAACGTCACGAAGTGGGCGCGCCGCTCTTGCGCGCGCTGAGGATTTGGAGCGACTGAGTGCAGCGCAGGCTTTCAGAATTAGTCACTCTCCTTTGTTTGAGTGGGTACTGTTTTATGATAGGGTTACCACAAAACATGCGAGAACAGGATGGCGAGGTCAGCCAATGGACGAGCGGCGAACATGCCAAAAATGGACGAGCATGTTTTGTTGCCTTCTTTTAGGCAATATACTACAAAACGAAATGTGTTCATCTAAAAAAACGAATTCTTTTCTTCGTAAGCTTAAACGCGTGACGTGCAGGGAAAACGTAGTCGTACAAAAATGTGGCCTCGCCCAGCTGCTTACGACCGCGGCCAATGACAAGCGGTAAAAAGCGAACAAAACCGCCTGCGTTCGCAAACAACGATCTGCGACCTCGGCCCAGGTGGCTCGAAGTGCGGCCCCCTTTGCGCGCGCACAGTTGCCCTTGTTTGGTTCCTCAGGTACGGATTTCTATTGACCTGGATGGTCGATTGACAGCAGTGTGGTGGTAAACCAGAGCGGTGGACGAAAAAGATACAGCTCCGCTAATGTGAAACCTTAAAAGGGTGCGAAGAATGTGGTGATGCGCCAGTGTTTCCCACAGGAACGAGAACGCTCGAACTTGAAATTCAAAAGCTCAATCTCCAGATTGAGTACGAAAAGCTATTGCAAACTAGAATGAACGCGGAACGTCTCAATGGCACGTTGTCCAACTCTGGGTCGGAGACGGGTGATCGGGGGCGACGGTGTTTCGATTCTGTCCAGCAATGTGCAAAAGTGACGCGGATGTGCCATTATGGTTTGAGGAAGTAGAAAAACTATTTGCTACTTACCAAGTACCGTATGAGAGTCGCGTGCATTTGGTTATGCCAGCACTAACTGAACGAGTTCGTTACTTACTGCGTAACCTCAACTCTGAAGAGAGTGCAGATTACGAGGCAGTTAAAGCAGCAGTACTGACGGAACTGAAGCTTTCTCCGGCAGAGTATCTGCAGAGGTTCGAAAGAGCGGTAAAGCGGAAGGAAGAGACGTGGGCGCAGTTCGCGTCCCGCGTGAAAACTTATTTCTCCTACTACCTCCAAGTGAGAGAGGCCGACACGGTAGAAGTGATGGCAGAACTCATGGTTGCTGACCGTATAAAATCGGGCCTTAGCACGGAGGGTCTTGAGTATGTGAGACTAAGAGAAGGCGAGGGATGGCTTAGGCCAACTGAGATCGCTAAAGTGCTGCAAACTTTCGAACAAGCGAAAGGAAAAGGGCGTGCTTCAAAGCAACCAACTGTAGAAATGGGGCAGAAGCCGGCGACACGAGTAGAGAAAGGGGCTCTGAAGTGCCACTTATGTCACGGCTCAGGCCATTTCGCTAAAGAGTGCCCGAAGTCTAGTGATAAGGAGAGCAACCCGAAGAAGGCTACCGAGCCAAAGCGGAAGGTCCAAAAGGTAACGCTATCCCACGAGACGGAAACTGAAATACCTGATGGAGTACTTAGCGCAAAGGTGAAGTCTCTAAAACACGAGGGTGAAGGCACAAATAAACTGCAGTTAATTCCCGTATCATGTGCAGGTATATCCGCAGATGCAATTTTGGATACAGGGAGTGAAATAACTGTCTTTCGGGAGAGTCTGCTTCCGAGAAGTTTAGTAGAGCCGTCTGGCAAGGTGAGATTGGTGTCTGCTTTTGGTAAAACTATCGAGGCAAGGCTAGTTACGTTGCCGGTCAAATTAAATAGCCCGCGAGAGGTTACGGAGCCTCAGAGCGTCGACCTACTCTGCGCGTTAACTGATGAGCTCGTCGAGGGCACAGATTGTTTGTTGACCGAGGAAGATTGGAAACTTTTGTCGAAGGCCAGCAGCCCTCTGGCACCCTGTCGAGCACCGGCCGAGCCTGCTCCCGAGGCAGAACAAGCAGTAGAGAAACCAAAGGTCGTGGCATGCAATCTTACTTTGGAGAAGAAAGACGTTTCCGGCGAAGATGCGCAAATTGATGAAGAAAGGGAGGCATCATTAGGCCAGAGAGAAGAGTTCCGCAAAGTGCAGTTGGGTGACACTACGCTAAAGAAATGTTGGGAAGATGCGCGTAGTGGGAAATCCGGCATGTTCATTTCAGACGGACTGTTATATCACTGCGACTCAATAGCAGGCACTCGAGTGAGTCAGCTAGTTGTCCCCAAAGATAAGCGCACTGAGGTGATGCACTTAGCCCATGAGTCGCTATGCGGGGGGCACCTGGGGCCAAAGAAAACAAGAGCTCGCATTAGGTATAATTTTTTTTGGCCAGGTATGGCGAAGGAGATATTAGGGCATTGTCGTTCGTGCCATGAATGTCAAATTCGGTCAGACAGGCGTCGCACAGATAAAGTGCCTATAACTCCGCTCACTAGACCCGAGCACCCTTTCCAAGTTGTCAATGTAGATGTGATCGGACCCCTCGACACACCGTCAGCGAGAGGGCATAAGTACGCGCTGTGCTTAGTGGACCTTTGCACGAGGTGGCCGGAGGTGGTTCCACTGCGCTCTTTGACCGCTAAGGCGACTTGCGATGCACTGATTGAGATATTCAGTCGCACAGGCGTTCCGGAGATGATCTGCTCCGATCAGGGCACTAATTTCAAATCTCAGCTCACGCAAACGATGATGGAGAAATTAGGTTGCACGCCAAGATTCTGAACCCCAGAACACCCAGAGAGTAATGGAGTTGTAGAGAGGTGGAACCGAGTACTGAAAAACATGTTGTATCATGTCATTCAGAGAGACTCCGAGAATTGGGACAAATTGATCCCAATGGTTTTATGGGCTTATCGGGAAGTTCCCCATGAGGTAACCGGAGTAGCTCCGTTTCGTCTATTGTATGGAAGGAATCCCACGGGACCGCTTCTAATACTGCAGAGGACGTGGACGGGAGAAATGCCGGTGCCCGCAACATTGAGAGAAAGCCCCGCTAAGTATTTACAGCAACTTAAGGAGCAGCTCGAGACGGCCGCTAATATTGCTGAGCTAACTAGTGCAACTCATCAGGAGAGTTACGCCAGTGCCTATAATCGCAGCACCAGGCTCAAAGCTTTTAACGTTGGCGACCAGGTTGTGGTTTTCGACAATGATCGGAATTGTAAGATGTCACCTAAATGGCTAGGCCCATTCACAGTGGTTGGACGTGAGCGCGAACACTCTTACCGCGTTGAAACATCTGAGGGAAAGGTGAAAAGTGTCCACGCCAACAACATTCGACCTTACTATACAAGGGTCAGTCATAATGGGGTAGTCTTCGATGAGGACCATGATTTTGGGGAGGTGGAATATGCTCCACAACCAACCACTATAAAGCGGGAAGAGCTAGTGCTAACGAGCGAGAAGGTTGCTCACCTTGATGCTGACGCGCAGGCGGAAATACAGGCGGTGTTCCAAAGACATTGCACACTCTTTGACGGCACCCCAGAGCCATCTCAGCCCTACTGGCTTTTCACAGACGCCTCAGCTACGGCGGCGGGAGCATGTTTGGCGCAAATGTCAGCCGACGGGGAAGAGAGGCCTATCGCCTTTGCAAGCCACCGCTTCTCACCGACCCAGATGCGTTGGTCGACAATTGAGAGGGAAGCGTTCGCAATAATATGGGCCTTAAAGAAGTTTGACAACTGGCTTTTCGGTACCATAGTAAACGTCGTTTCCGACCACAATCCGCTGTCGTACGTTACAACTTCTACTCCGCACGGGGCGAAATTGACAAGATGGGCGCTGGCTTTACAGCGATATCATGTCTCGGTACAACATCGGAAGGGTATATGTAACGGGAATGCGGATGCATTATCGAGGCTCCAGAATAGTTTGTGGAAGCCATCAGAATAACAGTGCCATGCCAACTGGGGTGGGGGGACGTGAATGTTCCTGCCCACTCGCTGCTGTATATTGTGGACTGTGTGATTGACAATCCAAGAAACACACTAGTGATCTTACTGCTTGAAGCAGCAATGGTGTGCTTGATCGTTTAGCATGTATTTGTTTTCGTTTCTTGTATTCTCCTGTCGTGTTGTCTCGCAATTGTGTTTGATGTTTGTGTATACTGTCGTATGCTTAGAAAGTCCAGTGACCTAATCGCGGCAGTGATTTATCGTACCACTGAGCGTAGAACAGCATAGCGTACTCTTAAGGGGGGACGTGTTATGTTGCCGCTCTAAGGCGATCGTACAGAAGGGACGGCGTAGCACCGTACGCTATACAAAGCTTCTTTCTCGGCTCTCTCTCTGCATGGTCTTTGACAGCAATTATCAATGGAAAGAAAACTGCTCCCATTGAGCGGCTGGTCTCCCACGCTGGCCCCCAGGGGTTCCTGGTACGAGACCCTTCCCTTTCTGAACGTCGCTCGGGGGGGGGGGGGGGGGGGGTCGCGGCTGCGCGACCGTACTTGTCCTCTCAGTGGCCGTTTCGGGGAAGAGCAGCTCGGACGCGTTGGAGGAGAATGCATGAAAAGTGCGCCGTCGCTTGAAGCGACAATGCGCTTGGCCCAACCAATTCTTTAACGACCAGCATGCGCTTTCGGCGCGCCGACTGGAACGAAGGGGTGAGTCGCAGCAGTGCACGGTCCGAACTGCGGGAAAGGCGAAGACACGCTGTGTTTCCTGGAACGACAGGGTTCGACTGGATGAGCGTGGGAGATGGCCCGAATGCCGCAGGGCTGCTACGATACCGATATTTCGATTGTGAGAATATCTGAGAGCGTGGGATAAGGAGAGGGAGAGCCATGATGAGAAAGAATGCCAAAAGGCCTGTTTAAACTGCAAAGACGCTGCTGTCGAGATTAGGGACAACCCACTAGGGAGTGGCTTAATCTGAGAGTAAACAGATTGGATAACAGAAGGTTGAGGCGGACCAGCAGTGGCCACCTCCCCTCTTTCTTTGTTACCGTAAGGTACTAAAGACTGGACGGGATTCGTTTCCCTTCAGTCTAGGCTGTAATCACTTAAAGGGGTCGTGAAAAGAATTTGGAGATGCCGGTTTGTAATTTTCACTGCTTTAATACGCATTCGACAAGCCGATTCCGAAATATTTCGGCGATATATTTAGTGCACATTTAACACCGCCCGTTTTAAATCTCAGCTTTCTTGCGCACCCGAAACGACTATGCGACACTACCGGCCGGCGTGGTACTATTTGGTGACGTTGAGTTAAGATACTTTTAAGTTCAAAGGCACAGTGAACTCGCGTTTGCTCTAAAGGAATCGATTTACTTGAAAGCTAGAAAGGATGAAAATACTTGGAAACCGTGCGGTGCCACCATTCGGAAGAAAAGCGGCAGCACGGTTTGTTTTCCCATGGCCTCCGAGGGCGCCCCAATCTCGGAGGTATGACGGCTACTAAGATGACGTCATCTGCAGAGTTGAGGGGAACGCGCGCAGTGAAACCGAAACCGCGTTTTTTATCGCTCTAAATCAACGCACACGGTCCAACGGAACAATGCATATTGTTGATTGGAGGGTCAGGACCCCGAATACGCACTTAGTACTAAATGTTCAGAAAACGTTTCACGACCCCTTTAACTGATCGATCAGTAAGACTCCGTACGATGCAACTTCTGTCTGGGCCGTAACCACTCGGTGGTCGAACAGTGAGACTAGGTTCGTTGTATGTAGTAACAGTGTTCTAGGCTCTAACTTAAGAAAAGTTAAGTAGAAGAGTAAGACGCTGTTGATGTCTATGTTATCATCAGTGTGCTTCGGCAAGATGTACATATGACTGTAAATATTTTGCTACAATATACCTTCAAGTTCATTACCTCCAACCTGCCTCCTGCTTCATCGACGTCGATCATCTCCTTGACGGGACTTCAATCCACATCAAGGAGAAAACGAACAAGAAAAACATAACTGGCGCGATCAGGAATCTTTGGTCGGAGCACTTCGCTCGATGCAACGTCACGAAGTGGGCGCGCCGCTCTTGCGCGCGCTGAGGATTTGGAGCGACTGAGTGCAGCGCAGGCTTTCAGAATTAGTCACTCTCCTTTGTTTGAGTGGGTACTGTTTTATGATAGGGTTACCACAAAACATGCGAGAACAGGATGGCGAGGTCAGCCAATGGACGAGCGGCGAACATGCCAAAAATGGACGAGCATGTTTTGTTGCCTTCTTTTAGGCAATATACTACAAAACGAAATGTGTTCATCTAAAAAAACGAATTCTTTTCTGCGTAAGCTTAAACGCGTGACGTGCAGGGAAAACGTAGTCGTACAAAAATGTGGCCTCGCCCAGCTGCTTACGACCGCGGCCAATGACAAGCGGTAAAAAGCGAACAAAACCGCCTGCGTTCGCAAACAACGATCTCCGACCTCAGCCCAGGTGGCTCGAAGTGCGGCCCCCTTTGCGCGCGCACAGTTGCCCTTGTTTGGTTCCTCAGGTACGGATTTCTAGTGTTGACCTGGATGGTCGATTGACAGCAGTGTGGTGGTAAACCAGAGCGGTGGACGAAAAAGATACAGCTCCGCTAATGTGAAACCTTAAAAGGGTGCGAAGAATGTGGTTATGCGCCAGTGTTTCCCACAGGAACACATCAGTCCCTGCTAATGGGCTTGCGTTACCGTGGCCATGACGACGACGACATTAGACGCCGACAGCCCTGGCGCATTAGCAGAAACTCGTCAGAGCCGCTTCTAACACGACAACCCTACACATACACTGTCTGATGGCACTGCCTCCAGGATGGGCCCACATTTACGACAGCAGAGATACACCGCAGGCCAGCCCCTAAGGTACCCCGCACCTATAGGCGGAGCGATGGGCGGCATCGCCATCGCACCCTACCGTGGCGAGGACCGTGTGGCAGTCCACCGGCCGCCTTCTGTCATTCGCTAAACATGCTCGGGCCACCGATGCCTGTATACGGTCGGACGCAGTCCACAACGTCGCCGATGTTCAGCTGTTGTCGAATCTCCACGTTCCGTATTCGATCGCGTGGGGTGCGTTGAGTATAGACGGTTTCGCCAGCGCTTGCCGTTCTCTGGCAACATTGTGCGTTCACCGGAAACGTGCCCTAGAAAACTTCCTGTTTACCTTGCTTTCGCGTGGTTTCAGCGTGCGTCGGCGGCCGCGGCTGCTTGTGTTTCGATGTTTTCAGCTGATACAATTATTACGATGAAGCGCTGGCGACTCGGGCGCTGTTGTGTAATGCCAGGATGCAGTCTGCGGTCCGCAACTAATTTGCTATCGCAAGTCAAAACGTTATGTTTCCCGACGGATGAAGCGGAAAGAGCGCAGCGACCACGCGAGAGAACTGGAATCCCGCAAAGAGGGCCCAGATTTGTTCTGCCCACTTGATCAAAGGCAAATAAGGCTCAGCGCATACTCTAACGACACAGGGGCGATGCTCAGACGTTAGTCTAAGGTCTCCAATTACAGGGTACACATCGGACGCCGTCGCATTCCACCCACAACAGACAATCGCGCTGACGCCTGAAGTGGACAGCAAACCGTGAAAGCTGGCTAAGGCGAACAATCCATCGTAAAGGTGTTTCTTGTAGTTGGAGCCTTATTATATAGTGATGTGTACTGTTCGAAGCAGCATTCGGGGGCCAAAGCAGCCGCGCTCAGAATAAATCGCCGCGCAGTATACGTCGCGGCGCCCACGTTTCGTTGCCGATTGCAGTGACGCCGTGCATTTGCTTTTTTTTTTTTTTTTATGAGAGTGACGCGAGTGGTTTGGCGTCGGTGTCGCCTGTCGTGTTGCCGCGAATGGACATCGTCGCATCCTGGCTAATGTATCTTTCGGTGTGAGCTTGGACTATACATGTGGGCCGGTTAACGTTAAAGTTTGATTCGTAAATAGTGTACTCGTAATCAAACCATAGTATTTCGCGTGGCTCAGCCGCACCTGAGTTTATTACTTAATGAGTACGTTTCATATTATTTCAGTCGCACCGAACACTTTAGATCGCGATCGATTCCAATCGTGTCCCACCGGGTACTTTTTAATCCGGATTCTCTCGGATTAAAAAGTACGCGGTGGGACACGAGCGCACTAATGTAATGTTCTATCGTGATGTGTGCCTAGACCAAACCTTTGCGTGTGTCAACTAGGCCGTTTCAGGGAGCTTAGAACGCGTGTGATAAAACGTATACGTTACGCGTTTATGCGACGTATACAACTCCACCCCTTATGTGAAAAAGAGATGTTCATTATTACAACCTTTTTACACGCTGATGGCACAGTAAAGTTAGCTATCGGTTTGACCTGTGACTTTAAGAAAACTAGTCATGCTTCATCACAATCGACCTGCTCTCATCTTGTCGCCTTTTATTATCATTTTACTGCTGTTTAACAGGCTTATAAGCTAAAACCGAGCAATCTTGCCTACTTTTCGCTAGAATCCTGCAGTTAACATAACTTTTCTCAGCAACATCGGCTGACATGCAGTCACACAGATCGTTTGTCAATTCACATAGCGCATATGGCTACAACTTCCCTATCCAGCGGATCAGGCAACCCTTCTCCTCGCCACTGCAGCTTATGCTTGTACGTCGTCGAGCCCCTGCATGTAGTCACTAGACATCGCTCTAAACGCATCTGAACGAATGCGCCAGAATGAATAGAGCAACGAAAAATGCAGTCACACAGATCGTTTGTCAATTCACATAGCGCATATGGCTACAACTTCCCTATCCAGCGGATCAGGCAACCCTTCTCCTCGCCACTGCAGCTTATGCTTGTACGTCGTCGAGCCCCTGCATGGTAGTAACTAGACATCGCTCTAAACGCATCTGAACGAATGCGCCAGAATGATGAATAAGAGCAACGAAATCAAATGCACCAGGCAAAACACCGTCGGGCCCATTGAAAAAAGTATTACCGGAAGTACCGCCCACCGGAAGTCTTATTGGGCACACCGTTGTGGGCTTTTCGAAGGTCATCGACTCGAAGGCCTTCCAAAGTGCCCGTGTGACACAGGTATAAGAGTGGTCTCAGCTCGCTCGTCTCCGCCGCTTCTAGTTGGAGGTGCTCCACCAGGCCCATAGCTCACTGCCGAACCGTAGCACCAGCCTAAAGAGCGAGGCGGACGAAATCTAATCGCAGCAGAAGTGCCTCGCGTGCAAACTGGCCGCCGTTGCGAAAACTAAAGAGGAGGGAAGTGGAGTAACCGAGCTGGAACATTACTGTCTGCCGTTTGAGGGGGGTCGATCCCGAACAAAGGAATAAAATGGCGATAAAAGCTACTACTGAGGTAAAGTGTCACAAAAGACAATAATGAAGGTCAAATATGAGCTAGAATATGAATAAATCTGCGTTATCCCTTATGAAAATTGAGTTTCTGATGTCAACCTAATGCATTCCTAATGTGACATTAGACTGACATTAGAAATGCAACGACTAATGCGTTTTAGCATTACGCATGCATTAGACACTCAAATAACAATGCACATGAAAATCTCAAATGACCGAAGTAGTCAAAGTTTCAACTACTCTTCCTAATTTCAAAACACATAACAAAAATGAAATGTGAAGAGTTGCAATCATGTTTAAAAATGCAAGGACTAATGCGTTTTAGCATTACGCATGCATTATACACTCAAATAACAATGCACATGCAAATCTTAAATGACCGAAGTAGTCAGAGTTTCAACTGCTCTTCCTAATGTCAAAACACATGACAGAAATGAAATGTGAAGAGTTCTAATAATGTTTAAAAATGCAAGGACTAATGCGTTTTAGCATTACGCATGCATTAGACAGTCAAATGACAATGCACATGTAAATCTCAAATGACCGAAGTAGTCAGAGTGTCAACTACTCTTCCTAATGTCAAAACAGATAAGCAAAAATGAAATGTGAAGTGTTCTAATAATATGCCGCAGTGTTAGTTTATATTACACGTCTAAACATTCAACTTGTCTTTCAGTTGTCCTAAACGCTAAAGAGCACCTATTCCTAACACTTTAGAATGGTGTTATAGTAAGAAATCTAAAATTGATGACAATGTGCATGTACACGCAGTTGACATGTATGTTAAGCATAGTAAATATGAGTAGCAATGACTAATGTGTTTTAGCATCACGTATACATTAGGCACTCAAATGACCGCGCAGAAAGCAGGTTGTTGAACTGAATCCGAACCGAGAACCGTTCCCAAACCTTAATTTTGGTCTGAAGTGTACCTGAACCCGAACCGATATTTTTGGATCGCTCCTGACCCGGCACCGAACATGAACCAAAAAATAATACATGCTCGTCGGTACGGGAGAGGAGAGGGTGTTACGTGTCAGGGGCGGCAGAAGACCATAGCGTCTTTCGACGTCATTATCAGCCAGGCAGTCAGGCATGCGGCCATTATCTCTTTTAAAGCACAATCATGCCGCATGGTTTACTTTATCCGGCGTTTAAAAATAGCCCGCCAATTATTAAATAAAATCTCATGGCCACGTTCATGCACTATCGCATCGCAACAACGCCAACTTCGATTTACGAAAGATCCGCACCTCGTTCGTGCGCGCGGACTGTGGCGTAATGAGTGTTTGCGGTGGCTCGGTTAAGGAAAGGACGCTAATTTCTGCTGCCCATGCCGGGAGCACGGCTAAGCGTCGGTGGGGGTGGGGGAAAGGGAGTGAAAGAGAGAGGAGAGAAAGGTCGTAGTGGACAAGGATCAACTTCACAGTGTCGGAACAGCGTTGAAAGCAGAGAGCGGCCAGAACAGCAGAACTGCTTCATTTTTTAAACGTTAGTTGTGACGTAACCGGTAGGGGTGTCAAGTTACTGATGTTATGGTCTATCTAGCATCCACTTACGTTAGTCATACATTTGTATGCTCCGCCAAAACGTTATGCCCTTTATTATCCGGCTTTATCTCGACATACCGCCGTCCATCATTGTCTACTGAGCATACCTTATCCTTAATTAACCATGTACTTCTCTATCTCTTTCTTGACCTTAAGCAGCTGTACGCGGAATGGGCGAATCACACCGTCTTTGATAAGCGAATGCCGCGTGCTCCGCACAAGGTGCGGACTGTGCTACGGGAGACATCGACGCCAGAACAACCATGGAATGGGCATGGAGCTGCCGCTGGCCGTAACGTCAACGCATACGTGCTGACGACTGCGGAAGGCCCTGTGATATACAGTTTTGACTACTGGCTTCTACAATCTTATGAATATCGATGTTGCGATAAAGGACGTCCGGCAACGCTTTCATACGGAACATCTATACGCAAACTGTCGGTGCGAAGGCGACTGCATGCACGGTGTTCGGCGTACGCTGTCGCTGTTGGTGAACGGATCAGTGCAGTCGCACAGGATGTTTGCGCTGCGTGACCTATATATAGCGTCACATGAAGCAATCAACATGCTGGCTGCTGGTGACGCCAGCTGTGCTATTCTATGATCCATTTTTTTATTTTAGCCTAGCTCTTACGAACGCTGTCGCATATGGCGTGCGCTCTTTGCAATGTTCCGCACGAGGATAGATTATACTCTTGCCTATAACATCGTCAGCAGGGCCGCAACCACAGCTCAACTAGACTGATCAGTGGTGGTGCCGACCCTAAATGCGTGGGTTCTACTTTGTTTGAGATAAACTTTAAACTAAGTAATTTTTGGGGTATTACGCTCCGAAACCAGGATCTGATTATGAGAGTGGTCGTAGGGGAGGGTTCCGGAAATTTCGACCACCTGAGGGGTTCTTTAACATGCACTGACATCACTGACACGGACCTCAACATTTCGCCTCCATCGAAATGAAGCCGCCGCGGCCGGGATTCGATCCCGCGACCCCCGGATCATCAGCCGAGTGCCATAGCCACTATAGTCTGTTTCAGAAGTTCTGTGCAGCAATGTGGAAGCTACAGCCCTCTTCGTCAGATCCGGAGGGCGAACACGTGTTAAACGTGTCCTTCCGCGGCTTGTCATCGGCCAATGACGGGCGCTGCAGCGTGGCGTGGCTCCTACACCGTGGCGTGGCCGTGCTCCTCTCTTGGCTATTGCACTGTCCACTAGTCCGGTGTCCACTAGACAATCACTGTGCATATGTCTTCAGTCGAACCATATCCCGCACGTTCAGTACATGCTTCGGGATGAGCGTTAAGCGTGCACGCATTTTTATTCCTCGTTTTAGCAGCGAAACTGCATAAGCTAGATGTAAAAACTCTGTCGTGTCACTTTTAACAGCGAAGCTGCTTAAACTAGCCGTAATTTGTTAGGTATCATACCATATCACGTGACATCATACGTTACGTGATTCTGAAGGAAACCTGCCACGTGACATTGCTTTAGGTTATGGTGGTGGGAACATGACACGTGACATTTCGTTACGTGGATTTGGGCGAAACATGTCGTGTGACACTTCGTTACGTGATTTTGGAGGGAATATGCCACGTGACGTTGCGTTACGTGATTTTGGCGGCAACATATGTAACGCGGCATTACGTTAAGTGATTTGGGCAAGAACTTGTGACGTGACATTTCCTTTCGTGATTTTGGGGGGAACACGTCACGTGACATCGCGTCACGTGATTTTTGGTGGTCACGTGACATGCTCCCGACAAAATCACGCAACGAAATGTCACGTGGCATGTTCCTGCCAAAATACCAAGTGACCCGGTTCAGTAAACTATTGGCCAGCTTCTCTGTTATCGGGCCTTGCGCGACCTGGCGGAAGCTGCGTAGTTTTTATTATCCCCCCCCTCTCTCTCTCTCTTAACTAGCTGTGCCCCCTCTCTACATTAATTTCTGTGCACTCGTTCAGTCACGATACTTTTGTGTGCATTTTTTTTTCACTTCTAGAGCTGATAGGCGTAGCGCTGCAAGTTCCACATCGAGGCACAAGTCTCCTTTATGATAATAATAAGTTATAATAATATAATATAATAAATATTATAATATAATAAATATAATAATATAATATAATAAATATTATAATATAATAAATAAATAATAATATTATTATTATAACAGCAACCCCGTAATCCATTCCCTACCGCGGTGGCTGCATTTCGATGGAGGCGAAATGTTGAGGCCCGTGTACTGTGCGATGTCAGTGCACGTTCAAGAACCCCAGGTGGTCGACATTTCCTGATCCCTCCACTACGGCGTCTCTCATAATCACGTCGTGGTTTTGGGAAGTAAAACGCCGCAAAATCAATTATTTATTCGCAACACTTAGCACCTACCAGCCCAGGCTGTGCTAAAACACTGTGGTCGAACTCGCAGAACTTCTCTATATCGTAAGTGCTTTTTGCCATTGGAATAGTCTCCGCTAATTACGTGTCCGGACTAAGAACTGGTTGAAATGATCAACTGTAAAGCGTATGTACTTGCGAAGCATGAGCACTTTCAAAACAGTAACTTTTGTCAACGCAAATTGTGTTTTCATAAAGAACAAAATTACACCATATCCCGCTAAAGGGAACCGTGTGTGCATGCGAAGCAGCAGGGAGATGGTTAGCTTGAGCGGGAGATGGTGTAATTTTTTTCTTAATGAAAACACAAATTACGTTGATAAACGTTACTGCTTTGAAAGTTCTCATGCTTCGCAAGTACATACGCTTTACTGTTCATTATTTCGCATTGTCAGAGCAGCGCGCAAAAAGTACCGTTGTTTGTTATGGAGACACGGTGGTTTCTAAGCCAAGCGCACATTAAAGGTGTCCCTGTGTTGTTATCGCTTTTTATATAGGAAACGGAAGTTCAGGTAGGAACGAAAAGATAGGAAAAAACCACAAGCTGCTGACGCACTACCTTTTAGTTTACGCGGCAAGGCAAGCTGGTTTGTGTTTCCCGCCAGCAAGCCATAAGGAGAAGGCGAATCACGGAGCAATAGAAGGACCAGTAGTGGAACTCAAATTCAAAAATCCTTTTTCTCAAAGAATACGATAATTACCTCGATTAAACTTGCTCTTTCGAAAGCGCTTACGTTTCTAAACTACATGCCCTGTTCTGCTTATTTTTTCATGGACCACGTTAGGGTGCAATTGACGCCTAAACATAGGAGAAAGTGACGTTTTTGTCAAGTTTACACATTTATTTCAGAGCCTTTGCACAGCACGTAGTCAAAAATCATTTTTTATACTATTGTACCTCTCATCGACAGTTTCACAAAAATATTTGCAGGTTTCGTTGCAAAGCCGTTTTCAGGCGAAAATTCGCAAAGACGCTGCAATTTTACCATTTTCACCTCGGTCCTAAGCAGTGAGGAACATGAACATAATTAGTGAAACATTTTTATAAGTGAAGATAAATGCTCTGAGAATGCAAAATGCATATTTGAAAAGGATTGGCACATTGGTCAATTTTCAAGGAATTTTTTTTGACGCCTTGTTTTCCGCCGTTTTGCGAAATTCAAATGACCCTCACGAGCTTAAAAACTTTTCCTGCTCAAAATATTTCTGAAAAGCGCTGTGAAAGTAACGCTGACTTCCGTGTAATTCTTTGGAATTTTTTCGAAAGAAGTTCATTTTTGTCGAGCGCCACAGCTGGAACAGTTGGCGTGGAATGACCCACATATATTTGAATTACATCCTTCTTCTTCAGTCGAGAGAACAGGATCACTGAATGTGTCCTGAATGCCACACGCACAACGTCACATGCACACACAACTGATGTCCCACGTATTTGCTTTTTCGATATTCTCGATATTTCTCTTTCAATTAGCAAAAGTGTCTCGAGTTGACCCTCGGAGCAACAGATCGAATCGAGGGCTGGACGGAACCTCGTGAACCATTGGGAAATGATCTTATAGTAGTATAATTCAATGTTAATATGTCCTGTCTCATTCCAGTGAGCATCGTATGTAGACATTTTACCTATAGTCTAGGAAAAAGTACGAGGACTAAACGTCCACAGGTAGTCCATACAGGGTGCGGCGGAATTAGCCTTATAGAAACTCATCGCTAGAAAACCTCTAAAAGGCGCGGTTTTGTTTGATATCAGTACTGGACACGCACAGGTACTTAAAAAGGTCTGATGACTATATATTCTACTTGACTGATTAGTTTAACTGCTTGTATGCATCTAGCTAGTTCGGACGAAAACCACGCTCCACACTTGGCCCCCGAAGCTAAATGGATGGCTGGCAGTGGCCTGCAGGAGGCTGACCAGACGACGGGTCACGCGGAATATGGAATGAATGTATAAAACGTGAGAACGGACGTCACGTGACAGACTTGAAGCCTAGGCGTGAAATGTGAGGAAGAATCGTCGAGAAATCCAGGAACCAAGCGCGTAACGGCAAGCGGCGTTGCCTATTCCAACCGCGAGCTGCCCTTGGTTTGCCGCCATCGCTGGCATTCACACAAACATCTTACGTGCTAAACGTGTTCTTCAGAGAATCTCTCTGCCGATCCTGATGCTGGACATATCATAACCAAGGGCCGCCAGCCAACGGCAAAGAAACCTTACAGATAAGGGTACAGTTTTACGAATTCGGCCCATCGCGCGGTCTTTCGGAAGTTGAAAGCAACGCGCGGCAAATCGTGCGGACTGTCTGGATCTGTAGTGTCCGCGTTGCAACGGCAACAATGTATCTAGGCCGAGATGAGTGAGGATCAGACGGGATGAGCAGAAAGCGAGTGGCACGGTGGGGCTGGAGAAAGCGGCCCCGGCCACTGCGGAGGCCAGCAGCCATGCACTCAAACCAATACACCCCGGCTATTGACCCGAAAAACGCGGGTTTGATCCTTGCCGCAGCGGTCGCATAGTGGTGTATGCGTAATGCTAAAAGGCCCACGTACCGTGCGATGTCAGTGAACGTTAAAGAACCCCAGGTGGTCGAAACTTCCGGAGCCCTCCAATATATATATAGGGCGTTCCTCATAATTATATATATCGCGGTTTTGGCGCGTAAAACTCCGACAATCATACCATCAAAAAAATACACCAAGACATTCAGCATGTTTGGTGTACAAATGACGCCGTTTGTGTGAAACTCTGTGTTAGTATTATGCGATTGCACTGCACTGCAAACGGGTTTCAACCCTTTAGGGAGCTTTAGGCCCGTGCCATAACTGACTTCCTAACGGGCACACGCAAAACTCCCTTCAGAAGGGAGCTTTTATTAACTCCCTTATTTCTGGTGTTTTAGTGGGGGTTCAAGGGAGTTTCTTTTTGCTCGTCTGAACCTTAACGCCGCAGGGTTTTTGTGGGGCATATAGGGAGTTTACTATGCTCCTTCGCGAGTTGTCATTCGGAGTTCGTTATAGCTCCTTTGAACGCCGTTACGGTGGGAGCTTTTAAGAAGAAACTTGGGAGTGTTCTTAAGCTTCTTTCAGAGCCATTATGATGGGAGCTTTTACCAGCAGCTTTGGGAGTTCTTTATATCTCATTTGAACGCTGTTACAATGGCAGCATTTACGAGGAGATTTGGGAATAATTAATATGCTCTTTAAGTACCACCGCAACTGGTGTTTCTACGAGGAACCTTGGGAGTTTTTATGAGTTGGTTGGGGAATTTTATTTTGCTTGTTTTGGGAATGAATAGGAGAATTCAGAGGACCTTTGCGGAGTACATGCATTTCTGTCGTTTTTCTTGTAGACAGGTGAATGGGCATCGTACACCGGGATTCTTTTTTGTACGGCTTGGCTGATTTGTACCAACCGGCTTTAGACGTGATTTCATGTGCGTAACTTTTTCATAGATGCGGTTTGTTACACTACCTTGTCTGTGAAAGGAGTAGCCGGCACTCTACAAAGGTGCCAAAATTTCATAATCAATATATATTTTTTTAAAATTAGAAGCCTTTGTCCTGTCGAAAAAAATGGGAACAAGCGAACCTTGGTACATGCGTGCATTTATTTATTTATTTATTTATTTATTTATTTATTTATTTATTTATTTATTTATTTATTTATTTGATCTTGGTGAATGCAGCGCCTTGCGCTATTTAGACGCTATGTCTATGTAAAACGTGTATACGTCTATGTCTACGCACCGGAGCCCTCCATTACATACAGCGTCTTTAGTAATCATATTGTGGTTTTGGCACGTAATACTCCAAAGATCATCATCACCTATATCTACGTAGACCGCAAGGCACTGCGTCTGCTTCTCTGTGCATATAAACCCTGATCCAGACTGGCGGATGAAGAACCGGCAGTGGCTGAATCGATTAGCGTGCCTATAGAGTTTCGCAACACGGCGGACGGTTGTTAATCGTTATTGTTGCTGTGGCGTCTACAACTGGTGGTTGGAATCCGACCCCGACGAACAATTCTTATTTTCAGTTTATCTTATTTTACTTGCAGTATACCCTACTACTCGAGGCTAAAGATAAGAAAGATATGCGCGCGCGCCGTTTTCACGACGATTACGACTTTATCGCACGCCATCGGCAGCTTCACAAGTCGCTCAATACAAGCCTCGCTTGAAAAAGAAGGGAAAAGAAAGAAAATTGAAGCGCTGCTTTTAAAATGCAACGATGAATGCCGATATTTGGTTTCTGGGGTTTAACGTCCCAAAACCACGATGTGATTATGAGAGACGCCGTAGTGGAAGGCTCAGGAAATTTCAACCACCTGGGGGTTCTTTAGCGCGCACTGACGCCGCAGAGCATACGGGCTTCAACACTTCGCCTCCATCGAAATGCAGCGACCGCGGCGGGATTCGATCCCGCGACCCTCGGGTCTGCAGCAGAGTATACCATAACCACTGCGGAGCTCTTGCGGGTACCTATATGGGAGTTTATGTTTACATCAATGTATGAGCTTTTGCTGAAGCCAGCTAAGCCTAGGCGTGGTCCGGGACAATTTCTTGCATAATTTTATTAATATTCGATCTACCTGGGTAAATTTGGTATCCTTTTGGTCCTTTCTCCTTCCGGTCGATAGCCTTGACGTTTGCTTTCCGATAATCCTGGCTTGTCCGCATACAATCTTGATAATTTCGGAAGCCTAAAACCACGTCAACACTCGCTGGGCGGTGGTGCCCCAGCCACTTCGTAACAAAATATTTCCGATTCGCGCATCACTGTGGTGGTCTGGTCGATGCGCGGCATTCGGCGTCTGGCTGGAGGAGCAGAGCGGTCACCAGTGGAAAGAGCCTTGACACGTTTACACAGAACACTGATCGGCTGTTGCAAACTCACTGCGCACTCAAGACTCGTTTAAAAAAACGAAGTGGCGCTTCACTTGGACGCACTAAGCACACGTGCGGACCCTCGGGTCTGCAGCAGAGTATACCATAACCACTAGACCACCGTGGCGGGGCAATGTCGATTTTTGAGCAAAGTGTTGCCTGGTTCGGACTATAGGTCGCAATCCATAGCTATGAGCGTTTTTACTCAGAATTTACAGCAAGCGCTATATAAACACAAACATATTATGAGCTGAATTCCACGCTGGAACGCTCACGGCTATTTCTATATTTCCCATGGTTGCTCAGTTTGATGATACAGCGCCAGTAGGAGTTACAGTGGGCAATGCCAGTTTGCATTACGGCATTTTAGTGGAATGCCAAGACATTTTGCCGAAGCCATAAATTTCTAAGCAGGCGGTGGTATAAACTGGCTAACGGTTCAGAAAGGCAAGGGACATTCAGAACACTTGTTAAAAATAAAAACGCAACAAGAGGTTCACTGATAAAACCGGAGTCACATTACAGACGTATATACATCAGCACATAAATACGGCGTTCGTGTTGTTCACTGCTCTCCTTGTGTCCGTGTCCTGCACGCCTCTTCTTTTGATTATGGACGGAAACAGATATTTGTTTCGAGAAGGAAAAGAAGTAAGTAGAGTGATGGAACGCTATGACGTATGTTTCCTCCCAGTTTTCTTCTTTTATCGCCAAGCACCAATTATGTTGTTATGTGGGGTTTAACGTCCCAATACCAGCTCTGATTATAAGAGACGCAACAGTGGAGGGCTCCGGAAAGTTTGACCACCGGGGGTTCTTTAACGTGCACTGACATCGCACAGCACACGGGCCTCTGGCATTTCGCCTCCATCGAAATGAAGCCGCCGCAGCCGGGATTCGATCCCGCGACCCTCGGATCAGCAGCCGAGTACCATAGATACTAGACCACCGTGGCAGGGCCAAGCACCACCTATAGCATCTAGGTGACGACGGAGACAGAAAACAAAAAGAGGATTACGAAGCAGTCGATGGGAGAATGTCGGCACCCTAACTCAGTTACGTCTTTCTTTCTTTCTTTCCTTCTTTCTTTCTTTTAATGTGTTTAGGAATCTTTCAGGTGCATGAAGCCCATCGTAATAGGGGAAGAAGCAGCTGGAAACACACGTGTAATGCAGAATACGTCTAATGCAGAACGCGTTACACGTGTATGCGTAATGCAGAATGCAGATGCGACCGACCTAGACTCCTTCAAAGATGTCATCTCACCATAGGAGGAATTCTACGCTACGGAAAATAGTCCCGTACCTATAGAAGAACGAGTGCGGAAAATGTGTGACTGTGAGTATCCGAAATCAATATGACGAAGAAATGGGCACACGTCATCTGTATATGCACGAGGTGCCCAGTCCCTGGTACATGACAATGTACGATTAACCGGACGATAAGCACATTGTAGTACCGGGCTACTTACTGTTGCAGTACCACGACTGCATAGACAGTGACCAATGCCAAAATATGCATAGAATCTGCCAATTTAAACTAGAGGACACACGCAAAGTAAAGCGGCATAAAGAGGCGGCAGCTTTTGCATCCGCATCCGCGTATTTAAACACGGAGAGCGAGGAAGCTCTGGTGAAGCTGACAACCAGACACACAATTACGAATTGGAATAACTTCCCCTATACTTTCCTAGGCTTCAATGTTTGTTGTTTCATTAACTTGTTTCTAACAAATAAAGCGAGCCCTTGACCCCCTTCCCTTTCGTTATCTCTCACCAATGTTACACAGATTAACGTTACACAGGTAAAGAGGCCCATTGAACCACCGACGTTTCTTCAACGTCCATAATTGATCCCAACGTCAAAAACCTTAAATGACGTGCTTATTACGTCTAACAAACGTTTTTTTTAATGATGCATATCTGGCGGAGGGGCCATCTAGCCATCTGCATCAACACTAGTCTCCCCTGGGACGTACTATGGATGTACAGATGATATCATTCAGTCATTATTCATTGCTATGACGCCCACGATGTATATCAGCATACGATCGACTGCTGAGATACATCGCAGACCGCCGGCGAGAACCACCACCTCCCCTCCGCCGGCTGCTAGCTTCCACCATGCACATGCCATCGTCATGGTGAGGCCAACTGCTGCTATTTTAAGATAGCTTAATTCCCTTGGAGTAGCCCTCTGTAATTCCTTCCTTCTTTTACCTACACTGTAGAAGAAGAATGATTCTAGAAATAGAAAACGGCATTCAAGGAAGCCGGCAGGTATACGCAATTAAACGCCAAGCTCTGTAGATACGTATGACACTGTAGAATGGTTCCTGCGACTGTCCGATTTAAAATGCCCGCTGATACGCGAAAATCTGTGGTACGATTATAAAACCGGGTCCGAGTCCTTTTGGTTGTTTCGTGGCACCAGCCAAGCCTATACGTCGATGCCAGCTTCGAACTCACGATTAACAAGCTCGCTAACAGCAGCAAGCTCGCGGGGCCCGGGCGTCCGCACGCTACGACAACATGTACAATGCGCTTGAAACATCGGTCTTGATATGTTCCATTGCTCTGGAACCATGTCAACCACGCAGTCTTTTGGTGCATGACAAGCTCATCGTTTTAAGTCGGGTCATGTCGAGGAAGTCTAGATGGCATAGCGTCGCAGTTTTCTCTGTGACACGATTCTGAAAGTGTCGCCGCCACACCAGCGACGAGGGCCGGCACAGAAGAAGGCTGCGAAGAAGCTGCCGTCGCGTCGGCAGCCGGGCTGCGGGGGGATCAGCGCGCACGATTCCGTGCTTTGGGCGACCGAGAAAACGGCGCGCAGCGGCTCCTCCACCGTCGACGACCTCCATTCTTCTTAGTAGCTGGAGAGGGGGGGTGGATGCGGACGCGAGCACATGGATGCCAGAGCCTCTTTAAAGGGCCGAGAACGCGCCCGGGTTTTTCCTCGCCACCCCTCTTCTCAGCCTCCTTGCCGCGGCTGTGTGCCGGTGGCAAGGCCTGGTCACACCGGCGCTGCCCTCGCTTCCGCCCTGCTGACCGTGTCGAAGAGCGAACGTCCGCGAGCACCAGAATCAAAGAAAGACAAGCGACTCCGCGGGTCGAAACAAAAAGTGGGGCCGCGTGCTTCCCGAACCCCCCCGAAACCGGAATTCGCCCCTCTATACGCTGCTGCGCTCGGCTCGCCCCACAAGTGGACGCCCGCGACCGTTCGGCTAGCGGTGCCGCGGCGGAATCGCTCGTATAAGCCGAATTGAAATGCGGCGGTCACCCAAATACGACTGCACAAACTGTGACGCGTACTGCTGTGCCCCCAGCATTTCCCTACTGTTCCAGCTTCGACCTAAACTTCCAACCGTCGAGTGCATAGGCGTGCTAGGAAGGGAGGGGGGGTGCCCCTCCTAATGATCTCAGGGGGTTGTCAAATATTCCCCATACCTTTATATTGTACTACACGTTTTGATCGAAATGGCCTCACTGGAAGGCAGTTGGGAGGAGGAGGAGGAGGAAGGGGCCTGCAGTGAACCTTCGCGCCCTTCTCCAACACCCAACCCCGCTGTAGAGAACCCTGCGCATCCCTGTTGCCGAGTGACAGATGACGTGCGTATACCTAAAGGCTTATCGCCACCTCGTATGACGCATACGCGATGGCGATAAGCCTAAAGATAGCGCACACAAATGTCTGGTGCCGGCGACGGACAATGCCCTGGACTGGCAGGCCTCAGTGCATCGCATATTTCATATTTGTGTATAAAGCTTTGTTACTTTTAGTACTTGATATCCACGTCACAGTGGCCGTCACCCTTTCCCCTTCCTGCTTAAGTCGAGCACGGCCCAAGCTCGACTTAAGACCAAAGGCACGAGTCAGCTGAAGGTTGACTTGAAGACCAAAGGCATGAATCAGCTGCGTCGTCTTGTACCCCGTGTGCCCCCATCTGCTGTCATCGGTGCTAAGCAAGAAGACACAACTTTTTACGAAAGTGGACGAAGGTCGAAAGCCGGTGAAACTAATAAACCTGCTATATACTTCCTTGACGTCAAATAAAATGATTCTGATTCTAAAAAAAAAAAGAAAGATGACGACCAAACGAGGCTGTTAGAAAAGAAATTTTGTAATGCCTATCACTTGTGTACCAAACGGCCGAGCACCAGAAGCTGCTTCCGCTGAGAGAGATCAGCTATGATGTAGACAATAAAACGAAGTACATTAAAGAGATGGATAGTTACAATTCTATCGTTAAAGGAGAAGAACACAGAAACCCCCCGCAAGCACGGCACAACGTCACAGAACATCCGACACTACACAAAGCATTCAACATAATGGACGATAGTAATGCGATATCACAAGCGATAGCACGAAACAAAAATCCATGTCTACTTCCAGAATAACTTTTAACAAGATAGAGATAGATAGACAGAAAATCATGCGCGGTGCTCGAGCCTGTGTACCAGCACATGCTGGTTAAACTTGCAGGGATGTTTCCTGGTCCTTTCGTTTGTTCCAGAAGGACCTCCAGCGACTGTCAACTAATGGACAGGGCCACGGAGTGAAACGTTGCGTGCGATGAATTGCACGTCAGGAGACGGAGATCGCTCTATAACACCATGACATCATGACACCGAAGCTCTATAAAGAGCTTCGGTGTCATGATGGCAACGAAATAACGGAGTGATCAGTGTCGCTCCCGTCCTCAAGGTCAGACACCCTCCGTAATTTCAGCTTCATCCCGGCCAGAGAAAAATGATATACCTTGACCACTATACCTTCACAGCAGAGAGATGAAACTCTTGCGGCATCTTGCACGGACAGTGTCACTGAGATGTCAGCGTATACTTCTACATTTGACGATTTGTGCCGCGTTTTGTAGGTCGCGGAGGCTCGGATAATGCAACGACATCTGTGAATATGTATCGAGTGTCATATATTCGACAGAGTCGTATAGCGCGAACATGATACTTGCGCACCTCGCAAAGTCGTTTGCTGAATGATGGTCGTTTGCTGATGTCCTGCTAAAAGGCCCTCAGCTCTCGTATCGAATGAGCTCGCAATCGTAGCAGGAGTCTGTGGGCATTTTGTGCTTAGCACAATTAAAACTCGTGCAGAGTGGAAGTGTAGCAGTATCTGCGTTAAGATCACAAAAATTTGGAGATTGGGTCATGAGTCCTGCAGCTGGAGTCTCGCAGTACCACTTAGAAAATTCACCTCGGTACCAACGAATGCGCTAAAAGATCAACTCTTGGGTTTACAGAGCTCACAGCCCTTATGTAATAGGGGTAGCGACTGAGGCCATAATGGCAGGCCCCCCGGTTTAATTTAGACCAGCCGGAATTTTCTAACATTCCCTCCACCCCTCCCCCCAACCTTCTTTGTGCATTCCGTCTTCACTGGAACGCAGCAGCTTCAGAAGGACAGGACCTACTATTGCCTTTGTTCAGCTCACATGCTTCTTCAATCAGTCAATAACATATTGCGAGAAGAGCTTAGCGAAAGCTCTTGCTCCCTGTATTACGGCCCCTTCCGCGCGTCTCTCACTTGTAGCTCAGAGCAGGCAGCCTACAAAGAAGCCGAACACTGCAGCATGGAAGCGCGTACGGACAGCGTCCTGGTGTGCTAGTGTCCGCCTTACTTTTATAATTAGCTTGACTGTTTTAGCTGATTGTTCTAAACCAACCATGGGCCGTGATGTTTTTCCTGTAATCCTCGTCTCTTTTGCGCCATTTACTTTCATCCTTCTTCCTGCATTTCGACACTCCGCTCTCATTGGACACGGAGGACTGAGACTCACAACAAAGAGAGAGGAAGCGAGAAAATGAGCAAGTGCGCAACAAAATGACAAGTACGACAGGGAAGGCAACAAATAACATCGGGCGCGGCGAGCACTGAAGCACACTGTATCCACGCATCAGAGAGCCCCATATAGAGCAGGCGTTGATGCGCTTAATTTCCCGCGGAGCTCAAGCGAAGCGAGACTTCCCTGTAAAGAGAGAGCGAGCGGGTGAGTGAAACCACTTTGTTCGGTCCACAATAGAAGCGGGAGAGAGAAAAATGACACCTGGCCCAGCTCACAGCCTCAGTTCCAGGCACATGCACGCATTATTTTCTCTTGCACGACCGTTCTCTTCCACATAACCGACAACTGCTGGGATTTTCCGCTCCAGAACCGCGATATTATTATGATGTGCGCCGTGGCGGAGCGCTCCGGAAATTTAATTTCGACCACCTGGGATTATTTGACGTTCACTGACACGGCGTCACTGCGCACTTTTTTGCAAATGAAAGAATGCAACTTTGTGCAGCACTACAGAGGGTAAAGAGCAGCGTTTTCATCGTTGCCAAGACCTTAGGTTCATGGCGCTGTGCATCTCAGCTACGAAAAGCAACGAGAGCAATTGATGCTGCGTTTTCTGAACGCTACAGGGCTCACTGACCGTCTCTGAGAATGGACATTTACAACGTTGGCGACACTATACAGTGATGTTCTTTTGTATCGTTTTGTTTTGTTTTTTTCTCTTTCTCGATTTCTACCTTGTGAAACTTTCCCTCGCCTTCCCCCTTCCCCAGGGCAGGGTAGCCTACCAGGCTCGGCCCAGGTTAGCCTTTGTGCCTTTCCTCTGTCAATTTTTCCTCCTATTTCCTCCTCCGACTGGCACCGCACAATCCACAGGCCTCTGGCCTCTGTAGAGACGAAGTGTCTCTGGCATTTGCAGGGGCCGGAACCACACCTGCGCCTTTCGGTATCGTGGCCAAGCACGGAAAGGTCATCGCGGCATCTCCCTGTTTTCTCTCTTTGTTGGACAAGAGATGACGTCATATGAGAATCCGTCACATTACGCGTCACGCGGTAATGTTTAAGTAATGACGTCACCACCTGAAGTCACGTGATGACGCAAGTAGTGACGTCACGGTATGATGTCACGTGGGTCGTGCTTTCGCGTCCAATAAACGTAAAGAGATTTAGTGCCTACATAATTTTGTTCCAGAACGTAAAGCGTATGCACAAAAGCAACGAGCGTCAGTTTGTGACTTTTGCCTTTACGAACCCGACTGTACAACAAGTACCGACGTAAAATTTTAAAGGCGAAATAACTCGTGAGCTCGATTATGTACACACGCACGCACGCCGCACGCAGGTGGTCTACAGGATATCACCGGCATGTGCACAGGGTATAATTAACATCAGTGTTTAATTGTGTAGTGCGCAATTCTCCCCCTCGCGCCGCCCCTGTCGACCGCCCATCCCATTCAACCCCAACATGATGTTTTCAGAGGGAGGACAGTGAAACGTAACAAAGACGCGGCGAATTAGTATTGGATTAAGGATAGATACGATGAGAAAGCGAGTGAGCAGACAGTGGCAGCTTTAAGGTGGTAGGGGGTTTGTGGAGGGCTTGTGGGGAGGTCAAGTGCTAATGCGTGTGAAACAAATAAGGAAAAGTTTAGAGTGTAGATAAAAAACATTAGCTAAGTAGCTGTAAGTAGCGGAGACACAGCTTCTATAGCAAAGACAAAAATGAACATGGAGCGACAGACGGAATGTTTCACTGCAGCAGATGTAACAATCACCCTTCGCAATAAGTGTAGGGCGGCAAGTCCGGTGAAGTCGACTTTT
Organism: Hyalomma asiaticum; assembly: GCA_013339685.2. NCBI lineage: Eukaryota > Metazoa > Arthropoda > Arachnida > Ixodida > Ixodidae > Hyalomma > Hyalomma asiaticum. The sequence goes on along the minus strand of CM023483.1, from coordinate 120,506,113 downwards.
GGGCGAGTTGAAGACTGATTAACATAACATGTGCGTGAAAGAGCGCACGGAGCAGGACAAAGCAGAGGAAACGCAAGTAAATAACGAACGTCTTGTTTGATCGAGTTTTATACAGTCTGCCCTAATCGCACGCTACTTTACATAGACGTTATGACGAAAGTGTAGCAAACCAGATGCAAAACTAACTTACTTGCTTTTACTCTGGTTTCCTTTACCTCTTATCACATCCTACTGACCAGGCAACCATGAATTCCACTGGCTTGAAAGAGGACCCCTTTAAAGATCACCGTGGTGGTTGCTGTGTATGACGTATGCCCTCCTATACCCTATCTCCCACCCTCTTCCCATCATACACAAATTGTCGTGAATTGCACGAAGAGCAGATGGGCGAAGTTTGCGTCGTAGGTTCGCATGTCTATGTGAGGTTACGTCTGATGTGAAAAAAAAAAAAAAAAAGCACACGTACTTTTGCTTACGGGTACACTAAGAAATTGATTGATTGGTTTGTGGGGTTTTCCGTCCCAAAATCAGCTATGATTATTAGAGACGCCGCAGTAGAGGTCTCCAGAAATTTCGATCAGCTGGGGTTGATCCCGGCCGCGGCTGCGTTTCGATGGAGGTGAAATGTTGAGGTCCGTGTACTGTGCGATGACAGCACACGGGCCTCAACATTTCACCTCCATCGAAACGCAGCCGCCGCAGCCGGGATTCGATCCCGCGACCTTCGGATAAGCAGCCGAGTGCCATAACCACTAGACCACCATGGTGTGGCTACACAAAGGAATTAACGGGATGATTCTGCCGACATACATACCGTTATACATGATACACATGCAGATGTACGGCAAACTGCAAATCCGTGCGTAGCGACGCAGATTTTCCTGCTTGTGCAAATGGATCACTTCCTTGCTCGTGGCGATCCGGTGATGTAAAGGAAAACATCGAGCTTTCGCTTACATATGGGGTGTAAGGCCCAGGAGAAAACAGGAAAGATCGCGATATAAACTACGTTATCTTTTTTTTCTTTTCTTTCGCCACTGTGGCTTAGAATGATAACTCGTACTTAGAGAACGCGGTTGTCGTTAACTTCAACGTTTTATGTTCCATATTAAAAGAGAAAATGGATGCAAAAGTTATCAGTCTTAAAATTCGCTCCGGGAGTTCGGCCTCATGACGTCAGAAGGCTTAATAGCCTTTGTTCTCTTTCTCTTTTTTGTATTCTCGCCAAATTTGCTCCATCAAATGTTTTGAAACTCCCTGCGTTAAGTCTCTGGCTTCCTTGGAACATAATGTAGTTCTGTCTTACCGATAAATAGTTATGTAGACATTAGAACACGCCGCCGAATATCTGTGACGTAACGCGTATTAAGTACTGGAACTGCAAAGTGGCGTCGGCACCCGTATTTTATTTTTGCGCGCTTCCTAGCTCACCGACAGTCTTGTCCGTCGCAAGTTTGGTGTTTTTGGTATTGTGAAAAGCTAACCATACGAGAACAAACTGTTTTTCACTTTAGCTTTCCTTTAAGAAAAGTTAACCACTCCTATAGGACTGCTTGTTGCTTACATTCTTAATAGAGCAAAAGGAAAGTCCGCAGTTTCGCTCAAAGCGATGCATTGATACAATGGTACGACTGAACTGGGACTCGTGGGTTGTCGTTCTACGTATGCGTATGCAGTCGTGTTGGAGCTGTGCTAAAAGTCGAATTAAACAGCTCTCACGCCTTCAAGGCATTTCATAATAGTTGCATGATGAGCAGCCTCGCCAGAGTGATTCCGTACGTTCCACCGTCTGTTGTCACAGTTCGCCTTTCGCTGATAAACATTTACTACCATTCCGCTTTCCATTTTCGTCCGATGTTGGCGTAACATTCTCTTTCCTTGCATACGCACTTCCGCTTGCAAGCCCTGCAGTTCGTGTTTCCATTAACTCTGTAGCTCCCACGACTGTAATTATAAATAGACGCTTCGTATAAATAAATAAATAAATAAATAAATAAATAAATAAATAAATAAATAAATAAATCGCATTTCAGACTGGCAGCGCAGAACCGTCAGCTCCACCCCCCCCCCCCCTCCCTCTCGGTAAGAAATCCAAAACCCCTCCCGAGAAAAATTTCTCAGTGCGCTCCTGGCGCCAGCCCAACCAGCTTCGCGTCAAGGAATAACTTTCTCATAACACGTGCCGGTGAACATAACGGAAAATGTGCCACATGGCACGCAGGTACTGAACTCTGGAACAATATCACGATGGGCATCAAGCAGTCACTCTCATCATCATCGTTTTGATAACATTTCTTTGTTTCATATAATTTCTGAAGTGTTTGTCATCGAAGTGGTACCTCCATAGCTTTTGATGCGTGCCCTGCTATTCTAGTACCAGTCGTTACGTTCGACCACCCGCACAGTATCTTTACTGGTATCTCCTATATATGAATACGTAACATCATATTTTTATATTTTGCTACGTCATACAGTTGTATCGTATTTGACCAATTTCTTTTCAGCGTTCTGTGACGTTCTGTGCCCCCCTCTTAAACACACTCAAATACTCAGGTATTTGCACCAATTGTAGGATTAAACGACAACACCAACGACAAAAACAGCAATACGAGACACGTCCGACAGCACAGTGGTATTGCAGCGCAACCACCTGCCCGCTTCGCCAGTCGGAGTCGTCGAAAGTTGCTTATATTGCGTGCGCGGGTCGTTCGATTGCCGCACCTAGATCGTGAACGACTTCCGCGACGAAGGGAACAACAAAATAATGAAATACAACAAAAAGGAATCGGGTGAGCTGCGCTAAGGAAAGAAAGGCTGTCCGCCTGTGACAGAGGGTGTTGCTCTGACCAACGAGCCCTCCCCCTCTACCTCCAGATCCTCTCTCCCTACCTCTCTGGTTTCCCGCGCGGAGCGTTGCCGTTTTCACAGAAAGACGAAAGAGCGGCAGCGAAAATCAGAACCAAGAAATATAGAAGAGGAAAGAAGGAATATGCTTCGCCAACCGTGCGTATGTAGTTCTCTCGCACTGCGGGAGGGGGAAAAATTAATAAAGAACTATCACGGAAAATACGGATACGATGGCGCGGGTATAGAAGTATTCACGAAAGTGAACGAAAGAGCGTGTTTTCTCACATTTTACCTGGAATAGACTTTACATATGTATTGGTAGTAAGGCACGGCAAGCATGCAGGCAAATGTTCGATTGCAGCCACAGCCAACTCTGCTAATAAAGGAAATAAACCTATGCTGTTGCACTTAATCGGTGCTTCGGACGAGGCGTTTTGCCAGCAAAGGAAAGCTTATACGCATATACAGTTTTTGCCCCCACGTACTTTCACTAGAAAGCAAGTGCAAGCTCGACTTAATCGTCATACGATATAGCATAAGCTGAATGTATAAAACCACGCGATTGGAACAGCGTTGCAGTCAGTACGTCGCAGCAGTACATGCGTACTTTCCGAGGGGTCATCACTTGGAAGCTCGCGCCTAGCCACACCGACGCGTTCTCGGAGAGAGGATCCCCAGCCGAAAAAAAAACTACCTGTGGGGGAGAACAACAAACAAATGCTAATTAGAGAAGACTCACCTGTTGACTCTGGCTCGGCAAAGCTCCAGAAACACTAATCCAAAGAGGAGGGAAAGAGAGCAGCGCTCTTCAAGCTCTAGCCGGCGGACACAAAAGCACTTCACTTTGCATAGAGATGGATCCCGGTCGAATGCAGCGGCGACGGCAGCGGGCACGGCGACTTCTCCACGACGGCTAGTCCACGGCGACGGGCTTCTTTTTTTCGCGGGGCTAGTCCTTTGGAAAAACACACGCGCGAGAGCTCGGTGGAGACGCAGCCGTAGTAGCTCCGGCGAAACTAGAACAGCGCGGATCTTTGAACTTGCCCGGTGGCTTTCCCGTTAGGTTTTCTTTCCTTCTCCCCGCCTACCAGCTCCTTCGGGGCAACCCCCCTCTCGTCCGTTACCACGTGGGCGAGGAGGAGGCTCGAGAGAACGGGCAGACAGACTCGAAACCCAGTTATTCTTCTTTATATATAGCACCCACCTGGCTTCCCGAACGCACACCTAGAAGCGAAAACCTACGAGGAAAGAGGGCTACGCTACAGTGATTACTGACACAGAAAGGCGTGGATCCATTCATCGCGCGCACAGCTTCCCCTGGAGCGTGATGCTTTCCTTCACGTCATGTTTCTTTGTGTATCGTCTTATTTAGATCGACGACGTTCTGCTGGAGTTCTACATTTTTTTTTTTAAATTTTAAATGAATTTTCGCCCCATATGCTGCTAGATTTTTTTACTCGGTACGATGAGCGATTTACAATCCCGCAACATATCAGCCCGTCCATTTACTGAGCACGTCAAAACATTGTTCGACGCGCACGAAAGTTCAGCCAGAGAAAAATGTAGTACATTTTCTACTCTGCTAGCAGTGAAAAAGTTTAGACTAGTTAGAACAACTCTCGAATGCGCGCTGTGTCACCTAGCAGCAGCCGATACACGCGCGCCGAGAAGCGCCACGCTAAAAGCGCGCATGCGCCGTTAGCGACACCCAATGTTGCCTCACGCGAAAACGCGGGAACGGCGAGAGAAAGAGAGCGCGACGGCGCGACTGGGAAGATGCCGAGATGTCCGTTCGAGAAATATCTCCCCAAGTTCGAAGAGGCCCGTCGGTAGATCAGGATTAGCTGCAACGCGCTGCGGTGCGTCATCGTTGCGGGCACACATTAAACGAAAAGAACGACGCTGCGCCGTACACACATATCTCGTTTGATACGGACTGCGCGAACCGTTTGGCTGCTTGCGTCACGGCCAGCTGAGTTGGAGCCACGGACCCGACGCAGATGCTGCGCGCTGCACTAGCCGACAACAGCAGGCGGCAAATAGTGTGCAAAAGGCAAGCGGCTGCGACGTGCGCCTTATCGTGTTCCAACGCGCAGCTCCGATTATGTGACGTTTTCGCGCGGCATTGTGAACACTGACACGTCCGATTTCTTTTCTGCTCCTCCGTCGCACGCAGGCCGTGGCCGAACCGAGCCAGTGGCATTTGGACGTCCGCAAAAAGACCCGAAACCAGCGGGCCACCGAGAATTCCCAGCGCGGGAGGAAGCTAGAAAAAACAAGCCGGGCAGCGCGGAACTTGTTTACGCGTCCGATTTGCCAGGGTGCGATAACCTCCCGGCGCGGTAGAGCAGCGTGCGGCGATGTCAAACCTCTACAACCCAATCACCGCCTGCCTAAAAAAGGTAACGTAATTATTTTTGGACAAGAATTGTCCGCTTTTTCTCGAGCGCAGACTAGGTCCACTGTGTTTCGGCGACACCGATAAACGTGTGCTTTCGTGCTGCAGACTGGACGAGAGGATGCCGTCGAAGAGAAGGCGAAGGACGATGAAAGTAAGTCGGCATGCGGATGTGCTGCCCTTACGTGAACGGGATTAAAGCGTAGCAAGCGAATGCCAAAGCAGCCTTTGCGTGTTTGCTAGTCGCGCATGTTCCACATTAAACAATTAACGCTTGCGCTGCGCTCACTACATCGTCCGCGCGTTTGTCGACCGTTGTCGGTCTCAGTAATCGCAAAACGCGCGTTACTATACGTCAGGACACGCAGCTAAGGGTGCACTCTGTTAAGATGTGGTTAAGATAAATTGTGTCGAAAACACAGTTGGCTTATGCAATCGGCCACGGTACAGTCCGTGGCTACATCCTTAAAATTGAATGTCATGCACTGCATGGCATTCAATTACTACGTACTGATTAGTTTCACGTTTTGCGAAAGTGAGACTTGCTAGTTAATACCAACAGACGTACTGTACGCTCTGTGGTGTAACATTCACTACCCAGTTTCGTGGCACGGCCCGGCCGTGCTTGCGGATATACGACAGCTGTTTTCGAGTGTCTTTCAAAACTGTTGTTTTGTTCGCTTGTGACGCAGAGAAGCCATCGACAGGCGCCAGTGCGAACGCGGCCCCCAGCGGCTGGATCCAGGGCCTAGCGTCTGGCGCGTACAACGTCGGCGCCGGAGGCGCGAAGTGGGTGGCGTCGACGACGTACAACGTCGGTGCCAGCGTCCTAGGCACCGGAACCCAGCTAGCCCGCAAAGTGGTCGCGCGCAAGGACAAGTCCAAGGACGAGTAGGACGCGTCTGTGAAACGGGGACGACTGCGGAGACCTGTGCGAACAGTTCCCTCCGTTGAAGGCGGCGGCACTAATTTTTTTTTTCCCCAGTATCAATTTGTACTACTTCGCTTTGCTAACCTGTCATGCCGCGGACGACACATTTGTCAGCATGCGTCCGGCGTCGATTCGACTCGGCACTCCATGTTGCCGGAAGTGGAGGAGGGAATACGGAGGAGGCAGGGGGCACAGACGGGTGAATCAACTTTTAGCATTTGTGTCATGTGCAGGTCGCATGAAACTAGACGAAGCCATTTTCCAGCAGGCCATATTGACTTAGGCTGGCATTTTTACCCACTAAATGCGATTGGATCTTGCGATGAACCAGGTGCGCTGTGAACCTGGGCTTCCTTTTTAGCTGTCGAGTACACTCGGCACACATCAACCGTGCAATGTTTTCAAGAAAATGGTTTTACGCCGTCGCAGCCATTCTGTAATTTGATCCACCTCTCTGGAAGCCTGCATCGACCGTTGTGTGCCTTACGAGAAATTTTGCAATGTTGCAAGCTTTGGCCCAATTTTCATTATAGCGCAGACATGATTACAATTATTTCTCCCAGCATGGTTTAAAAGCAGCCTCAGATTTTTGCCACAAAAGTTGCTACATCGAAAGCTAAGCATCTCTTCATGGTTAACCGTTCTTTCAAAAGAACACTGCCAAAGAAGTGGGCAGATGTGTTCTCTTGCATTGTTAACCGTGAGCATGACCAAACTCTCCCCAATTTTCTATCCTCACCGAGCATATGTCGTCAGCTTGTGTGGTACAGGTATGCCCGCAGTGTGGCGTGCTTGTTCTTGGAATTTTCTTGTACAGTATTTTCCAATGACAGACGTTTCCATTGATTCACAGTGTGAGTGTATATTGCACAGGGGTCTTCTTTACAGGACTAACTCGTGTGCTTTTTACACATGTTGTAGCCATGTAAAGGAAGTTTCAGAAAAGTTGTTGTGTGCTATTAGAAAATTTGTTGTGCTCACTGCTGGTTCAGAAAGGACTCCTTTGCACTATCACATGAGGCATTCTTAGCTTTGTTGTTTATGACTAGTCTTGTCTGTGTACCGGAAGAATGATCTTGCTGCGTCCCATATGTCCGTCGCACCGATAAATTGCTCCATTTACCCTAATCTCAGAGTGTGCGCTTATCAGCAAAATTGTCATTGGGCTACACAAGCCACACAGACCAAGCTTTCAAAAACGCTGCAACCTTCCATTAACATGCAATGTTAAAATGTAATTTTATTTCTCCACTATTGGAATGTAGTGCTGATTTTCCTCTCTTCACAAGTGTAATCAGCAGTGCCAACGGGTTTTAAGTGTTTTTACGGGGCATTTGCATTTTGCAAACATCTACCTGTCACACTCCTGTGTTCAAACATAACACTAGTCAGAACAATTGCCTCCGGAAACATGACCTTCCTGGTCATTTGCATTAGCAGAGTTGGAAAAGAGCTTTCCAATTGGCGACCTCTAGTCAGTGATATATGTTAATTGTGGCCCGGACGGAGGGCGTTGTGGTTGAAAGCTCAAGCACTTGCAGCTCAACACTAGGTGTGATTGAGCGAGCACAAGCGAAAGTTAGGCCAAAATGCTGATAAATGACAGACTGTTGTAATCATTTGTGAAGCACTTTCAGCATGACTTTGCATTTCAATGTTTAAATGCCTTAACATGCACACTAATTTTCAGCACACGTTCTTTTTCCCCCGCATGCTAATACTCATCGATATCACACAGGCAGACAGGAAAGCAGTCCAATATGCATTTAATCTCCTCAAAAACATTGCCACAAATTATTTTTGCCTTCATTTGCTCCTCGCTCAAATAATGCACCAAATGTTCATCAAATTGGGGTTCAAATAAAAGCTCTTCTCAACGTTCACTCGAAAAATAAAGTGGGTATGAAAGGCAACATGAATGAGTCACATTGGTCTAAAAACGGTGAGCTTCTTTTTTTTTTCTCCACATATGGACATATATTACACAGGTGCCAGCAAAAAAATAAAATGTAGCGTGCCACCTAACTTGTTGGGCAGCAGCTTTGGTGTATTTTTGTGAATGCTTTGGTAATTTTTGTACACTATTTACAACGACTCTACATAAATAAAGCTATAGTCTGCTGTACACCACAGGTATATATATATATATATATATACTTCAATTGTCCCAGAAGTACGAGTGCCTTTATCTTGATTTCCCCACCCTCGGCATGCAGTAAAACTGCAGGGCTTGCAGACGACAAAAGCAACACCAGCAAAAGATGCAATTTTAACATGCACGTTAGCAACACTAATGCAACAATGTGTAGGCCGTTGGGACTTCTGGGCCCAACTTGAGCTATATTTAGTTTTTTGTTTCCTCCTCCTCCCAAGGCAGCCTCAAGCTAAGCCATGATACTTAACTTGCAGGCTAAGTGTGTGTTCCTTTTCAGCCTCGACATCGCAGAGACAGAGGCCAGACACATTGGCCAGTGAACACTTCTAAAACGCCCTCCCGTGCCATAACTTCACAGCTCCTTGTTGATACACATTAAAGCAGCAGACCAAAAAAAGATACTAGTAAAGCTGTACAATAACTATGCTTCTTTTCAAGTCAAACAATGCGTTGCAATGCTTGCGAGATAAGGGTTATATGAATGAGCACAGGAAAAGAATGAGACTGCAATGAAGATCCCTTGCTTTTTCTTGCTTTGTTTTGCTGCTGCGTCTGAAATGGTAAGGCACTGCAGTCTCTGTTTAGTAAGCACACCTCTTTGTATCCATCATCCACCACACCTGCGAAGCACTGACTGCTTTTAAAGATCAGGGCGGCTAACACATCAATGCAATGGCTTGCCCTAGCTATGAATGTCCACAGCTAGTGCGTTCCGAAATGTACAACAAAAAATCCCTCTCTCGCGACACTGTGCAGTTTCAGCAAGGAGAGAAGCTATCATACACTCGTCACATTCTGGTCTACAAGCAAGGATACAGACTGTCACCGTTAATGGTTGCATGCACACTGTCGCAAACAAAGGCAGAACATGTGAGTTTCAAGTGTACTAGCAGTTTTTTTTTTCTTCTTGAGTAAAAGCTGCATCGTTTTACTGTATAATATATTCATGTGCCCAGTTTATGCAAGACCAAGAAATTGGAATTTTGCTCATGACAATGTTGCACTGCCAAGCATATAACATCTTGGTCACAGGGTTCACTGTGACAGCTACTCTATGTGTAGTTAACACATGTCGAAGTTAAGATGTGCGATTTTTGACAGGCAGTGAATGACACTTCGAAACACAGGACCACAATTTGAGACACAAAGTGCTTACAGGTACTGACGTCCATCAAGTAATTGCACCGTTTTTCTATGTTGCTCGCTATGGGAAAGTAAAAAATGGGCACTCAGATGTCAATTAATGGCTGACTTACAGAAAAGTCTGGTGCAGGCAGCTGTATATCTGACAGCATTTACTTCGAGAGGTCTCGCATAACATTGACGCTAATAGGTGCAGTAGCGCAGCAAGAAAAAGGCAACACAAACTTTTCATGCACTCAGAGTAGCTCGGCAGACTCATGAACAGGATGAGAAGTAGCGGGAGATGCAAGGTCCAGGTAAAAACGCGCACGGGGAGATGTGGTAGTGGTGCATATACAGTCTGTCCAACTGAATGGTTTGGATCAGATTAGGCGATGATGCATGTGCGCAATAACTGCAAGAAAGATGGAAAACGAAGAAAGCGGGCAACATTTATGGCCCTCTAAGTGTGCCCCCACGAAAGCTAGAAGTACATAAGGGCCAATCTAGCAGCACTGTAACAGACAACACAATACTTGCAGCTCCAATTTTTGTGAAGCCAAACCGAGCTGAAATAATGCAACCGTCCTAGTCAATTTCCACGCTTTGCTTCTGGCACAAGCTTCACCCTACCCATGTTAACACGAGTTGGCCAGACTTGAATGGCGTCTGCAAGAGCGGATTGGAAATGGAGATTGAGGCAACTGTCAGATGATCTCAGCTCTGCTTTTTGCTAAACATTACATCGGAAAGGTAAGATGTGCTTTTTGATTCTACGAGAGAGACCACGCATTTACACCAATTGCAGGCTGTTTTCCCAAAGACCTTCATGCTTTCATGTAATAAATGGCCATTCAAGCTCGTTACCAGAGAGTTGCACTATCTCTAGTCTGCAGATATGAGGTCGTCATCAGTGTTGTCAACTGTGCTATACTGCAGGTGGAGTTTGGTTACCTTTAGGTCATCATCAATGTTGCCAACTATGCTATACTGTAACTGGAGCTTGGCTACCTTTAGAAGGGACCTGTAGCAAAGTTTGCAACCGCACTATCTGGTGAACGGTTCATGTGTTAGGGCACATGCATGGACAAGGGTGAAAATGATTCCCCAAACTTTACTGGCACTACTGCTATCACCAGACAGTCAAATAAACGGACACTTAAAGGGTAAAGTCTAGCACAGACAAAGCAGACGCAGAAGGTTGAATGCCTTCTGCCTCTTCGTCAGTGTTTGTTAGCGCAGTTGGGAACTTTTAAGATGAACGAACAATGTTCATAATTGGAGCCGCGGTAACCGTACAGAGAGGGACGGTCCGCAAGTTTTCAGTAGCGCTTTCGACCAATGAACTACCTTTGTTGCAGTGCGCCGGTGGTGATGCGTCTGTTCATTAACATTGACTGGTATCAAATGATTACGTTCCTGCATTGTCATGAACATGCAGCAGTATACTTGCACATGTGCACTTCTGTATATACATGTGCATTTTTGAAAATTAAATATAATTTCAGTTGGAAGTCAGTACTTGGTCCTTGTTTTCTATTTTGTCCAAGTGTGCACCGCAAAACATAATAGATACGTTTTGGAGAACCTGCAACTTAAGAGCATGATCCCAAAATATGTAAATTAAGTTTCCTATTCAAAAATAATTTACTACAGATCGATGTTGCCTAGCAATATGCCAGTGAAGAATACTGAATGGGATGCCGAGTCAACTTTGACAAGCTGAATTTCTGTAAACTGCAAAAGAAGCTATGCAAGTGAGCATTTCTGCATTCTGACACTAAATGTGTCCACAGGCACACAGAATCGAACAGTAGAAAGCCACTGCCAGTGAGCTGGCACTCTAAATAGGTGCTCAGTGGAGCTACTTCCTAGCTCCTTTTAGGGGCAGTTATAGACACTTTATACTTGAGCTTCTTACACTCATCTAAAGGAAAATCTGACACCATGACACTGTTGCATGCTGTGCAATGTCGGGGCATGTTGGATTTGGATCGACATCGTTCACAAAGAGCCCGAACACCACGAAAATTTGGATGGAATCATTTCCTTTGTGACAATGGTTAATTTTGTACTGAAGCAACCGTTAATGAGCTGTGGTTTCTTAGCATCGCATAAAAAACAAACTTTATTCAACTTTGAGAACCTCTGCTTTTGTGTGCAATTTCAAGAATGGTCTAGTGGCAATAGCACTCGGCTACTGATCCACAGGTTGCGGTATTGAATTCTGGCGATGGTGGGCACATTTTAACGGAGGCGGAATGCTGAGGCCCGTGTACTGTGCGATGTCAAGGAACCCCAGGTAGTCGAAATTTCTGGAGCCCTCCACTACAGCGTCTCTCAAAATCGTATCATGGATTTGGGATGTAAAACCCCAGAAACGACTACTATTATTATTACACTTTGAAGAAATGTAAAAAGCAGTGATTGGCTGCTGGAGCTGGAAGGCACATTCATAAGGCCAGGATACACTCGGCGACAGTTTGTTGTGTATGTTCTTTGTTTCTGCCACTTGTTTGTGCTAATGTGTGACATGTACTGGAAAACGTTGATTTGATTGATTTATGGGGTTTAACGTCCCAAAACCAGTTCCGATTATGAGAGACGCCGTAGTGGAGGGCTCCGGAAATTTCGACCACCTGGGGTTCTTTAACGTGCACTGACATCGCACAGTACACGGGCCTCAACATTTCGCCTCCATCGAAATGCAGCCGCCGCGGCCGGGATTCGATCCCGCGACCCTCGGATCTGCAGCCAAGTACCGTAGCCACTAGACCACCGTGGCGGGGCATGTACTGGAAAACGTAATACAGGTGAATGAAGTAAGTTTTTTAAAGGTTTTGTTGTAGGACAAGCCCTTGCTTACCGCCAGCCAACAAAAATTTCACCACGTAAATACCACCTTTCATAGGATGAGACGGTGCCCCTTACGGAACTCGCTTGGATAGTGGTGCCAGATTTCCCTTTAGGTAATCTGAGAAACTATGACATTATATAAATTTTCCCTCGGCAACACTGATGACCTCAGATGGATGTTCAGAGTGTTACAACGTAAGAAGAAGGGGGTGAACATTTTATATAAGAAATAAAAGAGCAACCATATTTTACACATATCATACAAATGCCATTCGACTGACCTCGAAGCGAGTTGGGCACTAAGGATAAAATACTCGTCCACGTACACTACGTTAAATCGTATTTAAAAGCTAAAAGAAAAATAAAAAATAAAACCTGCAAGACCGCACAAAATGTACAGCGCCTGACAAAACCAACAAAGGAAGAATGGAAATTTTGACAAGCAATGTCCAAGCTCGGGTGATAGAGAATGCAACACACACTTGGCAACAGCTAAGCCCTGCCACTTACTTTCGACACAACCACCTATTCATGCATCAAGCCAGCTTACTGATACGCAGAGCTGAAGATTCATGGCAATTGGATGTCATGTTGAATACACTGCCACACAAGCCCAACACGATGCAGGCTTCGTTGCTTTTGTCAGGTGCCAACATTTCCAAGGCATCGCAATATCAAGCAAAATTAAAATTTTAAAGTAGTTTCAGTTAGGGTAGATTCATAAAAACCCCTGTCCTATAAAAAAAAAAGAACTAGTAAAGTTAGACCAAATTACTAGAAGTTCTTCATTTTTTCTTCTTTTCAGTCCATTAAATAACAACGATGCACAGGATTTAAAACGAGCACAAGTGGAGCTTCCGCTGTTGCAGTGCCGTCCTTGCTTCTTCGTGATGTTCTCCACAATGGAAGGGAGCGGGTGATGTGGGTGGCATAAAGGCCACGGTGAACATCATACGAGCACACATACACACACACACACGCACAGACAGTGGCCACCACTGAGGAGGAGTCAGTCACGTTTACACAAATGCCGCCACCACATTCTCGTCATTCTCACCCTCGGAGGAGTCGTCCGCTAATGCTGTGATCGCGGCTACGGCGCGCATTCGCGCCTTTGCGCGCACATTTGTCCGCACAGTTCGCGGAAGCCGCGGGTCGGCACAAAAGTCTGGGTCTGGGACGACCGGGTTCTCGCGCAACACATCACCAGGGTCCTCAGGATGCGAGACGGTTGGGGGCCGCTTGCGCTAAAAGAGAAACAGGAGGAAAACTGTTATCAGACTGGTCAACCAACAATCGAGACAGCTGGTTAACAGCCCATCGCAGTATAACAAGGAATACGAAGTCAAGCACATCAATTTTTTTCATATGTTTGTGTATAGTTAAGCTGATATGTGCCTCATTCTGGGGAAAAGAACAAATTAACATGATTACTATGCTGCTGTTTAGCGGCTCAAGAATCTCACAGCAATGATGCAGTGCAGAGAGGAAAAAAAAGAATTAAAAAACATGAGGAACTGACTATTGGAGCAAGCAACTTGTTTCCACTACTACAGCTTCCTAAAGAGTGGAGTAGAAAATGCACAGGTCTAAGCCAACAGGAAGCACGTTGGATGCAAACACATATGCGCATCACATATATGTCGTTTGTGTCTCTTTGTCCATGTTTACTTAGCACCACGTATTTTGTCCTTAGGTCATGAACCAACTGGCTCAGCAACAAGCTTTGAGAACTCCTGGAGAAGTCTCTGCAGCTGGTAACATCCTTGAATGCTAATTTCTCAAGCATTACAAATATGGCAGCATCAGTCATGCGGAAGTCCACAAGGTAAAGGAAATATCATGGAAGAGAAGAATTGGCATCGCCCTATTTTACAGGACCAAGCTATAAAGGAAATTCATGCAGCTGTTTTCAAAAAGAAAGCTTCTAAATTAACAGAAAGATGCATTCAGGTTTGGGATTTGAACCCATTTATGGGCAACAGCTCTATCATCTGACTTAGGAGCACAACGCTAAGAAAGACTGAAAACAACTGAAAAGCACATACACATAGCTAAAATTTTATTCGAAGGAAAGGAAAAACATATTTAGGAAATACAAAGCCAGCTGTCCATTTGTCGGCACTGAGACGTAGACCACGAGTATCCAAACCACCAGTAGGTGAGCAAGCAAAAAGATGCAACCACTCACTATGTTCAAAGGGCGGATTAAATTACAATTATCCCCCAAAGCAAAAGCGATATCTCTCTGTGTAAGAAAACAACAGATGGGACACCTGGTGCAGACACTGATGGCGTTGTGAATAAAAAACACTTCCGTGATTTCATAGCCCACTTATTCTGGTAGCTATACAGGACAGTGGTACGACAGAACGAGGGTACAGATCTGCATAAGCTGCATGTATAGTCACCGACCGATAATTCGGACAGCCATGCGATACCACCAGTGTCCCCATAGACTTATGTCTTAAGACGACTGGTATTTCGGACAGTTTCTAGCTTTAATGCGATAATTCCGGCTCCGTTCGCGGATGTCAAGCACACTGAATGGGCTACCATTACTCTATTTATCCGATTCTACCAGGCCCTCAATTGTAACGCCACCCGTTTTTCGTGACCGAAAAAAAAAAAAAGTCTTTAGTTATCAACCTTCTCACATTCATAAAAACAAGTGCCACACTCATGTAATGAAGGCACTCGCATAGTAAATGCACCACCAACTTTGAACCACTGCAGTCCGGCGCACGGCCGCGCAGTAGCTTTCCCGCTTCACTTGATCCGCAGCAGCTCGAAGACGTTCGGCGCGCCGACTCGTAACTCCTGCGTCCCGATAAAACTGCTGCACTTTGCCATGCATAGCCATGTGCAAGCGGCGATAATGTCATTTACTCGCAGTGTTGCATTCTACCGTGTTATCGCAGTTCCCTCACGCCCGCTGCCGCATTCTGCCATTCATGATGTGCACGCTGGCGCAGCTAAGCCTAAGCATGGTCGGGGCGTGATCTCCGAGATTGCCGCGATGCAATCTCGGACGTCAAGAGGCACGCACCACTGAGAGGCTTATGCTCAGCACGGATATGAGGGGAAGTGCGATGATGAGCCGTTTTGCATGCGGTGATGGGAAACATCTATTCTCCCATTACGGCCATCCACGAACGCTATCGAAAGTTCGTGTGGCTGGGCATCTCGGAGATTGTATTGGTGACGTAGCGACTTTGGTCAGCCTCAAGACGGGAAAGCCGGCACGGCAAGTATCACCGGCCTACGCATCATGTGCGTCATGGCGTCGTTACATGCGAGACTGGCGGCAACACAGAAACTACAGAAATTATGCGCGCCAAAGACCGCCACACTGGTAGTAAGTTTTTTCGCTGGTGACCGTTCAACAGCACCCAAAGCATGCAGGAGGCGGCCATTTTGATGACGACAGCGATATGGTAACGGTGTTGTTCATTAGCACGCGATTCTAAGACCTGTTTTATCGGAAAAAAGATGCACGTTAGCTTCGAGCAAATACAGTATATCCTCTGGCGTCCCAAGGAGAAAAAAAATACTGCCTCAGAGATTGCGTACACAACTGTGATCTCTGAGGCTTAGTTTTGGTCGCGACACGCCAATGTTGGAGGCAAGTCGCACTGTCATTGCGACCTCTGCATCCTGTTCCTGCACCCCATGCGTGGTTCGCCGCTCGCGATTATGAGGGTAGCTGACAGTGCCGGGTCCGCGATGGCATGATAGCGCTTTCACGTTCCATTTTCAGTGCTTGGTTATTTATCTTGCATTCCAAGATGTTGTTCTTGTGACGTTAAGCGAAAGGTCACGTCTAGTGGTACGAACGACGGCCTCGCAGTCCTCGCCAATGAGCATGCCAATGAAAACGAGGCAAGCAATGTGGAATACCTGCCAACACCTTGAAAACAGTGTGAGTAGAGGTAATCAGCAACTGCTTCCATCAGACTGGATTTACTTTTGCTGATTGCTAATGAGCCGAACATCGCAACACAAGAGCCTGAGCTGCCGCCAATCACGAGCTGAAGTGTGGACACGGTTGACGACCTTGAGACTATGATGTGGCGATTCCTGCCACCATTACATTTGAAAACATTGTCAACATCATGGCGTGGTGTTGTCGTGTGCCGAACTGGATGATTATGAAATAATGGCACAAGTTCTCCAAATGTCAAAGAGTGAATCCAACTCGGAATATGTGCTGTGAGCTACGGAGCCGTGATGTGTGGATCTGACTCCAGCGTTTGCTGTCCTTGTATCGTCGTAAACTGCCAGAAATACGCGCGGACTTGGTCCCACGTAAGCAGGAATGCATGCAGAAGCGCATCAACCACTTTTTCCTAGCCCAGGATCCTTAATACGCAAATAAAATGGTCATTTCTTGATGCATTTGTTTTTTGGACATTAAATAATTCAGACTTTTTACGACCCCCATGGAGCCCAAATTATTGGTCGTCGACTGTACCATGAAATGAGAGCTGTGATTAGCGTTTAGGTTTATTTTAGTGCCATCAGAGGTGCACATTAAAGCAATGTGCAATCTAACTGATATAAACCCTACCCACAACAAGTAGAAATGCTGGAACTATCACCGAAAAACATTTCACAGATACTTTCTGTTGCTTTAGGTCGTATGCTTTAAAAGATCTTGACCCTCCTCGGCAAGATTTTTGCTAAATGTAGAGCAAATAATGCATTCGAGCCTATTTGGATCAAGCAAGACAACTTGTATGTTGAAATGGTTGCCTACATTCTTTAAACTAAGCAATATTTTATGTGTGCAGAAAATACAGTAAACTCCCGTTAAAACGAACTCGGTTAAGACAAATTCTCGGATATAACAAACATAGGTATGTTTGTTTTGTTTGGTTTCCCATAGACTCAATGCAAAAGAAATCCTCTTAAGATGAACCCCTCCCAGGTAACCTTCTGTAAAGAGGAACTTTCCCGGTGCTGTGGACAGCCGCCCCTAGTTTACTGTAGGGGGCCCCAAGGGCTGGGAACCTGTGTTCTTTTGTTGTCTCCCCACCAAGGAGAGTATAAAAGAACCAAGGACTAAGTAAGCAAAGCCACTTAAGTGCCAGCAATAAAACTCTGTTACAGAGTTTTATTGTAGGGGACCCAAGTGCTATGGGCACCCTGCCTTCTTTGGCCCATTTGTTGTCTCCCCACCTACAGGGAGAGTACAAAGGAACACAAGGCAAAAGAATCCAAGAGGGCTTACACAGAGACTCTGGGTAGATGAAGAAAGTTGCCCCCCCCCCACCTTAGCCGCCCCCCCCCCCCCCCACAGCCCCTACCTAGTTGAGCAGTGGTAAAGCAAAGCAGAAGAAAACAAAAACGGCGGACAGGAGCTCCCACAAAGGGGCAAGAAAAAAGGGAGGATATAAAAAAGTGAATGCTGCTTTTTATCCACAACAAAGCGTACACATTAGACCTTTTGGCTGATCAGCACCTCCTGGGGCAAGTGCAGGAAAACTGCAGTAAAGAAAGACAGGCCTAGTTTCTAGTCTGGGCAGTAAAGGAGTCCTTGGGGACGTGAATGCCTATGTGAGTATCCTCAAAGATGCGCTACAATGCCTAACACATCGACTGGCAACACTACTGACATGCTCACTGAAGAAGTGCTTGAAAAGCTTTCGAAGAACACAGCAGGTAGCTTGTGTCCGCTTAAGTTCTCTAATGAACAACCTTTCCCAGCAGTATGGAGATACAGTTAAACCTGGATATAACAAAATTGAGAAATTCCCGGAAAACTTCGTTATAAAGAGGATGTCGTTATATGCAGGTTTGGCATGAAAATTCGAAAAATAAACGCTTAAGTAAGCAAAACGGTTACAGACGGCAGAGCTGACCCAAAACAATTATTTTGGGCGAGAAAACATTTACAGCTGAGAACACTTATCCGACCGCTTATAGTACAGGACCGGCAATAACGTGGTTTTTTCTAACCCTCCCCACCCCACCCCATGGTTTTTTCTGACCCCCCGCATACCGCTTAATGTGCAGCCCCCCTCACCCCCCACCCCCCCTTCCCGATATGAAGGACCGGTTATAATGCGGCTGCCCGGAAATCGCGGACGATCGAGGTAGGGAACAGGCTTCACAAAGGAAGTGCGCCGCCCGAAAAAAGCGCAGCGAATCACCGTGGAGGAGGAAGGAGCGCGGAACGAATTAACAATGAGCGGAGGGAAGAAAAAGAAGGCGTCGCGTGCGCGCCCTCTGAGGATAGGATCTAGGATTTCCAAGGCGACGCCGTTTGTCAGCCGCGAACACTACACACGGAACGCGCGCCCGTGTCCTCCAGTTTACCACTGTTTGTCTCCAGTTCTTTCTTTTTACCATTTCACGCACGCTGCCCTTGAATCACCCCGCGATTTCCTGTGCACCCGATCCCTGTGTTGTCAAGGGCAAACTTCCCTTAAGGCGCGCCGCCCGTGACCCCGCGAGCTAGGCCTAACAAGCGCTCTCACCTACTGTCAGGTTAGTGAAGTGCAGACTCGCGCAGCAACCAGAGTCGCGCTGCTAGCACGTTGAAAAAAAAAAAAAGAAAGAAAGAAGAAAAGCTCGTTCTTTTTTTTCTTTCTCTCTTAAACCGGCGCGACTCGGTAACATCAACTGGAAAAGGAGGGTGGCGGCTTGGCAGGCTAGGCCAGCTGCAGAAAGCGGCGGGAGCAGGTTTGAAGTGAAGGGGAAAGGACACGCCCGCGGCGGGATGATCGCCGGGTCGAGGGATGCAGGCCCTCCTCACGTACGCTCGCACGCACGCACACGTGCACTCGCCTCGCAGTCGGCGTGTCTGAGCGCGCCAAGCGCGACACCACCGCTTCGCATTCCGTTGCGGCGGAGGAGGTGCTTCCGGTTGTTGCTCGTGCAAAAGTGACAAAATTTGGGGCAAGATCTCAGGCTGTCGGCAGAGAAAATTCGTTATTTCGAGGGGTTCTCCCACTGCCACTTCGTTACGTAGAGGTTTCAAATACATGTACTTCTATGGAGTAACGGCGGGGAATAGAAAAACTTCGTTATATCCAGGAATTCGTTATATGGAGGTTCGTTATAAGCAGGTTTAACTGTACTAGAGGATACTTAAAATCATTAGACGAAATGGTATTTATGGCTGCTTGCCAGTGCTTAAAGACAGTTTTCAAGTTGGGTAAAAATATGGTTTCATTTGTAATTTTTTCTCAACTGCAAGTCTACTTGGTTGACTTTTTGAAGTAAGATGTTTGGATCCACCTGGGCAAGTGTCCGATCCATTCTTGGAGGCACTTCTGATAAGATAAGCAAATTGTCATGGTTCCCTTGAGTTCGTCTTAAAGAGAGTCTACTGTACCATTAAAATCAGCTTATAGTTCGGACTCACACACAGTAGAACCCTGCTGTTACATTCCTGGCTGCAGCGTTTTCCTGGCTGTTACGTTGTTTTGGGCCAGTCCCGGCATAGCTCCCATAGGATTCAATGCATTAGGGACCCTGCTGTTACGTCGCAGTGTGGGAACATTCCCGTATGTTACGTTGCGAATCGACACTCCAAGCGGCCACTGCCGACGGCAATATCGACTTTTCAAGTAGCTTGAGTTGACTGCATTAGCTGCACTATGGGCGACGGCCATAATGTTTCCGGCTTCCGCCAGCAAAATTATGGCACAGCTGTGCAAACTGTTTGTGACGGAATCGCGTACAGTGATTGCGTTTCCATCGATGATGCCGTTGTCACCTCCGAGGTTTTCTCTGTCGACGAAATCATAGCTGAGTGTGCCGATGCGTGCACTGAAAGCGCTAGCACTGAAATAAAATTGTGTGCCGATCATCACTCCTCTCATTTTTCTATTTTTCCCGTTTCTCGGCTCGTACGTTTATTTTCTACGGTCCCGTTAGAAACGTATCAGCGGGGTTCTGCTGTATAGCCCAAGGTGTAATGTGAGGATAGGGCAAAGTGAAAATAATAACAACAGTAACCAAAAGCTAAACATTCTCTCCACAAACACCAATAACATTATCGCCAGCTTTGTGGACAAAGTAATGAAGCAAATGATATCATCAGCAGTGGAATACAAGAATATTAAAAGCCCTTCCCCCCCATCCTGGCAGTGCACCACCCCTTTTCCACCCACCTGTTTCCCTTTCCTCGCTGGCTCGGATGAGTTCGTCAAGCTGATATTGTTGTCGCCAAACTCTTCGAGCTCGTGGAAATGCTGTTTCCGTGAAAGCAACGTGAGGTGCAGGGTGTCCATGCCTTGCTCCATCACGCCGTCTGTGCCAAGCTCCACATTGTAGTTGTTGGCCTGCAAACAAGAGCACCATAAAAATTGTAACCGTCAGGTAGTGACAAAAGAGACAGTGGCATTCGCCTTTACAAAGCTTTCACTTCTACTAGTATGGTCGAGCCCCCCTAACAATATTCAAATGCCACAAAAATTCCACTGCTTAGCTGATAACAGTTACAGCCAGGCTGCTCGAAAAAATAAGGAAGCTAAAGGAAGAGAAAACAAATTCTTTAATAAATATAATTGAAAATTGAATAGGGCGGAAGGGTTGCATGCAGGTTGAGCCAGTTCACAACTTTCTCAGCTCTGTCGGCGGCATGGGTTTGAATACAGTAGAACCCCGCTGCTAACAGTCCCCAGTGCTACATTTTCCTGGCTATTACATTGTTTTCTCCTTGTCCTGGCATACCTCCCATAGGATTCAATGCATCGGGAACCCTGCTACTACATTGCGACTGTCGGACAATTCGTGCATGTTACGTCATGGAGTGCAGGCTAGCCAGCCGAGCAGCCATGAAAGGTCATGGCCATGTTGACTTTTGATGGTATTTGGCCTTACTTGACTGAAAGTACCTACAAAGCACCATAAAATGTTTCCGCTTCAGGGACCAAATGCATGGCCTCCAAGATTCAAATCTGCTCGTCAACAATGATGTCTATGGTGCGTGTGTGTTGGCACATGCAGTTAGCAGACGTAAAGCTTCAGTGATTGGCATTAGTTATCACTCTTGCATAGGCTTACATCATCGTTCTTTGTCGGAGGCAGTGGAGCCTCTCTGCAATGTTGTTGCACTGCAAAAGCATGCCACGTGTGCTTGGGTGCTTAGTTCTTTCATGCCTTTAACTTTTGGTGTGACAGGCTTGATGCCAACAGAACTGCTTACCAATATGACTACACTGACATCCTCAACTTCATGGTTCCATCCATCAGCAAGATCTTGACTGGCTTTGCTAATGTGTGAGACACCATCACTTCTGCGAGGTGTTTGGCTGACAATGATTCGGCACTGTGCTAGCTGTGCCAAGACAACGAGCTGCGAACATTATCGCTCATAGATGCCAATGCATCTGGAGGCAATCTCTTGAAATTATGGTAAAAAATGATCAGTTGTTGATGGCCATGTACTGTGCGATGTTGGTGCACATTCAGGAACCCTAGGTGGTCGAAATTTCTAGAGCCCTCCACTACAGCATCTCTCATAATCATATAGTGGTTTTGGGACGTAAAACTTTGGAAACCAATCAGTTGTTACGGGCAGGAGCCTATGCCAGTATCAGCCGCAGCAGCACGAGATTTGGAGATCTGACACCGCAGGTGCTCGAAGAGCTTCTTGTGCTGACCAGGTGCAAGTGAAAGCACCAAGCGACACAGCACGGTTTTCTTCGGGCACAGGCATTGAAATAAATTCTGTGTGGCTCACTGCCGCTCCCTTTTTTTACTTCAGTTTTTCATGTTTGTTGGCTCGTCCATTTCCCGGCTCTTATGTTTTCTTTTGACGGTCCTGTGAAAAATGTATCAGTGGAGATCTACTGTATTGAGGTCTGATGATCTCAAGACTAGAGCTCACGGCTCAGGCGAGGGTTTGTCCAGATGAGCACTCAGCCTAAAGAGGGAGATGGCAGAGTTCTTGTCGTTTGTGGGTGGAGGGGGGCTGTGCTGATGTGACAAAACTGGTGCAACACCATATATAGCTTTAAATGTTTGCCAGTGAAGTTTTAAGATGTCAGTGATCATAGCGGTACTAATAATTTTATTATGCATGCATGCTTGTGCAATACAGGGACAAAAGGACAGAAAGTTGAGCGAGTTGGTAACATTCCATAATCAAAAGAAGAGGCGTGCAGGACACGGACACAAGAAGAGAAGTGAACACCACGAACGCCGACTAGCAACTGATGCACAGCACAGAGGCGAAAAAGACAAAATATGCTTTGCCTGATGACAGCCGGTGGGCCACTTCAAAGTTCCTACACTTACTATGCTTCACTGCATGACGCTGATATATTGTGGCTAAGTTGACATTAAAACCATTCCGCAGTATGATATAGGTTTCAGATACTTCAACTTTTATATGTAAACACTTTCTCTGTGTGGACGTCACCTACCTAAAAACGACTTAGATACAACCAACAAAAGCAAGCACAAGCAAGTGAACATTTAAACACCGCTATACGAGGCAATGACATGGAACAATAACGAGATGCTGACATTTCACATGTGTAAAATGAAAATGCCGATTTTACGTGACATTTATAGTGAACGGGGGAGCAGTGAAGGGGAGGGGGGGCTACTTGCTCTTGTTTACTGATGACGAGTTTTTTTACACCTACATTGCCTTTGAAAAGTGTAATCTGTAGGGGTGTGCGAATATTCATTTTTTTTTCTTTTCAAATAGTGTTTGCTATTTGAATCAATTTGCATCAAAATTTTACTATTCAAGCTATTCAAAGCTTCTAATTAAGGCACAAAATACGCTATGTCTGGCGGCAAGTGACCCATTCCCACTTTGCTGCATAACACTCATGCACTGCAGTGAGGCTAGCACCCCAGCACTTGTGTACTGTGGTGAAGCTAACATTCTCTTGCTTCAGCGAACTCGTACGTACGTGCAGTTCTTTGTTGAACTGTTCTTTAGAACATGACTGTTCTTTTTATAAAGACGACATTCTAGAAGCACATTAGTCATGCAATAAATTTTTTTCACCCATGTTTAACAGTACATTTCTCTAACTTAACGTGGTATTATGAAAAAAAATATTGGAAAACTATTCGAGAAACATTCTATTCGATTTGCACTCAAAATATGACATTTCGAATCCACTTTGCACTCAGAATTTTGCTATTCACACAGCTCTCACACAGAGTAATTATGATTTGTCAAAATTTATTCTTTCATCATGTTGGCTCAATGACTGTGCGCACTTCACAAGCCACGGTAAGCTGCAAGGCATTTCTTGTATAGCTGTGTGCTGCACTGCTGAAGCTGGTTTGTATTGCCTTTCTTGCACTTCTTGCCCCTTGGCGCGCTGTAATGACTCAGCGACCGTTAGCTTTTCTGTATGCGCTTGAGATACAGTTCGCACAGTGTTGAGGCGTAAGTGCTAATGATGCTCAGCCGAAAGTTGGAACACTGGTAGCATATGCGCTACCTGCAAAGCTGATCACATTTGGCAGCGAATACAGCATATTAGTGACTTGGGGGGCTTCCAGTTATGTGACTGGCCGTCATTCTCGAGCAGCCAAAGGATCATTGCTGTGCGGCCAGATTGGCTTTGTAAGAAACAAAAAACGAGAACAAGGACGATACCTTTGCAAAAAGAAGTTATATGCCATAAAATTGTCATTAGAAGCAACTGTACGTCAGACCTTCACCATATAACTTGTTACATCATGATGTGCCAAATTCGGTAAAATCAGCAATTTGTTAAATTGAAATTTGGCTTATTATGCAAAGTCTAGCCACTGCAAAAACTTTCATGTGCAAAGTGCTGCAGTATGTGGTAAGTATAATAGGACAGTGTTACAAGAGGCACCGGGCTCTCACGGGTAGCATGACATGAGGGCCGAAGGCATGGGCAGGAGGAGATCCCAGCAGTGACAAGGCAAGAGGTAGCCAAGGAATGCAATGTTTAACTGTTAACAAGAAAGAAGCATGACGAATGGCAAAAGGCTGAAGGCAAAGCTGAAGGACAAAAAGCTCTCAACACCAGTGGCATTGGCCTTTTATATCAAGCTGACGAGGAGGGGTGCAGCACGGAGGACATTGCATGTCCGTGCACATGGAGGGTGTCCGAGAAGGGTGGCAGGAAGGGAGTGAGCACTGCAGAGTGGTAGCGCATTCCGACATTTCCGTAACGCGGCAATGAGGCACACTCTCAGGGGAGCCAGTCCGTAGTCCAGTGGTGAAGCATCATCGGTGAAACCATGGCGATTGAGATGCACAATGCATTCATAACAACAGTATAAAAGAAAATTTGCCAGATATTACGATATGTCCTATGCGAAACTGGAGTGCAGCTGGTTGGCTGTTTTTACTATGTTGGCGCAAAGACCTTCCAAGAAGCATGTATGTATGTGGAGTTTATTATTGCCATTGAGAAGTTACGATGGACACTCCCGAGAGAGTGGTTTTGTGATAGGAATGTGAAAACAGCACATTTTGCGCAGAATTGCGAAATGAGGCAGGACGTAGCAGGATTCGCCCTTTAGCATAATTGGCACAACTGTCACATTACTGGATTTCCTCTTACATGACTGATTTTTTTCATTTAATCGTCTGCTAGAGTAGGCTTGTCATTCTATTTTTCCAGTGACATATATGCAGTGCACATGAATACCTATTTGGTGAGCACATCATGCATATACAGTAGAGCCCCGTTGATATGTTTTTCACAGGACCGTAAAATATAAACGTAAGAGCCGGGAAACGTAAGAGCCAAGAAATGAGAAAAATGGGAAAAAAAGAGAGGTGGTGATCGGCACACAATTTTATTTCAGTGCTAGCGCTTTCAGTGCACGCATCGGCACACTCGGCTACGATTTCGTCAACAGAGAAAACGTCTGAGGTTACAATGGCGTCATCGATGGAAACGTAATCAATGTACACGATTCCGTCACCAACACCTTGCATCGCTATACCATAATTTAGATGGTGGAAACTGGAAACGTAATTGGCGTCGCCCATTGTGCAGCTAATCCTACAGTCAAGCCAAGTCAAGCTATGTGAAAGGTCAATATTCCGTCGGCAGTGGCCGCTTGGAATGCCGATTCGCGACGTAACATGCGGGAACGTTCCCACATTGCGACGTAATAGCGGTGTTCCTAATGCATTGAACCCTAATGGGAGCTATGCCAGGACCAGCTTAAAAACGATGTAACAGCCGGGAAAACGCAGCAGCCGGGAACGTAACAGCGGGGTTCTACTGTATTGTAGTCAGAGTTTTAGGTTTACTACAAAACTAGTGAAATTCTCACATTGGCCAAGCAGTATTCTGCAAATTTCAAACGTCAATGATCCAAAAATGGAACATTCGTATTAAACTCCCGAAGTTTGGCGATAAAGAGGATGTAGAGTTTTTTATTACAGCATGTAGTAATTGTTGATGAACCACCCATATTTTAGTTCTGGTTTCTTCATTAAAAATTTTTTTTCTGCTGAAAAGACGCAACAAGTAATTGGTAGTGACAGATCCCAAAATATGCACATCTTCGAGCATTTATCTGAATGCTTCTAATGTGCTGACAAGAAAAATTATTATTGCTACGTCTTCAATTAGCATAGGAGAGTGCATGCACGAAAATAAAAACTCAGAACCATGGTTCATTAACAAAACAAGTAAAAAGTCAGGTTTCATATGTGGCAAGTAAAAGGTTAATCTGTTGGCAGAGGAACAGCACAGAAAGAAAGGCCAGTAAGCAACACTGCCGGCAAGCTCAGTTAGAGTGGTCCACTTATGTTTCCGAGGCTGGCATGGTGTGTAAAGCTGTGGGAGCAGCCCATTTACATATGAAAAGTGTAAGGGCGACAGGAGAGAAGTGCAAGGTTAGGAAACCAGCTTTTGGTATGAGCACACTTGGCCTTCAGGGCAAAGGGCGAGGGCACAGCAGCACAAATCCCCCATCCCTGCCCCTGCACCCCCCCCCCCAGTGATGAAGAGATTGTTGAAAACAATGAAGAACAGGAAATGTAACCAGAGCCAACGTTTTGACAAGTGGGCTGATCTTTGTTGGGGCACCAACTCAAAGAGTCCACTTCTCGAGACGTCAGTGCTAACGACATTCTCCGTTCTTCATTGTTTCCAACAGTCTCTTCACCATTTCAAACCTCGCCTGAACTTCCGTTCTAGTTTTTCTTTTCAAGGATTACGCATTGCATTACTTTCTCACATGGGCATCCAGCAGTCAGAATTCATTGTTACAACCGAAAATGTGTCGCTGTGGCAACATAGTAAGGAGGTCACTTGAGTGTAGAAAATCTACAAAGGTTGACAGTGCAGCAGCATCTCGTTACAACCAACATGTTATGTGAACCAGCATTGTTGTAAGTGGGTTTGAATGTCGAACTTAATTAGTAATTGGGGCACCAACACAGCTTAACTTGAGCACAACAGTAAAATCGCATAAAGTTCAGTCCCCGAAAATAGGTCAATCTAGTTAAAACGACCCATAAATACCAAGTTGTATGCATTCTTTATACTTGTCGACCAGGAAACATGTGACCATGGTAGAGCTACCCTAGTTAATCACTGAAGCACATCAAGCAATGAGTTCCAGATGTCTACAATAACTAAATAAACAAATAAATAAATGTGGAGAGAGCAATGCTTGGGTGAAGCTTGCACCCAACTAAAATGAGGCGGCAGACTGCATCTGCGCTTGTCAGCAGGATCTGTCCAGGGAGGATAGGAATATTTCGTGCCTTTTTATTGCGTCCAGCGTTGTGTATGGCACCGCACTGGCGGCATGCCATCAGAGCCATGTGGTAGACGTCTGTGGTTGCAAAGATAGCAGCCACGCATTAATCTGCAGCTGTTGTGATAGGCACTGTTGTTTTATTTCAGCGCAAGGCATAGTAAATTGTCACACAAACACCATCAGAAGCTGTCAATGAAAAAATGCAATTCTACCCTGACTGCACGATGGTATTTAATGTGCTGTTTACATCGTGGCATGGCAATCCGTCACAGCAAGATGCTGGCAAGCTCACTGAAACAGTTTTCTACTTTACTGATGCGACTGTCAGCTTGGAATTAATTGTGGGGCTTTTGTGCATGAAGAACACGACACACAAGTAGGCACATACCTATGGCAGGGATTGAAGATTAATTTTTACCATCTGGGGTGTGCCCAAATTGTAACTACTTGAGAGTCCTAGCATTTCACGCTGTCAAAGTGCATCTGAACCAGCAGTCTCACGCTCAGCCACACTACCCGTCATTCCTAGCTTGCTAGGCTGCTCCCAGATACAACAGCAGAGTTTACATTAATAACTTTTGTGGAAAGCAGTATGCATTATTTAAACGAGGCTCCTGAGATCACACCGACAGCAACAAACAATGTTATCGAAAATTTACACACTCAAGGATCACTTCCGTGGTAGTGGAACCACCACACCTGCTGCGTGCGCACTACCACCAAACCATCTAAGATTCTCACAGACTAAGGCATGAGAGAGCGCCTCACCAGTTGCAGCGTGGAAGCAAAATACCGAGGCACTTCCCACACTTGCCGACCCCTGCAGATCTGTCGAAAGTACAGGGTCTGCTTGGACGGTGCGTCGGAGAAGTGGTCCAGCACCCGATTGCAGTAGGTGCGGATGTTGAAGCTCTCCCGCTCCTGCAAGACAGTTCCAGCCATGACTCGTGAGCCGCGAATAAAGGATCGAAACAGCATGGCAACGAAAGACAGCGCTGGAAAGAATGTGCACTTATCACCCAGTGACCGTGCACAGATATAAAATTAGCCAATGAGCTAATGTGGCACCTTGGGCATGTTGGTGATTCATATAAGATCCTACGGTATACAGTCAAATGTTGGTATAACAAAAGTGGATATAATGAATAAATGAAAAATAGTATTGCCATGAAAACAATTTATGAACACACTTTTACAACAATTTATTGGGTGCAGTTAAACCTTGACTTAACAAAGTCAGTAAAATTGGCAATTTACTTGGTTATACAGTCTACGATCGTTATAGCGGACCCGCATGCAACACTTTCAGATTTAATGGACCATATTTTAACCCAGGTTTGGTCCATGTATTTTATCAATGCAGCCAACTTCGCTTTGAACGGACCCCGCTACAACGGACTATCAGCTACAGCGGACAAAATTAATAGCAGTTTTTTGCCAAAGTTGCACATACAACGGACTTTTGCAGTTTCGACGCGGACTGACGACATACTTTGGCACGCCGGCGTTTTAAGCAAAAATTTTTAACTGCTGCTGGCATTGGTGCCCATCTGGCCAAGCCGAGCCTCCAGCCAAGCCAGCCTGAGAGCATAACAAACGCCATTTTGTCGTCGTGTTCCGTGGGGAATGATTGTGCTGCATGAGAGCAAGTACTGCGATGATGGCCTCCAGAAAATGGAGGCAAATTTCGCTCAGCGAAAAAATGAAAATTGTGAGTGCAGTTGCACACGGAGAAAAGCAGGCGGATGTTGCCAAAGCGATGGGACTATGGAAGCAGACCATCAGTTCCTTCGTGCACAACAAAGGTATCGCCGGCAAACAAGCGTCGGGGGAACCCTCCCTAAGCGCTTCAGGCTCCATGAAGCGACCTAAGGGGCCAGTCACTGATAACGAAGTTCTTTTCGAGTTAGGTGTGAATAAAAAGCTTTTGTTTGTTTTTTTTTCTACCTTGGATGTTCGTCGTCCTCTCCGCAATCGTGTCATACCAGCGACTTCCACAGAGAAGTTGTAATGAATAAGCTTCTACGCGTGAGGTGCGTTGGTATGAATGCACGTGCTAATTCAGCTTAGCAACAGTCTTGGATTAGCCGAGGCAGAAATGCGTCCGTGCAAAAAATGAATTTGTGATGCCCATCGTTAGAACGAGCCCCAACTGGAACCAGTTCTTTTTGTAACGTGACCGGCAGCTCATAACATGAGCGGCTTTGTGACGGCAATCTGTTAGATTAGTAGCTTTTGAACTGAGCCTCACTAATGTTTACATGGGTTCAGCAGCCACCCACCAGGCCTTCCTGTACTTAGTACTGTTGCACTTGCTGATGAAAGTTGAACATGTGCTACAGTTATAAATTACCACTGTCGGTCGCAGCCGTGCCATGGAGTCTATATTCGGCGGTAGGTATTTAAAAAGGACTAAATCACGCAGCTGAGCGATGTCAGCGATGATAAACACACGGGCCTTACACCTCCTCCCCCTTTTGTTCGATGTCTGGATATTACAGACTTCGGATAAAACAGACATTTTTTCCCGGATTATGAGGGTCCATTGTAACGAGAGTCGACCGTATCAAAAACTTCAGGCTTTTATGCGAAGTACAGCTGCCGAAGGATATTTTTTTTTACACAGAAATGCCGCAATAATGTTAGAATAATATGGCAGTACAAAAAAAAAAAGGAGGAATACATCTCCTGCAGTGTTTACAAAACATTTTATGTTGAACAGGAGACCTGGCATCGATCGCATGATAATGTGCCGTTAAAGCCCTCATCACAGCAGCCGCACATCACACGTAAAGATTAAAGAAATGCAGGCACACAGCACAGTGTTAATAAGTGATAAGCAAGGCCACTGCGCTTGTTTTGCCACAGGGGCAACAAAAATGTGAGGGATTCCTAAACCAAGAGAGTGACGTTTGCCGAAGCGCTAGCTATCAACTTAGTATGACGAACACGTGATATCAGCTCATGGTGGCCACGTTTTCTGTCTTGCGACATCGAGCACATATGTATGAAGAATTTATTAAGACACGGTATGGCGTCGCGAATTTAAGTCGCCACTATTCATTAGTTCAACAGGTCTTGTAAGTCGCCTTTATCATGTAACACCTGCATAATAAGCAGCTAAGAAAACCAATTTGAAGTAAAAGTGCCTATTAGTTCTGACTGCTTTTGCGGGGAATGTATCCTATTGTACAGAAAGTCTAAGCAAGCTTCTTTCTTACTGTGAGTCGTGAAAAACGAGCTGTGCAATGCCCGAAAATAAGCGACAGTGCCTTTTTTTCCTCATCAATCGTTGATTGATTTGTGGGGTTTAACGTCCCAAAACCAGTTCTGATTATGAGAGACGCCGTAGTGGAGGGCTCCGGAAATTTCGACCACCTGGGGTTCTTTAACGTGCACTGACATCGCACAGCACACGGGCCTCAACATTTCGCCTCCATCGAAATGCAGCCGCCACGGCCGGGATTCGATCCCGCGACCTTCGGATCTGCAGCCGAGTGCCATAACCACTAGACCACCGTGGCGGGGCCCTCATCAATCGTGATCTGTTGCAAGTTACAAGCCTTGTCAGCGACACCCGTACAATCACAATCTCTCTGCAAAATACGAGAAAGGCCACTACTAGTGCTTCTGTGACACCCAATCAATTTGCAACACTTTATTGATTGATTGATTTGAGGGGTTTAACGTTCCAAAACCAGCTCTCATTATGAGAGACGCCGTAGTGGAAGTCTACGGAAATTTCGACCACCTGGGGTTCTTTAACGTGCACTGACATCGCACAGCCCACGGGCCTCAACATTTCACCTCCATCGATTCGATCCCGCGACCCTCGGATCTGCAGCCGAGTGCCATAACCACTAGACCACTGTGGCAGGGCTGCGACACTTCACCACGCCATGCCAAATTCCTTGTACATATATGATGTTGCAAAACAAAGAAATGCAGCCACAGCAAACTGAGAACCCAAAATTCAGGTCGTTGCCTTGCGTTCATGTGGTTCTTGACCAAAGCTTTCTGTGGCGTGCTATGGTTTTTGATGTCGCGTGTTCACCCATCGCACTAAGTTGACAGCTAGTGGTTTGATTAACATAACGCTGGTGCCGTCCTCTCAATATAGGAAACATTCGAGCTATTTACAGCAAGCCGAGATGGCAGAATTAGCATGAGAGCCTTGCTCATCACTTAGTGCCAGAGTGTAGCACCTGTGTTTCTTTAATCTTTACACATGATGTACGGGTACGGGTGGTGAGGGGCTTCCACGGTATGTTATCATGTCATCAACACCAGATCTCCAGTCCAACATAAAGCTTTCTGTAAATGTTAAAGATTTTCTTGTACTCCACTATTATTTGAACATTCTAGTGGCATTTCCATGCAAAATAGCCTACTTCAGTAACTATACTTCACATAGAAGCCTAAATTTTGATTTAATGAAGTTTCAATATAACAAAGTAAATTTCTGACTTTAACAAATTTGTTACTACGAGGTTTAACTGTATTTCATAGTCTTCAAATGAACAGACATAAAATAAATACCTTTCAAACAGTTTGCAAACACTGAAAAAAATGTCAGCTTCCCCAAACAGCAGTAAATTGATACAGAACATGATATGCTTAATCTTTGTGAGTGCAGCAGGCAACTATGCAGAGGGTCTGCTTATGTGTTCCTGAAGCTCCACTTGCGCTTTTGATGCTAAAACTATGAATAGTACATTGGGACCTAACTCAGGGCTCTAGAAAAATACCTTAGAATTTGATATCAGTCTCAAAATCATCACATGCACACCAACAACGCATACTGTTAGAAAAAGTAAACAAGATAAAGACAGTGTAAGCTGGTGTTCTGCTCTACCTCTTCAATGTCGAGAAGAGGCCTGATTCGAATCTCCCAGTCCGCCACTCTCTTCTGCAGGTCAGAGAGCTGACACTCCGACAAAGGTTCCTGCAAAGATTGAAACATCAAATTTTATGCAGCCCATAAATTCACGAGAGGGCAGGCATCCAACACAATAAATAATGGAGTGGACACGTGAATTTCAAAGTTTTCGCAAGCACTGTAATGGTAAGTCCAGCAGAACCCAATCAATCGTCTTTCACTTAGGATAAACTTTGCCCTCGGTGCCTCACTTGTGTCTCCCGCAACACTATCAGCGCTGTTTATATTGTGAGGTACCACTTTTATTCCAGCCGAGCGCGAACTACAGCAGGCAAAAATGAACCGGGAAGCTGATGATGAT
The DNA here is from genome assembly GCA_013339685.2 of Hyalomma asiaticum. Classification (NCBI taxonomy): domain Eukaryota; kingdom Metazoa; phylum Arthropoda; class Arachnida; order Ixodida; family Ixodidae; genus Hyalomma; species Hyalomma asiaticum. The sequence continues at coordinate 120,473,873 of CM023483.1, read as the reverse complement.
ATGTACAGATGAGGAAGATGTACAAGTAATGATGATATGTACAGATGAAGAAAAGGCGACTGTTCGTTGCGCTCACACTAATTCCCCCCGGTGGTGGAAACGGCCGCCTGGCCGCGCGAAAGCATCACGGGATGCGCCGAATATACGGCTTTAAGCGAGAGACGTGGACGATCTCTGTCCCACGGCAACGGTGGTCAGCTGGAATCCTCAGAGGCGAAACGCGGTAATTAACTGGCGATGTCTGTTCAGTGACAACGTACTGGCCAATAAAACGACTTGTCAGTTTTTCACACAAGCCCGGAACGCGCACGGGTGTCCAAAGAAGAACTTCATCTCCAGGGGAAAAACTGACTGCACGGTGAGTAGAATCGTAGCGGGACTTCCGTACTTCTTGGGAGATGCCGGTGTTGATGCGGGCGCGATGACGGCAGTCTGCAAGGCGAGACAAAAATTGTTCAGAGAAAGGAGCTACTGAGTGTACAGGTGGAGAAAGGAACGAGACATCCAGAACGAAAGTTGGTGAACGGCCATAGACGAGGAAGAAAGGAGAGAATCCTGTAGTACGTTGTGTGGCCATGTTGTAAGCAAATGTTACGAACGGCAGGATTGCGTCCCAGTTTGTTTGGTCTGGACTGATATACATCGCAAGCATGTCCGAGAGCGTACGGTGAAAGCGCTCCGTTAAGCCGTTGGTCTGCGGGTGGTAGCTCGATGTGGTCTTATGAACTGGGTCCGTGGCTCGGAGAACTTCGGCAAGAACAGACGCGAGAAAGACTTTGCCACGGTCGCTGAGCAGAACGTGGGGAGCGCCATGGCGCAGAAAGATGCTGCGTAAAAAGAAATCGGCAACTTCGGTGGCTGTAGCGGATTGCAGACACGCTGTCTCGGCGTACCGTGTAAGATGGTCAACGGCCGTCACAATCCAGCGGTTGCCAGTAGAGGTCTTCGGAAGAGGGCCGTACAGGTCTATGCCAACGACTTCGAAAGGTGAAGCAGGACAAGGAAGAGGCTGCAAAAGGCCTGGAGGAGCAGTTGTAGGTCGCTTGCGACTCTGACAAGGGACGCATGATGCAACGTGCTTGGCAACGGATGATGACAGGCCAGGCCAGGAGCAGCGACTTTGTATTCTGTCATAGGTCTTGTGGTAGCCTAGATGTCCTGCTGTCGGGTGATCATGAAACGCCTCGAGTACCTCACGTTGCAGAGAACGTGGTATGACAGGGACCCATTTGTTGCCATCGACGTGGTAGATGTAGCGATGTAAAATTCCATTGTGAAGTTTGAATTGCGCAAGTTGTCGACGAAGCCGGGCATTAGGAGGTGGAGAACAACCTTTCATGCATTTTAGAATAGTTATGCAGTATGGGTCGGCACTTTGGTGGGCAACAAGAACAGATGAGCTTTCGGGTTTAAGCCAGTCGAGCGTCGAGATAGGTAAACCCGATGATGAAGACTCATCGTGTATGTTGGTACAGAGAGGCGACGGTGGTTCATCACTGTTTGCCAGAGGGTAGCAAGATAGAGCATCCGCGTCCTGGTGCTTCTTTCCGGACCTGTAGGTGACCTCGAAATCATACTCTTATAAACAAAGGACCTAGCGACCAAGGCAACCCGATAAGTTCTTGAGCGATGAAAGCCAGCACAAAGCGTTATGGTCGGTAATGACTGTAAAGTGGCGGCCGTGGAGATACGGACAAAATTTTTGCACTGCCCAAACAACAGCCAGGCACTCCAGTTCGGTTATAGTGTAATTCTTCTCCGAGGCGGTGAGAGTGCGGCTAGCGTAAGCGACGACTCGTTCGCGAGAGCTGTGATCACGTTGGAGAAGAACAGCACCGAGACCATGAGTGCTGGCATCAGTGTGAAGAATAGTGGGCGTGGTCTGATCAAAGTGGCACAATACCGGGTCGGAAGTCAGGGCATGCTTCAAAGCCACGAAAGCGCTTTCACATTTGTCCGACCAAACGAAAGCTGCGTCATTCGCGAGGAGGTGATGGAGCGGAGAAGCATGCACGGCAAAGTTGCGTATGAAGCGCTGGAAGTAAGATGCAAGCCTGAGAAAGCTAAACAGGTCCTTTTGGCGCAAAGGACGGGGAAACTTGAGCACACAGCCGCAAGTTTCTCGGGGTCCGGCCGAATTCCGTCTTTGCTGACTAAGTGTCCAAGAATTTTGATGCTCTTGCTCGCGAAACTGCATTTCCTTGCGTTGAGCTGTAGGCCAGCCTTTGCGAGACAGACGAGGACTTCTTCGAACCGTTCGAGGTGTTGTGAAAACGTGGTTGAAAATACGACAATGTCAATATATACAGAAACTGAGCCTTCCCACGATTATTTCCCACCTCGTACGCAATGACACTTGTCAAGTTCAAGTTTCTGGAAGCACTGCTTAGTGGCAACATCACGGACACGATTGACATGCTCTCTTGCACAAGCGCATATCGCTGATATGGCATTCTGGTTGAACTTGTACGAGACAATGCACACTTCCTAGGCATGGGCAGATGCCCTAAGGCCCTGCCATGGGTCGGAACGGGAGGTCTGCACCCCCTGTACTTGGTGCACCGATACACTGTTGGCCTAAGCAGAGCAGCTGCCATACATTTCTCGAACGAAGCGATTGCTGTTCCACGGGTTTACCAACAAAACCACATTGTCTAGCAATCAACCTTGGTTTCCGTCATCTACAGTTCATGTTGCACCGGCATAGTTTCGGTTTTTACACACTTAAAATCGGGGCGTTTCACCTTTAATGACCAAATGTGCAGTGGTGACTGATTTCTAGGGTTTTTACATCTCAAAACCGAGATATGACTATGAGAGACGCCGTAGTAGAGGGCTCCGGAAGTTTTGACCACCTGGGGTTCTTTAAGGTGCACTGACATCGTACAGTACATGGGCCTCAACATTTCGCCATTGAAATGCAGCCGCTGCGGCCGGGATTCAATCCCGCGACCTTCGGATCAGCAGCAGAGTGCCGCAGCCACTAGACCACCGTGGCAGGGCCCACATGTGTGGTGGTAACACGCTTATTGTGCGTTCCCCTACATAAAAGTCATCCCATTTCAGTCTAAGAGTGCAAAAGCAATATTGTGCGGATGCAATGCAGACAACACATTTACTCTGTTGCAATGCTGAAGCCTGGTGAACAGCCTTTAAAAGGAAGCATTACGCTGTCCCTGTATGCACGTTTGGTCCTTAAATGTGCTATCACGCCTGTTGTTGCAAGTGGAAGGCATTCAAAAACACAGGTAACAAAAAAAATGCTTACATGAAACTCCTGCAGGTAGCTATGGACCAGCTTCTCGTAAGAGTCCTTTTCCAACGTATCCTCTGACGAAGGTGGACCTGAATGAAGAGAGCACATTCGTTGAAAGCACGAGAACGAACACAGCGGCAAAACAGCACGGTCACTTATGCAGATCATCTAGCCCTCTAAGATCATGTAAATGCACATGAGCCTAGACCAACTTGTGAAACACATTTAGAGTGTAAGATGAGGTGAAAACAAAAGATGCACCAATTTTTTTTTCGAAACTGTCGCGTAAAGATAAACTGTTTCGTCGTAGCCATGATAACTTAGTGGAAAGGTGCCCAGTGGGCTCGACAAACAGACACAGCAATGGTGTCGAACGTGCGAGATACAGAAATGGCCCTGCCAGAAACACAGTGGAATATCATGCTCCTTTTTGTAGATACCGTATTTTCCGGTGTATAAGACGCGGTTTCTTTCCAAAATTTTCGGAGGTGCGTCTTATACATACTTTTTTTTTTGTAGTTCTTTTGGGAGAAACTCGTGTTGATGCTGATGAGTTTTTTTTTTAACGACTAGAGCAGTCCGACGCGAATGATGCGTCATAATTATAATAATGAAGACTCAACGTGCCGGTACTACAGTTCCACAACAAAACCATATATGCAGCAGACTTAAAAAAAAAGAGACAGAGCACGGGTCTTGTGCTCTTCACATTACTAAATGTACATGGCACTGAAATTTCAGCTCCATTGGCATGAAACCTGGGGAGGTGTGAAGCACGCAGTGACGGACTGATGTTTCCCACTGGAACCCGTCAATCGCTGCTAATGTTCAATGAGAGACAGAAGACAGTTTTTGTTTCAACTATATACATGGGCTAGGGTCACAGGGTTCGTACAGGTTTTGAAGGAGAAAATTCAAGGGTTTTCAAGGACTTTCAAGGCCCCATTGGGAGATTTTCAAGGTCCTTAACTCTCGCTGCAAAGCCGAAAGAAAGAAAGGCTTCAGACCATGGCATATCACGTAGGCGCATTTCTTCTCGCCACAACAAAACACCTTTGCTACTTCACTGTCCGGGAACATCTGCCGGAATAACTCCCCTGCTTGGGATGACGTCCGGTATGACATATGGGACGTAACCACCTTCGGGTCCAAAGAATTTAGGCACCAGTGATAAGCTCATGCGCTTTACAAGCATCTTTTAAGCTTGGCAACACCTCCCAAGGCATTGCGCTTGGCTGCCTGCAACAGAGGCACGACAACGGCAAAGCCAGCGCACGGGTATGGCTTGGCGGGCGCTCGCACGGCTCGCACCGTACAACCAGTGTTGCTAGTCGCGTAATCAAAGTCGGCTATATAGGTACAAAAACCGCGACTTTTTGTTCGCTACAGTTCAGAACATTAAGAAAATTTCACCAACAAAAGTCGTTTTGATGCTGATAAATACAAATACAAATTTAATATTTATGAAATTCAAGGTTTTTCAAGGACTAGTCAAAAATTCAAGGTTTTTAAGGGCTTCGAAAACAGACTTTCGAAATTCGAGGGTATTCAAGGTTTTCAAGGACCTGTGCGCACCCTGGGGTCAGCTTGACAGTGCTGCCGAGCGGCCGCTGCTTGATGGGCACTTACAGCTTTATCGGCCCTGCGTCGGCATTGTCTCTCGCGGGCAAAAGTGCGTTTGCGCTCTTTGCGAGCGGCCAGTTCAGCATTCACCGTGGAAAGAATGTCAAGAACGTTCCCAGAGCCAACGCGCGTCGATCGCTTGGTTCACTCTCTCTGGTGCCAAATGGCGCAAGAGAAGCACCGGTGGCCCGCTGCTGCTGAGGCGGTGGTGCCCTCTATTGCGCTGAACCGGTGTTTTCAAGCCACAAATGCATATACAATATCCGACTGCACTTCCTCCAGGATGGGCCCACCGTGACTTCAGCAGCAGGACACGTCGACATGCCCAGCCCCTAAGGTGCTCCGCAGCTAAAATTACGTTTCTCACCGAAGAGATTGCGCTGCAATGTGCGATACCAACATACTGCACTTACCTAACTCTAAGGCCCGCATTTCACAGAGTTTAACACAAGAAAATAGAAATTTGCCTGAACATAACAAGATTCTATTGATGAAAGAACACAGCTTTCCCCCAAACTACCTTATATTTACTCTAAGAAAAAAAAAAAAAAAAAGCCGATTCACAAATTCACTTTCACAGCAGAGCTTTGTTTAATGAGCTTTCACAATAAAAGCAGTATGTCGTAATTGCCATTTACCCTTTATTCACACATACCAAGTGTACAGGAGTGATATTATTGAAGAATCACTTTTAAGGCTGTTGCTATCACTTGGGTGACATCCTACATGACACTGAACCACACTCATGGAGGCATGCGGCTGACAGTGTTCCAGGTATTGTGCACAGACAGCATGCTTGGAACAGAGTCCCAGATGCAAGTGACTTACTACATTAAGACATCCAGTGCCTAGTCACGTGAGATCTTTGCAAAGGTGATACAGTTAAACCTGGGTATAACGAAATTGACAAATTCCCGGAAAACTTCATTATAAAGAGGATTTCGCTATATGCAGGTTCGGTTTGAAAACTCGAAAAAGAAACGCTTAAGTAAGTAAAAAAAGGTAACAGACTGCAGAGCTCACCCAAAACATTTATTTTGGGTGAGAAAACATTTACAGCTGAGACCACTTATGTGACAGCTTAAGTGAAGGACCAGCTATAATGCGGTTTTTTCTGACCCCAGTTTGCCCTCCCGTAGAACTTAATGTATACACATACCGCTTATTGTGCAGACCTCCCTCCCCCTCCCTCCAGTTATAATGCGGCTGCCAGGAAAATCCCGCGGACAATCAAGGTAGCCAGCGCGCTTCACAAAGGAAGTGTGCTGCTCAAAAAGAGAGCAGCGAATCGCTGTGGAGGAGGAAGGAGCGCGGAACAAATGAACAATGAGCGGAGGGAAAGAAAATAAAGGCTGCGGCAGCAGCGTGTCACGCGCACGCCCTCTGAGGATAGGATTTCCAAGGCAACGGAGAATGCTGCTATGGCCGTTTGTCAGCTGCGAACCCCAGTGATGCGGTAGTCAGCTGATGGTTGTCGTCAGTCTCGGCCGATGTCATTCCCCACGCACGGAACGCGCGCCCATGACCTTCAGTTTACCGCTGTTTGCCTCCAGTTCTCTTTTTTTAAAAATCATTTCACGCGCGCTGCTCTTGAATCACCCCGTGAGCACGATTTCCTGTGCACCCGATCCCTGTGTTGTCAAGGGCAAGCTTCCCGTGAGGCGCGCCGCCCGCAACCGTGCGAGCTAGGCCTAAGAAGCGCTGTCGCCTAGTGTCAGGCTAGTGAAGTGAAGCGCAGAGACCTGCGCAGTAACCAAAGAGTGGCGCTGCCAGCACATTAAAAAAAAAGAAAAACTTGTTTTTTCTCTTTCTCCCTTCAGCGCGGCTCGGCAACATCAACTGGAAAAGGAGGTTGCCGGCTTGGCGGGCTAGGCCAGCTGCAGCAAGCAGCGGGATCAGGTTTGAAGTGAGGGGGGAAAGGACACGCCCGCGGCGGCAAGATCGCCGAGTCGAGGGATGCAGGCCCACCTCGCGTGCGCTCGCTCTCGCCTTGCAGTCGCCGTGCCTCCGAGCGCGCCAAGCGTGGCGCCGCCGCTTCGCATTCCATCGCGGCGGAGAAAGTGCTTCCGGTTGTTGCTCACGCAAAAGTGACAAAATATGGGGCAAAACCTCTAGGTTGTCGGCGGAGCAAATTCGTTATTTCGAGGGGCTCTCCCGCTGGCACTTCGTAACATAGAGGTCTCAATTACATGTGCTTCTTTGGAGTAACAGCAGGGAATAGAAAAACTTCCGTTATATCCAGGAATTCGTTATATGGAGGTTCGTTGATTGATTGATTTGTGGGGTTTAACGTCCCAAAACCAGCTCTGATTATGAGAGATGCCATAGTGGAGGTCTCCAGAAATTTCGACCACCTGGGGTTCTTTAACGTGCACTGACATCGCACAACACACGGGCCTCAACATTTCGCCTCCATCGAAACGCAGCTGCCGCGGCCGGGATACAAATATGGAGGTTCGTTATAAGCAGGTTTAACTGTATTATCTTCAAACTGACTGACTGAGAATACAGCTGAAGAGTGAAGTCAAGCGCAGCATGAACGTCCAACAACTCTTACACAACATGCTCTATCGCCATGTTGTGGTGGTGTTGAAGCTGTCTCTAACAGTAAGCTGCTGCCAATGACATGAATGTGGTTTTGGTTTCACGTTCAATTCTAACATGCAGGCAATTTCCACACCCATTTTCTTGGCAAGTGTCGTGAGATATACGGTTCGTGTGGTTAAATGCTCTTCAGAGCAAAGCACTCTGAATCTACGGGACGAAGTCAATTACTTTTTGTTTTCCAAAAAAACCAAAAACAAATAAGTACTTTATGAACAGGAATAAAAATAAGAAGTCAAGAGAAAGGAAAGGTCACAATACACTTGCACTCAATCGCGCGGCTTTAGCAGGGTGTTCGCGATATAATGTTACGACGCGAGTGCCGCTCAGCGTTCGAAGGAAGAAAAAAGTCACCGGTTGCTTCGATGCGTCTGACGATGCGGGCAGCGGGTACTTCGGTTGGCGGTGGCAGGCCAGTGATGCGGACGAGGGTGAAGACGACGCTGCAGCCAGAGTCGGCAGCTGGTGAGCAGAACGGTCAGCAGCCAGCAGGCGACCTCTCAACGAGGTCACGGAGATTTCTCGCCAAGCGCAGGCGAGCTGTGACAGCGCCCGGACGGCGCCGGTCCCGATTCCGTGACTCGGGCTCACCGGGACTCCCTCCAGGAACCTTGCCGCCCTACTCCGCCGTCGGCCGAGCGGTTCACCAAGGGTCAGCAACGGTTCAGCAGGAACGCCTTGTTCCCCAGAACTCCTGGCGGCTCCGAGTACGCCCGGGAACGTCCTGGATCGGTTGGGAGTCTCGTGTTCGAGTCCGAAACTCGATAACACGGCCAAGGCTCCAGCGACTTGCAGCAGCTCCCGAACCTGCAATCTTCTGATTCTTCTTCTTCTTCTCGCGTGCGCTGTCCTGTAACCTTCTCATTGGCCGCTCGTCCGCCCACGTAGCCATGCCACCGCCCACCATCGTCGTCTTCCTTCCCTAGACGCTCGGGTCTCTTTCGTGGCGCTGCGGACGTTCTGTGCTCTTTCGACGCTTTCGACCACCGCACGGTCGCTATACACTTCCGACCACCGCACGGTCACACTAGGTTTCCATACCCAGTCACTCATCACAGCAAGGAAGCTGCACCTTGTATAAGGGTAAATACAGTAAATGCTGAGTGGTACACATGCCCCCAAAAAACCATGACGTAATTATGAAGCAGATTATTATAATTATGATCACGTTATTTCCAATCAACTGGAGTTCTTTAACATGGTCCCTAATTTGAATATTGCATTCATATGAGGACAAGATGCATTTTCTCATTTTGCTTCCACTGAAATGCGGCCACCACAGCTAGCAATTGAAGCTGCGAGTCTTGTCCTTAGCAGAGCAATGACTGCAGTCACTGAGCCATGAGAACACACAGTCTCAAATTCAAGTTTTTGGTAAATGTGCTGTGAAAGCCCAGCATTTCTGGCAACACACTGGCTCCTCTACTCTTGACCACAAAGATAAAATAGGAATAATGAGACAACCACATCGTAAGCCTCTTAAATGTGCAAACTGTGCTGCGGTGCATCTTCTGCAGTCTCACTTGCATATGGCCAAGCACATTTTGTGCTCTCTATGCCGAGATGCCAGTGGTGACAGCAACGCGAACAAGCAGAGGTTGCAAAAGCGATATTGGTTCTCGGTGATCTAACTTTTTGACGGAGCTCTTATTATTGCATCAATTCGCGTTAATTCACATCATACATGCATCTTGAATGAAAGAATATTCAGGAGACATGTATCCCCTTTTACAGTTCACGAGCTCAGTATAACTGAAAACCTAGAAGGAAAGAGGAAGGAGAAAATATGGCCATAACATGCTGTTGAAGTAGCGTCTAGGTGCCCTTTTTGGCCGGAAATTATGCCAATCAAACTGAAAATACAGGATTTATTTTTATTGTAGTGCTGTGTTAAGTTTTTAGTTAATTGAAACAGAGAGGGCAAACAAGCAAACATTGCACAAGTATAGGCACAATGCTTGTTTTTTAACTGCAGAGTTGCGCTGACAGCACAATAAAATAGATGCGGGCACAGCGTCCTTAAAAATACGGACACCGTGATAATGCAAACGGTCAATGCACGTGAAACTGAAGACACTAGGAAATGGGCACTGTCACAGCTAATGTGACAGCCATAGGTTAAACCAACATTTCAACACATGCGTACCTTGCTCAGCTGCTGCAGGCAAGTTAATATCAGCAGAGCATGCATGATCAAGGTCCCTGTCTTCCTCTTCTGGGCCTGGAAGGTCATCAGCTGAAAGAATTGGCACAGGATTGCGCATAAGTAGATATCTACTGCAGCTGGAGGTTTTACAAAAAAATGAGAAGAAGAAACAAGAAGTGGCCCTTGTAACACTGTAAACGGCATTGTTCATACTGTATTTGCTTTTGTAAAGCCCCCAACTTTTTATTAGAGTTAAGGTGTTTATAATAAACGTCTGCAGTAACATTTGAGTGCATACACGTCCACGTCTGGGAAGCTGCTGCAGAGATGTAAGCCGATCCTAAGTTACTCCAAATTGACGGTGATTCATGACATCATCAAATACCATCATCAGTATTGATAACAAGCCGCCCTGGGAGTATAGGTGCAATAGCCTTCCTTATCAGTAGGGGTGTGCGAATATTCGAAATTTCAAATACAAATAGAATATTTTCCATATTCGAAACATACCAGATCCGAAAATGCATGCTTGAATATTCCCGAATATTCGAAATTGGGCAAAAGCGGCGATTATTCGAGAGTGGCGACAAAAGCCCAAACACACCAGTACCGAACAACAACTGATCACGATGACAGATCTTCAGCCATCTGATCAGCATTGCGTGTAAAACAGCGCTGCTGTAAGCATAGTACATCATCCAAGCACGCCGCTGTTTCGTGCCAGTGTGGGAACGCGAAGTACATCGCGGCAACGCAATGTGCGCTTCACTTGATCAAACAAGCAGTGTGCTGTCGCCGTGTTGATCTAACCCAACACTCGCCGCCGTCCTGTATAATCAGAAGAGTGGGTATGAAGAACGCTCCGACAGCAAAGAAGCACGCACAGTACAGCAAGCGCCTCTGCAGTGGTGACTGCATGATCAGTCAGCACACTGCACGCAACTAGGCTGGGAGGACCGGCTCCATGCGGCATCGAGTACCTTTTCATAATGAAACCACAAGCAGCGCCGGTTCTCGCGCCATAGAAGGCTGCTGTAGATGACACGCGCATCAGGCAAGCCGCTCGATGAAACAGTCGGAATTTCTTCCATGCTATGAAAAAATAAAGGAAAGGCCATGTCATGAGTGTTCTGCCATCGCCGCGTTGGCACGAGATCATCGCCATCGCAAACTTCTTTTCGCCTGCGTAATAAACGCAGTCCCCAACTTTGAACCCCTGCAGACCCAGAAAAGGCCACGCTGTGGCTTTCCCACTTCACTAGACCCGTGATGTTCGGGCGCCTTTCGGCGTGGCGATTGAAAACTCCCACATCCCGATAAAACTGCCGCACGTAGCTACATGCAAGCAGCGGTAACATCGTTTTCTCGCACTGCTGCAGTTTCTTTACACCGCTCCCTGCGGCATGTTGCACTGTCTGGCGCTGCTAAGCCTAAGCACGGTCGGGGCGTGGTCTCCGAGAGTGCATCGTGGCAATCTCGGACGTCGTGCTTAACGCGCACGAGTGAGACGCTGAGCCCAGATATGAGGGAGACATGAGTGATGGTGATCTGTTTTGCATACTGTTGTGGGAAAAATCTATTTTCCCGTTATGACTACCCGCGAACGCGACCGAATGCTGATGCGGCTGGGCGTCTCCAAGATTGCATCCACGAGGATCATTGGCTTATGCATCATGTGCGTCGCTACAGGAGGAACCCACGAAGACATAGAAACTACGAAAACTAAATGCGCGCCGAAGACCGCAGCGTGCCGGTCGTTCGTTTTTTCACTGTTGACCGTTCGACAACGTCGCCACTTTTCTGGTTTTGTGGCACTGTGAGCTAACCATGACTTAATCGGAAGCGAAAGACCATCACACTGGAACAAAACACAGCCACCGTAAAGGCTGTCGCCATGGGTGCCAAGCCACATGGTACTGACGCTATGTAGCTTTCTTTTACTGCTCTTTAAATAAAATTTCATCGCAAGCGTGGCGCTACGTACTACCGCGAGTCGCAACACCATCTTTATTACACGTTAAAAGATCTTGCTCAGCTTGAAATGCTTCTGTTTTCTGAAAAAAGGAAAAGTGCGTTTGTTATGCTAGTAAATGCGGAGATTTGCTTTTATAAGTCTCATCAATGTGCTGGGGCATATTTTATTAATTTCCTTTGAAATTAATAAATCCTACCGTTACGTTACCTCCTGTTCTGCAACTCTCTATTACTACACACATATTCGATATTCAATTCGATATTCGAGGCCTGTTTTTTTGCCTTGTTCTTATTCGATTTGTATTTGACAATTTCAGTATTCGCACATCCCTAATTATCAGGTATTACCACAGTGCATCACACCTGCGTTTCTTTCCATAGTCAGAAGAAGAAGAGGTGCGCAAGACACGGACACAAGGGGAAGAAGAGAACAACACGTGTTGTTCACTTCTTCCCCTTGTGTCCCTGTCTTGCACGCTTCTTCTGCCTATGGACCCTTACCAACTCGCTCAACTTTCTGTCCTTTTGAGCTGCGTTTCTTTAACCCTTATGCGTGACATACAGCCACTGTGGTGGGCCTTCGAAGGTGCACTATAAAGATTTGGTCACAAAATATCCTGTTCAACATAAAACCTTTTGTACACATTGTTGAAGTTAGTTTCTTTTTTATGCATTGCTCTATCATTCTAACACACTTGCAGCATTTCCATGCCAAAAAAAAAAGAATTCTTTGGCGACTGTGCTTTGCATAAAAGTGCGAATTTCGATTTAACTAAGTTTAAATATTTCCGTAAATTGCCATGTTTACCTACTTTGTTAATCGAGGTTTAGCTGTTTTTTATAAGCAGTTCATGGTCACACTTACAAGGCATGTCTGGACAGTCATCAAGGTCGTCCAAGTCCTCGGCAGACTCTTCAAAGCCATTTTTCTGCAATCATGCGTAGGAAATACAACAGCCTTGATATACAATGAAGAACACACTGTCTTTATGGAACTGATTTTGACTTTCACAACAGACTGCACAAAAGACACTCAAAACGTATAATAAGGCATGCAGGCATCTGCTATGCACTTAATTTAGCCGTTTTTACCATTAATGTGATAACACCAATCATTTCAGTTGTACATCACTGTAATATAAGACAGCACACAGATGAGGTGCTTTTGTTGTCAACACAAGAAATATGCGCCTTTCCTGCAGCATCTGCCCGAACATTACACCGCAGTGGTCTGCGCTTGCACGACTGTTGCACGCACATCACTGAATACTATATACTTCATCATCATCAGCCTATTTGAAGTCCACTGCAGGACAAAAGCCTCTCTCAATGATTTCTAATCTCACCACTATTTGAGACCATGCCCAGTCGCATCTGCGTTCGAGGGTGTTAGCGTGTGGCCATGACGAAAGTGGATGGCCTGGTCATTTCTCACCACCACACACAAGAAACTGCACACCATTGCATTTCTTCCTCATATAGCTACGGCAGGCCGTCTCACTGCGCCATTAAGCAAGACCTCTGAGAGTACCACAATCTTGGAGGCAATGCTCCGACTACACATCACTGTGTCAGCCTGTGCAGCGTGCTGTACCAAGGAAATAAAAAGGCTGGAGCCAGAGCGTTGGCGGGTGGCGACTGCAGTTGCATGCGGCTACGAACTGCTGTTTCATCGAGATGTGAGAGTTTCGAATCGCCGCGTCATATGACCACCAAACATTCCGGTTGCAAATTTGGAGTTGTTAGCACCAACACGTGAGAATTTTTTATTTGGAAGACTCAGTTCGTTGTATCCACTGATCAATTTCACATCAGTCAATTTCACTTCATTAAACGAGGTTTCAAATGCATTTATGTCTACGGGGATTTCAAGGGGAATTCGATTTACTTCGCTATATCCATTATTTTGTTATATCCCGTTGCATTATAACGAAGTTTGACTGTATAACTTAGTCCTCCGTGTAATATTTACCCTTTCATAATGCCTTGTCTATAGAGAACCTTTTATATTTTACCTCAATATAATGGAGCATGGTCCATCTTATTGAAGCATATTTGTCTGCAATTTAAATACAGTTAAACCTCGATGTAACAAAGTACAGGAAATTGGCAACTTACAGCATTATATTGAAACTTTGTTAAATTTAAATTATGCTTATTAAGCAACCGATTATTTTTTACATAGAAATGCCTCAGGAATGTCCTTATAATGGTGCACTATGATAGAAAACTAATTCCAGTAACGTAAAAAAAAATTAATTCTGTTTAACTCTTTCACTATTGTGGAAAATCGCTCGATTTCTAGTGCAGCCACAAAAAATTTATTTCTCTAGAATAACATGACATATTTAGCATAGCTATACATAAAATCATAACTTATTAGTCTGGCTTTATATATTCAAGGGTGCACTGCTGTGAGAGTTGCTATCATTTCGCATTCTCTTGTTAAATAAACAAAACGTTCAGAAAACTGTTTAACTGATTGATTCGTGGGGTTTTACGTCCCAAAACCAGCTGTGATTATGAGAGACGCTTTAGAGGAGGGCTCCAGAAATTTTGACAACCTGGGGTTCTTTTATGTGCACTGACATCGCACAGTACGTGGGCCTCAGAATTTCGCCTCCATCAAAATACAGCTGCCGTGGCCGGGACTTGATCCCGCGTCCTTCGGATAAGCACCCAAGTGCTATAGCCACTAGACCACTGTGGCAGGGCCGAGAAAAAGAAGTGTATAATCAAAAATAAAAGTGAGTGAGTGCACTAAGGCAGAAAAATATTTTCAATATACTGAAATACACAAAGTGGTCCTAGTTCCTTGAGCCATCAATCCAGTGCATACACCAATTCGGTGCACCATGTTTTGCATTTTTTGTGTCCTGTAGATCCCATGACATTGTGGCTGTGCACTCAGCACAGCATTCACGCGAAGGCAGGAAGCAATGACAAGCTGTGCAGATGGAACAGAAAACGTTTGTTTTATATTGTGCCATTGCCTTTTCATGGTGGCTTATTCGGTTTCCTGTTTTCTTTACTTTATAATTCTTTTTGGTTGGCATAAAAAAAGTTCAAGGAATGAAAATGGGGACGTCCCTTATGCAGCTTCAACTTATTCAAATAATTACAGCATTTATTCATCTCAATATGCCATTTGGTCAAAAGAGGGACTCCAGAAAGCTCTGGGGCTGTTGGGTTGTCTTTTCAGTGCCCCTTGAAGTGAATGCAGCTGCTTACGCATGATATGTCCACAGCGTGAAAATTCAGTTTCACGAATGCACATATTTTCTCAAGATGCTGTATGTGCCAGTCACTTGATTTGATTTATCCTTGCCTAACAGTCCTAGGGTTGTATAAGGGGACAAAAAGCTGCTCTTTGATGACTTTCGGAGCCCATGGAGGTCAAGAACTCAATAAATCTCAGTCTCTCTGTTCGAGCAGCTTCCACTCTAGAGGCTCTATCGGTCCAAGATATGCATACGGGCATACTTTCTTGCTTCATTACATAAAGTCTTGATCACTTTGGTAGTGACCAAGATCGGAAAAAAAATAAAACAAATGTTCATGAAAACCGAAGTGCGTCCTTCACCACAGCGCTGCTCTAACATCGGCACCAGCAGTATTGTGGGCATACTGTGTATTACCGTGTATTTGTCAAAATACCCTGGGGCTTACGTCGAAACTATAATCTGACCATTCCACACCACAACTGGAGTCACCACCGTGAAGGTTGAAAAAATAGGCCACTAGAAACGGCAGAAGCAGATGCTACAGGTGTCTGCATTTGCGGCGCCCAGGCACCATCAAAGCCACCATTCTTGCGAAACTCAACATTGTTTTCGGCTCCAGTTTCGCTTGCCAGTTGTCACCACCAAAAGCATGGCCTTAGAGATTGGTATTTAACATAAAGCATGCTTATGATGTATTTAAGCCCAAAATAGGTCTTCACTCAAGCAGCAAAAAGCAACCACCTTCAAGATTTACTAATCCTGCCTAGAACTGCTTTGCAGGCCCAGACTCATTGTCATCGTTGCTGTTGGAGTTGCAAATCGTGTGCTTTTTTTTTTTGCAAGCTTCTAGTGTGTGCCTTTCTTTGTGTGTCCTGTGGGTTGTCACGTCGGTCGTGGAAACGTGCATCCATTAAGTGCTTTTATGCCTCCAAATCGTTTAACACAGGATGCCATCAAGAAAGCAGAAAGCACTTTCGCTTCAAGAGAAGTTGGACATTCTCCGCATCATCAAACAGAACCTTACGCGGAAAAGGGTAGAAACAGCGAAGGTGCTAGGAATGACACCCTCCACCTTGAATTCCACTGGAGCAAAGAGAAGCGAAATTGAAGAAAATGCCTGGGTCTTTGACGTAAAGTGCAAGCAAGCCTAGAGTTCACAGTATGTACAGCCATCATTTTTATGAAAGGGAACGCACGAGCGCGTGGCAGATAGCCTCGCACAGCACATATGGCGCGGCGCAGTGGCGCAGTATGAAAATAAAAGGAGAGGGTGGTGTCGTTCTTTCTACTGCCTACACCCCCGTCTCGAACGTGCCTTTGTTTTACGCTTTCTTCTGGATATATAGCTTCTCTTGGGACATTTTAGCGAACAATGATTGCTTACAATAAAGATTGTTGCTATCACTGCTTTGGAACATATGGAAGAACCTAAAAGCATAACAATTTTTTCAACAGATCAGACTTGCTTTTGCTATATCTCACGTGCTTTGATAAGAACACGAAGTGAAATAATAAGAGCGCTCCTTATCCAACGCGAGAAGCTAACTTCGCTTAGTCGAAAAGCATGGAATTCAGGCAAGGGGCGTGGCATAACGTAACAGGGAGGCAAAAAAAACGTTGTGCTCTTTATCGCTAGTTCTTCCCTTTGCCGGCGTTTGTCCTGACACTACGCTTCTCGATCTTTCATCTCTGTTGAACAACACCGCCCCTTGCCAGTTTAACAGTGAAACATAATGGCCAGAGTTCCTTATGATGAGAGGATGAAGATAGTTAAACGTTCATTCAGGGGTTACAGCCAGAGAAGAATTTGCAGCTGAAGTGCGACGTCCACTGAAGACTGTAAATAGGATCATTCAAGCCTATCGAGATGAAGGCTGAATCAAAGATGCTGCTCACAGAAGGCGACCCCGGGCGACATCGGCAAGTGAGGATTTATTGATCGTAGCGATTGCTAACACCGAACCCTCCATGAGTGCGAAGAGAGTGTGAGGCACCATCGGTCTAAATGTAAGTGATTCTACGGTCTGATCAAGGCTTCACGATGCTGGTCTACCCAGTCAAGTTGCCGCTAAGAAGCCGCTCCTGTCGGGACAAAACAAAATAGCTCGCCTGAGGTTTACGACTGACCACTGAAGCTGGAGTGTTGACAACTGGAAGTCGGTGATCTTTTCCGACGAGTCAATATTTTCAACGCGGTGGGACCAGCAGCAGAGGGTATGGCAACTTGAGGGCACATGGTTCATCCAGGAGAATTTGAAGCATGTGGCGGGAGGTGGTCGCACCGAGGTGAATGTATGGGGAGCAATTTCATTTCAAGGCCTCAGGCCTCTCGTTAAGATAGAGGGGAAGTTTAACAGCGCTGCGTATTGTGACATATTGGAATACGTATTATTTCCGTACGTATTAGACATACCGCGGCCTGATGGCTACTATCATTATCAACACGACCTCTCTCCTGTCCACACAGCCAAGCGAGTGAGAACACTTCTGGATGCTCGAGGAGTCAGCTGCCTTGAATGGCCACCAAAGGCAGCTGATATTAACATAATAGAGAATGTCTGGGGACTCATCAAGTCTAATCTGTCAAAACGGTCGTTCCATACTGTGAATGCGGATGAACTCTGGGAAGCAATCCAGGAAGAATGGTTGTGTTTACAGCAAGACAACGCATTCGTTGAAGCTTTATATCGTTCTCTGCCTTCCAGGATGGAGTGCGTCATACAGTCCAGGAGAGGAATGACGCATTACTAGTACTCAACTACAACAAGGAGTTGATGTCGTATGATCTTTTGTTATTACATCAGTACTTTCGAAGAACTGTGGTAGTGGTGTCCATAGAGCACTCTCTCTCGTTTCCTTTTTTTTTTTGAGTGGCAAAACAAACGCTGCAGTTTTTCTATTAATTGCCTCCTGGTTGGTCGTTTTGAAGAAAGAAGCGCCTGTTTTCTTTCCCAAGTGATCAGTGGTAACGTTGCAAAATAATTTTTATATTTATCCTTTTTAATTTATTCGTATGATTGTCTTCTCACTCATTTCTATAAAACACAAAACTTTGATTATTTGATGGCCTAATATCCCATCTAATGACTAGGTGTCGGTGAACTGGTGAATTTATTTGAGTTCTCAGAAGCTTAATATCTGCATAGAAGCAGTGTAAAAACGCCTTGTTATTTGGCCATGGGTGAAGTTTAAAGGGCCACTAAACAGGCTCCTCATAGAGAGAAGGTTGCGGCGATCACATTCTGCGAATATGACAGCGCTGCGCGCCACACAGACGCTGTATTTCAAAAATCAATTCCCGCGCCTCTTTCCTGCGATTGACCAGTCGCGCTCGCATCCTAGGTGTCGTAACGTTCTACTGCGAACAACTTTGCGTAGTTGCAGCTCGCTGATTGGTCGAAACCAGGTCTGGACATCCCACCGCATGAGCGCCGGAGCAGCACTGGCCGGAGCAACTGGTACTGCAGCGCAAGCGTCAATGACGTCAATTGCTCATGTCATGTCACGTGTCGAAAGTGGGCGGAGTCACGACGGCACGCTGCGCCTACCCTCTCCTCTGCAGAGAAGGGTGGAGAGGCCGACCGAGAAAACGAAACCGACGCAAGCGGCCACTTAAACCCGTGTAACTTCTTTATTATTGCACCTATTCGCAAAATTCTTGCGGGAGCATGTGCACATCGCACAGGAGCACAGTTATAGCGGGAGCATGTGCACATCGCACAGAAGCATAGTTATATCTTTAAAACAAATTTTGGACCTCGGGGTTGTTTAGGGGCCCTTTAACGCCAAAACAGGATAGTAAGCTCCACTGGTACTTGTTTTTTTCATATTACAATTCAGTCTTCTTTAGATTTGAGTTCAAACACTGCTATATGAAAGAACCATGACCACTATATGATTTCGCAATCCATCTTTACGTATCGCTCAAGCGCCGTTCCTTTACAGCAGCACAAAACCCAAGATACAGATGAACAATCTACGCATGTTCAGCTATCATCACAGCTTTCATCGACCATTCCGGAAGATGCAATGGCATGATCATCCTATCAGTTACAAACAAAACGCTTTAGTCCGGTCGTCTGCCACAACAGCATTAAGTGAAAAAAAAAAGAGAGAGAAGGAAGACCGCAAGATGGGGTGCAGGCAATAGACGGAATGGCACCGCGCTCTCCTTTTATTTTCACATTTCGCCACTGCGCCACGCCACATATGCAGTACGAGGCTATTCGGCACACGCTCGCGTGTTCCCTTTCATAAAAATGACGGCTGTACATCTTGATGAGGCCATATTCACTTGGTTTAAGCAAGCCAGGGCAGCAGGAGGGAAGTTCAATGGCACCATCCTGCGAGAAAAAGCACTGGAGAGTGCCAACAAGCTAGGTATCGATGGTTTCGCTGCGCAGAATGGGTAGATCAACCATTTTAAGAACAGCCACGGTATAAGTTACCGTACTGTGAACGGCGAGGGTGCAAGTGTCAGCATAGCAGCCAATGAAACCTGGAGAAATCACGCACTGTCTCCGATCTAAGGTTGAAGCAAGGCTTTTCTTCAGGGTATAGTCAGCCAAAACACTGAGCCTTAAGGGTGAGGCTTGCCACGGAGGAAAGTGCAGTAAAGAAAGACTGACAGCTTTGCTGTGCCAGAACTCGGATGGTTCTCAGATGATGAAACCGTGGGTCATTGGAAAGTTCAGAAAGCTGTGCTGCTTTAAGAACATCTGCCACCTGCCCCAGCATTATCGAAATAATAGTAAAGCACGATGACATGTTCCCGTTTTGAAGAGTTCTTGAGCTACATGGCCTCAAAGATGGGCTGTCAAAACAGGCAAGTCATTCTCTTCGTTGAAAACTACTCTGCACGTCCTAAGGACACAACGTCACTGCGAAACGTCAAGGTTGTGTTTCCTCCGGCGACCGCCACAAGCCATCCTCGGCTCTTGGACGCTGGAATAATTAAAAATGTTTAACACTCCTACCAGAAGTGTATTGTGAAGTGATCTTTGGCAAGCGTGGAGCGTGGGCAGCAGTTGGATGTTATGCATATTTAACGTCAGCATGGATCACTGCCACTGTCATCGCCGATGAAAACTGTTTCAGAAAGTGTTTCGGTGTGTATGTGCTTATGACACAGCAGAAGATTTTTAAGTGTACGTCTTCACAGACTGCAATGAACTGAACTCTGCCGTGGAGACTGCTGGCACTATCGCGTACAGCGATTACACTAATGTGGATGACGCTGTTAGCACCTCCGCAGTTTTGTCTATCGATGATATCAATCGGAATGTGCCAATACGCGCTTCAGTGACAACAAAGTGGAGGAGGAGCAGCTGCTAGGGCAATGGCCGAAGCCAACCTCTTCATTGGCCATAGCAGCACTGCATTTACTAAGAAGGTAAGCATGGAGTGACGATGCCAAGAGCCACGTGGTGCTGCAGGTGCTTGAGAAGTGCCTTGTGCTGCTCGGACATGAGAAAATGCACCAAGTACCACCGCACGATTTTTTCAAGCGAAAGCAGTGAAATAATAATATGCACATGCTTTTATTTCTTTACTTTTTCCTGTTTCTCAGCACTTGCGCTTCCTGGATCATACATATTTTAAACAACACAAACCAAACCACCGAGCGACCACGTGTTGCACAGCCTCCTCGCCTGGCCAGCCTGGCTGCGAAAAAAAGCATTCGCAGAAAAAAGCCGCGGCAGTGGAGAGCCAGAGAGTGTTCGTTCGTGGTCGTTCTACGGCACTGTATTATAAACTGCTCCCGAACAAGACGATTACTTTTCAAGGCGACGATTGTGCCGGCGGCAAGCGAAGCAAGGAGAGGCAAATGCGACGGGCTCGGAGCGTTGCCGGTTGCTAGTGGTCAATAAATCGGCCAAGCCTCGCTGTTTTAAGGGCGTTAAGACCTTGCCAGTCGATCACATCGCCGACAAGAAGTCATGGATGACTACGGACATTTTTTCAGACTGGGTGCGTAACCTGGACAGAAAGTATGCCGCTAAAGGCCGGAACGTACTCTTCGTACAACTGCACGGTGCACTGCGACGTAGAAGGCCTGCGCGGTTTTTCTGCCGAAAAACACGACGGCTGTGCTCCAGCCCATGGATATGGGAGTCATTCAAAATTTGAAAACTCTACAGGCGCCATATCGTGGAACGAATGCTATCGTGCATGGACAGCGACAAAATTTATGCCGTTGACCTCCTCAGCGCTATCCATATCCTTGCCGCTGCGTGGGCCTCCATTAAGCCAGACACCATCAGCAACTGTTTCCGGCGATGTGGGCTTGGCGAACCTGCGGCCAGTGGTGATGCGGATCAGGCCAATGATGAGGCGGTGCAGACTTCGTCGGACGA
Organism: Hyalomma asiaticum; assembly: GCA_013339685.2. Lineage (NCBI taxonomy): Eukaryota > Metazoa > Arthropoda > Arachnida > Ixodida > Ixodidae > Hyalomma > Hyalomma asiaticum. Next base: position 120,452,690 of record CM023483.1, on the reverse strand, counting down.
TGACGATAACTGCGTGTCCGAAAGGGGCAGCAGTGTTCATCCGAACGGCGTGACCTTTGAGGGCTACGTGAATGTGGACGCGGGTGTAGAGATCTGTGGTATCGTCACCGACGCCGAGATCCTACAAGCCACATGCCCTCAACAAAGTGCTTCAGGGGACCCTTCTACTCCCAGTGGCGAGGACTCTGATGCCAGCGACGAAGTACCCCCTGCCCCTTCGACTCCACCAAATGCAAGTGAAGTAGCGTAGGCGCTGGACTTAGCCGTGTGCTACTTCTCTTTCCAGCAAAATGCAGATGCTGGTTTAGAACTCGTTAGCAAGCTTCAAGCCATGTTCACTGACTCATTGTGGGCAAAACGTGTGCAGACACACATAACTGGCTACTTTTCTTAATGATGGGTATGGTGTAGTTGGAAGTGAAAATACGCGCGAATAAATCTTTGTGTACTTCCCACTCGTGTTCGCTCATTGCACATGTGCCGCTGCAGGTGAGTGCTCAATTCAATGAGCTTTCTTTAATTCGAGCTTCTTTTAATTCGAACAAATTTTCGGGCCCCTTCGAGTTCGAATTATCGAGATTCGACTGTACAAAGAAAACACAATATCAACAAAAATATTACGAACAAAGAAAATTCAAAATATACATTTCGAAGGTAAATGACCCAGGAATATTCTAAAAGAAAAATAAACAATCCACATAAACCCGTTTTACACACTGATAAAAAATACTGCAGACCGGAAACTGCTTCACCGCTCGTGCCATGCGGTGAAGCAGAGGTGTACACCACACCTTTCACAAAAGACTTCCTTTTTTCAACTTTGCGTTCCTTGCAGCACTTGTAGCAGTTTTTTTTCTTTTCAGCATCATTTTGGTGAATGCGCTGGACGTGCACAATGCCCATATAAATGAGCAGTCCAATGAATTTCACCAGTTCCTCCGGAGTCAGCTGTTTCCATGAGCTGTCTCAGCATAGGTCAGAAGCTCAAAGATATATACATCCAAGTATATTTGTATTTTCACAGATGGTTCTGATCACTGCTGCTGTGAAGAACAGGAAAAAATGATCGCGCGACGTCGTGAAACGCTTTGCGCTACTCCAGTGTGCCAGGCCGACATGCGCGCCGGGCAGCTTTATTGGTGAGAAATGAAGCTTTTTCGCTGCCGGCGGCAGCACATCCTGTCCAAGCGCTGTGTGTACGCTGCAGATAACCAGGATATCTCAAAGGTCGTGCACCCAGATCGGCAGATAAGCGCTCCTGACGGACGAGACTGCCCAAGGCTGAAAACGAAACTTGCCGGTGAACAGCTGAGGATGACCCGGGCTGGCTCGAAGCACCAGCACTGTCAGAGCTTGAATATGAGCTGATGTCGTCCTTGGACTCATAGCTCGACTTGTCTTCACTAAATTCGTGTGTGGGTTCAGCATACTTTCGAGCGGAACGTTTTTCCCGCGACGCAGTCCGGCGGGACGCCGCCGCCATGGGAGCGGTGGAGAGATTGCCAAGCGCACCGACGCTAACGTCGAATGCGTAGATAAAGAGAAGCGAAACCGAAACTGCTGCAAACTCGCTGAAAAGGCCACACCAACAAGTTAAACACGCGACGGACCTTCAGAAACGAGCTGTATTTGAGTAAAATTGTCCAAACTCGGAACCAAAGCTTGGTGGTGAATAGCTGGTGTCATTTTCACACTATTATAACGGCCAAACATTATTTCCTTGCAAAACTGACGACACACTTTGATAATTGACTACTTAGGAATCGTTTGATTACAAAATGTTGATGGAGCACAAACTCGAGCAGCGTGCTTTTTTTCTCATGTGTGGCGGCCACGCCCCCTTTTCCAATAACACACACACATTAGTTCGCGAAAAACTCCGTCAAAAATCACGATGTCGTCAGAGTGGGAAAATTTGAACAGATTGTAGAAGAGCAGTTCCTGAACTAAATGCGAAATGCCGCTGTATGCACGGGAAATGTTTTTAACGCGTCGAAATTGGCAGTTTTAATCATCAATCACCGGTGATCGATTTGAATAGGGGTGGTAACGAAAGAGCTAAGAAGGTAAGCACGGAGTGACGATGCCAAGAGCCACGTGGTGCTGCAGGTGCTTGAGAAGTGCCTTGTGCTGCTCGGACATGAAAACGCACCAAGTACCACCGAACGATTTTTTCAAGCGAAAGCAGTGAAATAATAATATGCACATGCTCATATTTCTTTACTTTTTCCTGTTTCTCAGCTCTTGCGCTTCCTGGATCATACATTTTTTTTCCACAGTCCTGTGAAAAACGTGTCATCAGGGTTCTACTGTATTTAGGAGATGCAACAACTCGGTTCCTCTTTAAGTGATGATAATGTCATGTTGACGCGTGGCGCCGTACACCACGACAGTGCCGCCTAATGTACCAAGACCAAACTGTCGCAGTGAACACTGTCACAGACACTGCCCTAGGTCTACGTATACGTCTCTGCTCGCACAAACAGGAAAAGATAACAGTTCTTTGTGTCACTGCTACATGGTCCAAACTAACTAGCAATAAGCTGGGCACTGGCATCCCCCAAATAATGGTCTGGGAGCCACAATGCAATGCACAGATCATGATCATCTTGATCCCAGTCGGGCCTCATCGCGATTAAGAGTGACCGTGTAGTAGCAGTACTTAATCCGTACTGATGTTGATCGTGATCAAAAGTACCATGTGACACCAGTATGAGAAAAGCACTCACTACTGGCAAATGCAGAAGGAATCGCATCATGACCAGTTTCAAACAAAGAAAACTTCACTTCGGTACCGAAACACAAGATAACGAAGTTTATGTGGGAGCGCATTCAAATATCACTACTGATTATCCTCTGAATGCATCCGTACAAAAGCTGCTGACACCATGCGTGGATTTGCACTTAGGTGTATCGGTTCTCTACCATTGTTGCAATGTTTTACAAAGACAATGTTTAAGCCTTTTCGTTGCTTTTTGATAGTATGGCATATGGAACCAGCGTGTACACACAGATGTAAATAAATGGCATTGTCACAGTACAGGTTGAAATTGCGTGTGTTGCAAAGTAAGGGCACCTACCGATATCGCAGCCGCTGCATGCAGTTCCTTTTTTTTTTTCTGATTTTAGCAATCCTGAATAAGGAACCTGCAGTGGAACCCCCCCGTTTTACATCCCCCGGTTTTACGACGACCCGCATTTTACGACGGATTAGTCCTGTCCCGGCGAGAGCCCCATAGACACAATGCATTAAAAACCTCAATTGCACAATGCGACCTTACACCAAAGCCACGTTACACGATGATCAACGCAAAGCAGGGTGACCAAATGGCGAAGAAAAGGAAAGTGCCCGCCGGTGTCTTTTGTCGCGTCGACTCTTTCAGGTGTGTCACCCCTTCGCATGCCGAGCGCTCGAGAAACTTGTTTGATTCGGCTTTCCGCTGCCGTTCATTTGTCTTCCCCTGGCCCTCCCAGCAGCCACTGCCGCCGTGAGTGGCGGCACAGAGAGGCGCCCCCCCGGTTGTGGTCTTCCCCCACTCTTTTCACCCTTTCCGACGAACCATCTCTCTACTGTGGTAACGAAAAGCGAAGCGGCACACACAAAGGCAGACATCGTGGCGACAACCATGAAGCAGGCGCTAACCCTAACTTTAGCAGACGGCACACGGAGCACCCGCCGGAGAAGGCCACCGCGTCATCACGCATAGCAGCCAGTAGTGGCCGCACATTTCCCCCACTCTCTTGAGGAGTGCGTGCTTGGCCCAACTGCAGCTTCGCATCCAAGCATGGAATACTCGAATGCCCCCGCAAGCACCCCAATCATGTGCGAACCATGCTTCCACCATACCACCGCTGCTCCCGCCGACAATGGTGGAAAAAAGCGCAGGAATTCACGAGCAAAACAAACCCAAAATGGCGCCAGTCGGTTGAATGGCACATGAATGGCACTCGCTTGAAGTTGTGCTGTTTCAGAGCGTGTTTGGGCGGCACAGCAACTGCCGCTGCTCGTAATATATTTGATATGAAGTAGTTTTAGGACGAATTGGACGCTGAAAATTACAGGAGGGGTAGTTTATGACACAAACAGTGCAAATATACGGTTTTCTGAAAAGTGAGTTTCTTGCATTTTTTCGACTTTCAAAGGCCGCGTCCCCTCTTAAGTGTGTGCCATGTTTCACTATGACTGTTGGGAACCACACCAGCAGTTTGCGGCGCACTCAAGGGCATAAATTTTTCTGTTCGGATTTTACGATGCCCGCATTTTACGACACTTTTCCACAGTCCTGAGAACATCGTATAATCGGGATTTCACTGTATATTCCAGACCGACTTAAGTTCTGGTTGATAAAGTATTTTTCTTCCAAATTTCTTTGCCACTATGCAGATTAAAAGAACAACTCCTTGGACAGAAAGAAAGAAAGAAAGATGCAACCTGCCAGAAAAATCATGGCAACTATGTTTTGGGAAGGGTAGAGGGTATTTTGAGTCCACCTTCTGTCTGCTGGGATAACAATAAAGGCCTACAGGTGCTTTGAAACACTGCAAAAATTTATAATGGCAAATGAGAACTGGAGAAGAGAAATTCTGAACAAGGGCATAAGCATTCTCCACAATAATGCATGTCCAAACAACACGTCACCTGCCAAAACAGTATTACCTCCAGCAAAACTGGCAAGAACATCATAACACACCCACCATATACGTCAGACTTGGCACCTGCCGACTACCACCTGTTTCTCAAGTCAAAAAAAGATTCGTACCTAAGAAAAAATGAAGCAAATGTATGTGAATGCACTCACATTCTGGCCCTTCCCTTTGTCAATTTGCCTTAGGGCTGCCAAGGTTTGCCGCAGACACCGCTCTCCACCCGGAAGGATTTGGCCCTGCTTTTGCAACTGCAACTCCTTGGTCAACACTGCAGCAAAACAAGCCAACTTGATGGTGGGCACAGTCCACATGTAGCATAAACTGAAAACTTCCTTCTTAATTAAATGCCCAGCTTGCAACAGGTTCAACTAAGAGAGCAACAAAACATAGGAGGAGATCAGACATGACTAACCCTCCTTATTACATTACAAACTGTGGTAAAATTTCAGACAGCTGTTGAACAGTTCTGAAACCGAAACTGATGTGGTTTGGTAACAGAAACTGCTAACTCGGCGAGAATCAATGGCATATATTGAAATATTTCTGTTATGTTACTCGCATACGTAAAAGACTATTGAAAGACAATCTGTAAGGCTTCTTTCTTTTTAAACATTGCTTTAAATTTGCGCAACAGGGTGCGTGACGCTACAAGTGTCTTGCTTCTTTGCGCGCGCTTTATGCTGCCGCTTTGAATGCTACCGGGTTCGTCCTTTTTATAGGTATTGCTTTTAGTAGCAACATTAATAACATAGGCTGAACATTTTTAAAAGTAAGAATGCATGGCCAAGTTCAAGGTGAAAAGGCGATTCAAATGGAACATTCATGGCAATCTTCACACTATGAATGCCCGGCCGAAGACCATGCGGATGTGAATGTACTGGCGAGTGCTGTAAAGCTTGGGAACTTGGAGGACAACTGTGAAGTGCCGCTGAAAGGACTTCTGCAGTAAGGATTATAGTTACGGAGATCCTGTCATCTCTGCGTGAAAAAACCTAAAGTGCCAATGAGATTTCCAACGGTATGATTTGGCAACAGGTTCCCAAAGCTATCCGCGTGAGCCTGCCCATCTTACTTTTTGGTTTATATGACACTGTGTGCCACTTAAATGATGACAACAGAAGTACAGCAGATATATATGAGGGAATCAGGCATGGAACCTGGCCACCACACTCTTGTAGCATGTTGCACTAGTGACCAGTACCATGTGAAGGAGGCCCAGAGTCAATCAACTGGTGAGGTAAAACATCCCTGCAAGAAAAGACAGGCAGCAACAAAAGCCAAAAGAGAGCTCGTGGCAGCTAAGGAGGGCCCTAGCTATGATCCTGATGGATTTTAACTTCCTGGGGCGTGATGATCTTGTTTCTACAAGGATTGAAAAATTTTAATCGTGTTTTTCTCAAAACTTGATTTCTTGCAATTTTGTGTTGCGCAAACAGTTATAACTTCGAAATGAATGAATCTTTTTCAGTGAAACTTTGCACGCTCATTCCTTTATTACTAGCCTCTGCAATGAACTAGGGTTAATGAAAACGAATGGCATGTTTTGATGTAATCATGTTTTATGTAAAGGAATGCACGAAAAAACGACACATTTTTTGTTTTCTTTGGTATTTTTTGCTATAACTTGACTTCCAGTCATCAGATGGCAAAAATCCTAGTTGGTTGCACAGTCTGGTTAGTTGGCTACCTCTGTGCCAAAACGTTTACAATTCTTCCTCTCCATTCGCCAATTATGAATGTTCGCGTAACAGCCAAGTTTGGGCAATTTTTAGTCAATAACAAATGACAGCATAACATTTTTTACTCTTTTTTGCTTTTGAATGTCATATAAAATGGTGCTTTATAAGGTCAATATGAAATAAAATTTTAATGGCCCAAATTAAAAAAAAATTTGGAAAAGGTGGTGACACACCTTAAAATAAGCTGCTGCGAGAAGTGCGGCTGTATGAATATGTTGGAGCCGAGTAGGAAAGGCCTTGCTGCACCCACTGTAAAGGTACTCACTCATTGAAATAGAACATGTGCTGCAGCTGTAAATTGTTCTTGGTGAGTAGCGTAATTTGTAATGATGCCGTGATGTCCACGCCTGGCAGATAGTTACGGAAATAACCCGCCATACACTCGTTTTTTCTCTTTCTCTTTTAAGCCGACATGGCTCGGCAACATAAACTGGAAAAGGAGGGTGCCAGCTTGGCGGGCTAGGCCAGCTGCAGCAAGTGGCGGGATTAGGTTTGAAGTGAGGGGACAAGGACACGCCTGCGGTGGCAAGATCGCCGGGTCGAAGGATGCAGGCCCGCCTCAAGCACACTCGCACGCATGCACATGTGCGCTTGGTTTTGTCTCGCAGTCGCCTTGCCTTTGAGCGCGCCAAGCACGCCGCCACTTCGCAGCCCGTCGCGGCGGAGAAGGTGCTTCCGGTTGTTGCTCGCGCAAAAGTGACAAAATTTAGAGCAAAATCTCTAGGTTGTTGGTGGAGAAAATTCGTTATTTCGAGGGGGCCTCCCGCTGCCACTTCGTTACATAGAGGTCTCAAATACATGTGCTTCTATGGAGTAACGGCGGGGAATAGAAAAACTTCATTATATCCAGGAATTCGTTATATGGAGGTCGTTATAAGCAGATTTAACTGTAGTACAAGTGCTCAAAATTTATTTCCCCTGAGCTTGTCATCATATGCTTTGTTGTTCACAAATTAACTCATGGTCTCCTTGGAAAGCCCCTCACTTTTTCAATGTATGCATGCTTTTCAGCATGTGGTACTGCGTACACAATCTTAATCAAGGAAATTTGCTTCCTTTTTTTTTGGAAGCCGTATGGCATGAATGAATTACATGGGAACACACTGACAAAGTGCCCTAATATTGGCTTGGCCAGGGGCTCGACTTGATCTGTTGTCAGACCCCGTTGACATGGTACCGATGTTGTCAAGTCTGCTGGCAGACCATGTCGACATAGCAAAAGTATGTTTCATACACCCAATTCGGAAAAAAAAACTGCCGCTAATTTCGTCCACTGTAGCTGATAGTTCATTCTAGCACAGTCCGTTAAAAGCGAACTTCATTGAAATGATAAGAAACACGGACTAAACTTCGGTTGAAATATAACCCATTATATCCAAAAGTCTCCTATACACGGATCAGCTGTAATGTGTGTAGACTGCACTGCTGTGCCGGCAATTCAACTTCATGGCGCAAAAGAGGAACACTATTTATAAACCAGCGACTGCCATAAAAAATTGTTACGTTTATTTTGCCTTTTTCACTGGTTGCCTTATTATTTTGCACTTTTCTTAGGAAGCATACAGCACTGCACCTGTCTGAAGCTTCAGGGTGGTGGCAAGATGGCAATGCTGTTATCAACACAAAATCATGCTACCCACTGCAAAGCCACCTTTGTGTAGCCGCCCCGCCACAGTGATCTAGTGGCTAAGGTACTCGCTGCTGATCTGAGGGTCGCGGGATCGAATCCCGGCCGCAGCGGCTGCATTTCAATGGAGGCGAAATGTTGAGGCCCGTGTGCTGTGCGATGTCAGTGCACGTTAAAGAACCCCAGGTGGTCGAAATTTCCAGAGCCCTCCACTACGTCTCTCATAATCAGAACTGGTTTTGGGACGTAAAACCCCACAAAACAACAACTTTCTGTAGCCCACTTAAATCTCGAAATTTTGACCACATCACTCTAGAAGAGTAAAATTTGATCTGCATATTGTTGCGCATTATGCCACTCGAAGAAAAATGCCGTCGTGATGTAGAATCATTAAAATTTTTGCACAACACAATCAACCATTCATATCGCATTTCAAACACAGCTTTTTTGTCATTTGCCAAGCCTTCCTCTACGTGTAACTTCCACGAGCTCAATCTCGCTACCTTTTTTGCATGCACAGATACATTTAAGTATAGTTTCTTTCCCCGCACAATTGAATTATGGAATTCCATACCTGGTAACATTCGATCAGTCCCCCTGAATGATCATGTGACAATTCTTGTTGAAAATCCTTACATAACAAAAGCTTAATTCCTTTACTGTTATAAATGTTTTTATTGTTATTTTGTTGTTACTTCTCATGTATCTTTTCTGTTGCGATTTTTTTGCACTGTATAATCCCACTCCTGCAATGGCCCTTTTACAGGGCTGCAGTATGTAAAAATAAATAAATAAATAAATAAATAAATAAATAAATAAATAAATAAATAAATAAATAAATAAGCGGTATTATGCGTGCCACAGCCGACAACATACGAAACTCCGGCTTACGGTGTGGATAGTGGCTTTGCTTGACCCAGATGGCGGCGACAGGCACGATGACAGTCGAAACGGTCTCACTATCCGAGGAGCCACTATCATCAAGGGCCCGCTTCCGTCCCTTCCTGCTGCGAAGCACCAGTGGCTTCTCTTTGCTCCCCGCCACTTCCTCCATGGGATCGTGCAGCCTCTTGACAATAATGAAGGGGTTTGCTGGTGGTAGCTGCTGCTGTTGCTGCTGCTGCTTCCATGGCAGAAAAAAAAAAAAGGCAGGCAGGAAATGTCGGTTAGAAACAGGGCTGTGCAACTAGCAAAATTGTGATTGCGAAGTGAATCAAATATTTTTCTAATAATGTTTGAATATTTTGCAAATAATACCATGTGCAAATGGTAGCGTGCCACTTTTATTGTAAAGACCATGCCAAAGGAAAGTTATGCTGCACCCTAAAAATAACTGCGTTGCTTCACTTTCAAGAGATTAAGGCTTCTGACTGAGAGTAATATCAGTGTCACACAGGCCCTTTTCATCGTGACCAATGCCGATCTGGATTCAATTTCTTGATTGCGGTCGCAGCTACACAGTCCTAACTCATGCAGATCAAGTTTGCTGCTAACGCCTGCCAAATCACGATAAGCAGGTCATGATAGGGTCTGATTGTGATTAAGTGGCCATAAACAGTGGGAGAACACCAATATGCACCTGCGCGTACTCGGAGAAAAGCTTCTATGGGCCAAGAACGGGCAAATAACCAGACCTCGAAGACAAGCTTGCAGGCTTTCTTTAGCCTGCAAGCACTGTATCGGTGAAAGTGATAAAATGCTTCGGCTGAAAGAATACAGCTTCACTGTCTCCTACAAGAGTGGTCGACGACACGCCGACGCGGACTGTCTCTCGCGTATGCCGATTAACTCTACGGACTGTGACGCCGATGATTTCGATCACCCTGTGGCTTCCGTGTCGCCGAAATTTCCGGACCTGGACTGTTTCAGAGACGAACAGCGAAAAGACTCTAAATTAGCCTCACTCTTCAGCGCTGCCTCTACATCAGCACATGATTTCTGTCTACGCGATGGTCTCTTGTATAAAAAGAACTATTCGAGCACTGGAGCGCGTTTTCTTCTTGTGGTGCTGGACAGTCTTCGTGTGGCAGTTCTAAGTGCCATGCACGATGTTCCTACGTCTGGCCATTTAGGGTATATGTGGACCCTCCACCGGATTAAAGAACGTTTCTATTGGCCCGGAATGCGACGGCACAGTGTCTCACCGGCACAGCATCTCATGGGGCGCAACTGCAGAACACCACTCCCAGACCTTTGCCTGAATTCATCACAACAGCTCTCAAACCCCCAAAAACACAAGCAAGACATGAACAGAGGATATGAACTCCCTCAACTTCAGCGTGGAGACACGGTTCAGATCTGTTCTGGAAATAAGCGGGGCACCAAAGCTAAAGCATTAGACCTCGTGGCCCCCAGGCTGTACGCAGTGGTAACAGATGACGGCAGGGAATTCAGGAGGAACCATGTAGACTTGAAGAAACAAAAGGAGGTCGTCAACATAATACCAAAGAAGAGTAATCCTATAAGCCTTTGCAGGGACGTGGAAAGTCATCCAGTGAGGCAGGAGGCGACCGAAGCTCAACGAACCCTCGCAAGTGCCTAATTCTCCGTCAGTGAATGGAAGATCTCGCCGTAGCGAGGGAACTATGTGCACCTAGAACTTGGCACCTAGAATCGCCTCCAGCATCACTGCCAGTGGTCGGAGAAAGAGAATACGCAGATCGTCTTCGTGCAACACCTCCTATAGACCAGCGGGAGTGTTTGGTGCAGCAGAGCCTGGTGAGTCGCCCACGCAACAAGCAGAAGAGCAACCAGATGTGCGAATCCCAGGAGCGGCACAGACTGCTACGGAGCATTGTTATACATCTCCGGGCCAGACTTCAGTGGATGATGCAGAACCAAGGCAGCGGTCACCACGGATCAGAAGACCCCCCTTTGAACTACCGTATAAACCGGAGTACAAGTCGAGATATTTTCAAAACAACCACGAGCTAAAGTCACCCCTCATCTTATATAGCGGTGTTTAGCCGACAATGCATCGCCGTCTGGCAACATGTGGCGTGCATAAGTGTCAAAAGCCACACACATCAAAATCCAATAGCAGGCACTTTTTTAGTCTCCCTGTTTTCTTTGTGTTCATGCTCTGCTTCTGATCTGTTCCGAGTTTTCGGCTCCAATTAACGTCGCGTATGATCTTTATAGTGTTCTTTTTTTTCGTTCATTGAATATGAGCAGTGGCAAAGGAGGCAGTTCTGAGCTGCATTTAAATTAAATGTTGTTGAGTTCGCTGAAGCGAACGGCAACATGGCCGCTCAGCGCCGCTTTGACGTTTCGGAAAAAACGTGAGCAGAAAGTGAAGTTGCAGAAGTGCAACCCTCAGAAAACGTCGTTTCGTGGGCGAAGTGCGGTTCATCCACAGCTGGAGGATATGCTCATGGACTCTGTGCGGGAAGTTCGTGTCCTCTCACTGTCAGTGACCGTGCATACCATTCGCAACACAAAGCTGTGGAGCTCGCTCGAGAAGCTGGGCTCACAAGAGAACAGTTCCGTGCACCAAACTCATGGGTGCATCGATTCATGAGACGCAACAGAATTTCTCTCTGCCGGCGTACATCCATCTGCCAAAAGATGCTGCTTCCTCGCAGCATGCTTGCGTTGGATGCGTTTCGTGGTCACCTGACCGACGCTATGAAACGCGCACTCGGCGATACAAAACGGGCCTCGTCGTGATACCAGGTGGTACGACGTCCACCCTCCAGCCGCTCGATGCTGTGCTGAACAAGCCGTTCAAGGACAGAGTGGGGCTGGGGTACCAGGAGTAGATATCCGGCGACAACCTGAAGACGCCGATGGGCCCACTACAGAAGCCTTCACTTGCGACTGTCTGCGGCTGGGTGCTTTCCGCCAGGCATTCCTTGCCAGATTACGCGGTGGAAAATGCTTTTAAGAAATGTTGCATCAGCAACTTGCTGGATGGCACGGAAGACGATGCACTGTGGGAGGCGGCCAGCGACAAACTCTCGTCTTCAGAAGACAGTGATGCTTCGTCTGACAAATAGGAACAGATGGCGGTTGAGGGGAGCTCCGACGATGAGTGGGCGGTGCGCCCTATTCGCAAATATATGTGTTTCGGCAATTTTGGGTTGTTCTCTCTCTCTTTTTCTTTTTTTGGTCACCTAAACTTGGGGAGTCGACCTATATTCCCACTCGACCTATAGTCCGGTTTATACGGTGCCATAATTAGGAAGCCCAGGAGACTCTTTACAAAAGAAGGACTTACTCTATAGCTTGCTTCACAATTACAAAGAAAAGAGGATGTATCGGTGGAAGCTAGAACTATACAACGTACGGCCAGGTAGTCTGGCAACACGCTCGGGCACCTTCCGGTGTCCGCCCAATAAACATCAGTCCTTCCCCAGCCACTGCATGTGTCTGTCGTATGATACAAGCTTGTCTTCGAAGTCTGGTAATTTTCCCTGCAAATCCTGTAGGCCGAGCTTGTCACAGCCGCGAGTGCCTCTTTTAATGCAATTGAAGTGTGCTGCTTCAAAATGGATCACAAATAAATAAATAAATAAGTAAGTAAGGGAACCACAGAAAAAAAAAATCAATTCCTTGTTCTGTAAACGCATGTAATACTTGCTCTCTCCGTCTCTTATGATCACCAACACAACAACATACCATAATTTTATTTTAAGACAGTACATTAATGTGCAGCTTCATTTTGAACCCATGAACACTGGGTGCACACTAGGTATGGGTAAATACGGTACATCATAGTTGTGTTGCAAACTGTGCATTACTAATGGCGATAGCCAAAGCTTCAGATGTGACACGACATCACCATGCCATCTGGCATGGTAATGTCTAGACTGACCGCAACTGACTGCGAGCAATGCGGTGCTTGGGCTTAGCAGTCTAACCACAGCGATTGACACAGCGACTTGTGACAATCAGCTTCAGGAAGCTCGCCACCATTACTTTTGCACTCGTAGACGTTATTGGCATGGCAGCGCAGTACGGACAGCTGCAGTAGTGTGGTACGGACCCATGCAGGGTACCCTCCGTGTTCGAAAAGGCTGGCAGCAGTGTACACATTCTGCCCGCCGGTTGTTAGGAAAGGTAGGTCCGCTGTCGGAAATCCACTCAGCAGATCCTGCATGGTGACACCGATCACATGGTTGGGTATCTCTGTTGATGAGAAGGCACATGTACGTAATGCTTTGTTGCTTCTGTGCTTCATATCAGCAGACCAAGATGACGGCGATCAAAATCTGTAGGAACCATTTGCAGCCCCTCCCACTTGTGTTTCTTTTTCTTTCTTTGTACATACCTGATCGTTGCTTTTCTTTTTTGTACTAATATATCGTATTTACTAACTTAGAGAACCCATACACATAATGAAACCCTTCCCCTCGCCCCCCTTCCCTCCCAAACACACTTTCTTCCTTTAAAAAGACATTTTTTATAGACTCAACACCTGTCCTATTTCGGTGTGACTGCTGGTGCCTTTGACGATTGCAATAATGTAAAATCGTGCCTTGTACCTCTAACAACGATAAAGAAAGATGTCTAGAAGTAGTTTATCAACCATAACTAAACAGCTGCCAGTGACGCAAATGCAAATGTGGTGGGTCACAATTAAAAAAGTGGCGCATTTTGCTTCAGAGCGCTATCTTTCGGATTCAGAAGAATCCTCTCTGTTTATAAAAGCATGAAACCGTGGCCACAGCCAGAAATCATGCACAGCATTTCTGCTTGCTATTTTAAAGCCATAAACAGATTACTATGAAATTCATGCACCAAAATGTGCCAGAAAAGCAATAGCTGCGAGAAAGACTGCTGACAAATGGGCAGCTAGTGACACGAATAGAAATAATGTTACTGTTAACCAAAAAGACAAAGTTTTGGTAACCAGTTTCTTCTCTGCATTGTGAAATGAAACTTCAGCTCTTAAAAACATCCATGACTTTCTTTTTTTCTTCCTCCTGCATAATGATCCCTCTCACAAAATCGACGTCAACATTTCCGAAAAAAAGGTGGGTTTATTACGCAAGTGATTATGGTTGTGCCTTTGCTCATAGTGAAAATTGCACATAGTTAAAGAGCCCCGCCCAGGAGTGAGAACAAGCACAACTTATAGATCAAGCAATGGCAATCGTATATGTAATGCAAGAAAACAGCTGTGTGGCACTAAACCTGTAAGATTCCTAAATGGAAAGTCTCACCCCAAGCAAGAGTCAAGGTTATGCATACATGCTCTGCATGCAATGCCACTGGCATGCAATTTCAGTCAAGAATTGAATGACAAACACAAGATGCTGCCACTGAAAATGAATAGTGAAGCAAAAATAAGGGGGGGCTCGTCACAGTAGCATAACATCATCCCTCGTACGCCGGCTGTGGGATACAGAGAGAGAGACACACACAGCAGAATACCAAGGACTGACACAATGCACCATGCATCCTCTTTTTATGCAATGAGAAGTCCCAAGTGCACGTATTCAAATATTAATGAAGCGCAAAAGAAACTAAAACAAGAAGAGTGCACTGCAGCAGCCTTGGAATGTTCACACTTAATTACACACACACCAAGAACATGTCGCGACACATAGTGAAACAATGTTCAACAGCCCCCAATTACCTCGTTCTTGATGCGTTCCTCCTTGATGCGCCTGGCAAGGTTTGATTGCCGGACTGGTGGCACGGGCAACGTGGGGGCCTCCTCAACATCTGGCTTAGCTGGGCACTCCTCGAAGGCCCCTATGTCTCCACAGAAGGGGACCATCTCGGGTTCCTCCGGCATTGGCAAAGGCGATGCTGGGCAAAATGTCAGCGTCAACTGCTCATGACTATGGAACACGTTCTTGGTGAACTGGGACACAGACTTAAAGAGAGATTCACACACAACAACTCCAGACTTCCAAGTAAATTTTGCTCCCGCACATGAAGAAGTCTTTTCACACTCCGGAGCCACAAGCAGCAAAGCCTAAAAATAGGTAATAATCTAATCAATTACAGTAGATCCATACATGCCAACAGCACTCACGTGCAACCACATACATCTTATCACAATTTTATAGGTGACACTGACAGACTTGCTTTTTTTATCATTTTTGTTCCTCCCTTTCCCAGTGACAAAAAGATCAACAGTACATTATTTTTCGTGTCCTAAAGATTTGATGTATAATAATAATAATAATAATAATAATAATAATAATACAGTAAAACCTCGTTTATCCGGATCTCGTTAACTCGGAAATTCGGTTAACTCGGACTCGCGGCGCGGTCCCGGCAAAACTGTATATACTTCAATGGCGTAAAATGCTCGTTAATTCGGAAGGATTTAGCCGCGCACCGGTTAACTCGGAGAACTCCGGAGATGGCTATCGAGGGACTCCATGCTTTTAGTCGCGCAATCTCGGCGGCTCAAGCACTGCTTGCCATAACCGACGGTGGAACCCGCGGAACCGGAGTTTTGGAGAAACCGAAACCGAACGAACAACTGCAGCAGAATATGATCATGATGATAGCGAAATGAGGAAGTGGCTAGGTGGCGCTAGTCACCACCCGGCGGAAGCGCTTGGGCCGCCGGTGCATCCAGTGTCTATTAAAAGCGGAACGCACACGGACGACGGGACGGCTTGCACTGCCATTAGGGGGTGCCACCGCCACTGCCACCACAGTTGTTTGAGCTGCTTGCTACGCCTACGCAGCTGGTTTCTTTGTGTACGTAGCGTGCGAGCCAGAGAACACGCGAGCTCGTACACATTGCGTTCTCCGTCTGTGCTTGTGCCGTTGCCGCCGCTGTCGCGCTTCATGGTGATGGCGACCGCCACCGGAGTGAAGCGGCCACAGCAGCCAGCAATGATGACAGTCCAGATGAGCCGACGCGACATCGCGCCGTGCAGGAGGCCGCCGAAGCCCTCGCGGTCCTCGAGGAGTTCTGTGTCGGTTCTCATGACAGCGAGCGTGCGCACTACCACCTGATGGGGTTGAGGAAGATCGTTCTTTCACAAATTCCGACGACGAAGCAGACAAAAATGACGCAGTTTTTCAAGAAATAAAGGTTTGTCTGTGCCGAGTACATTTTCCTCTTGTTTTCATGGTCCACTCGATAATCCGGAATTCGGTTAACTCGGACATTTTCGCCGGTCCCGTGAGATCCGGGTTAACGAGGTTTTACTGTAATAATAATAATACAGCTTAGACCACTTATAATGTAAATCGCCGGAATTGCAAATGCCCGCACTATAAGTGGTACTGCACTATAGCCAAAACAACATACATTTTTCTAGGGCTGCATGTGTGTAAAAAGCATCAGGCAGGCAGTAGCACGTGTTAGACATTTGAGGTGCACGACCGGGCTGCTTTCACCTGCACAAAATTTTGGATATTTCAAAGATCTAAGACCGCCGCTGCGCTGTGCAAAAGAAGAAGAAGGTGCTATAGTGACATTTCCGTTCATGCGGTCTCCCCACGGAACCGGACTGCACAGAAACGAGAACCGATTACTGCACGCTATCCTTTGTTCTCTCTGATGCATGCGCAATGTCAAATAGCAATCGCAAACCACCATTCCAGTGGTGCACCTTGCCATCCATGCCATCGCTTCCGTTGTCGAAATCATTCATCCGCATTTTAAATGCGGCACCCTACCTGCAGCCAGCGCCGAAAAGGTAGCGTTCGTTAGGCCTAGCTCACGTGGTCACGGGCGGCGCGCCTCACGGGAAGCTTGCCCTTGACAACACTGGGATTGGGTGCACAAGAAATCGCACTGACGGGCTGAACCAAGGGCAACGTGCGTGAAATGATTTGAAAAAAAAAAAAGGAAAAAGAAAATTCTAGAGAGAAACAGCGGTGAAGTGGCCGCCATGCGGTCGCGGGTGCGCGTTTGGCACGGAGCGTTCGCAGCCAATAACTGTCCATAGGAGCATTCTGTCACCTTGGCAATCATATCAATCCTATTCTCAGATGGCACACCCACGATGCACTGCTGCCGCAGCCCTTTTTTTTCTTCCTTGTGCTCCTTGTTCATTTGTTCCACGCTTCTCCCTCCTTGATGGCAATTCGTTGCACTCTTTTCGGGCGGCGTTTTTCCTCTGTGAATCCCGCTCGCTACCTCAATTACCCGCAGAATTTCCCTGCAGCCACATTATAACCGGTCTTTTATCTCAGGGGGCTGCACAATAAGTGGTATGCGTGCACATAATGTTATATGGGAGGGTAAACAGTGCTCAGAAAAGATCCCATTATAGCAGGTCCTGCACTATAAGCAGTTACGTTGTAAGTGGTCTGGGCTGTAATAATAATAATAATTTTATTTCCACCAATACAGCGTTGATGATGATGTCACATACAAAGATACTCAATGATGACCATAGCACCAGTGGAAGCGGAGAAACGAAAGCATATTGTCTGCGCACAAAGCTACAGGACTGCAAGGACTACAGTTTGGCAACTACAGTCGTTTATCTATGACAGTCCCTCCTTTCAAGGAAATAAAAGAAATAACGAAAATAACTTTTACAAGAGACTGCACAACTAGAATCACACAAAACACACCTGGTCCGCAATCATCGGCCATGTCCAGAATGGAGCCGGCAGGCGACATGGGACGGGAAGCACTTTCTTCCCGAGCACGGTCCTGCTGCACATCCTGGCACTCAGGTATTACATAAACACCGTTGTACAGCCGATAGTCGACGCGGTAGCCCACCACATCATCCTTGAGGCTGCACAAAACAGGAAAACAAATCGTCGTGTCTGATCAGGTCTGACATTCTGGTGGCACAGTGGGATAATAGTTAAACTGTGCTGAATGGTTCCACACCCCAAACAATATCTAGAGTGTCAGGGTGGCTCTTCAAAAGGGTCCTGAAATGCGAATTGTGCACACTGCTTTTCATTGTACATTTGCTTGATGCGCAACTCAATGATGACCATAGCGCCAGTGGAAGCAGAGAAATGAAAGCATATTATCTGCGCACAAGGCAACAGGACTACTGACACATGTTGCCACACCGTGTTCTTCCACCCTAGCAATGAAGCAATGAAGTGATGCTGTGGACACCCATTCGCACTACTGGCTTGTGTGACAAATTTCAATTTAGGCTCACGGGTCCCCATACCGTCTTGGCAGAGACGTCTCCCTTAATTATCTCATGGCACCTTTTGTGGGTTCCAACTGACCCCACCTGTCATGCTACTGAAATCATTCAAGTTTTTCTCATGAAGCCTTTCACAAGGTGCTCCCCATCCCTTAAGGTCTCAGCCAGGATGGCTGCTCTTGCACATAGGGGGAGACTAGATACCGGTACTGGAAAAGATATCGAAACTGGAAAGATTAGGTACCATATACCAGCAGTCCTCAGATATGGATCTGTCAGTTACGGTTGGAATACAATGCTGCTGAGAACTGGCACAGACGGCCCGCTGCAGCTGCAAGTAACACAGTAAAACCTTGTTATACCGAAGTTGAAGGGGGAGCCTTAATTACTTTGTTATATCCATTAGTTCGTTATAGCCAATATCCATGTCATCTGTGGGAATTTCAATGGGAATTGCGATTGCTTCATTATATCCAATAGTTCGTTATATCCAGGTTCGTTATAACAAGGTTCTACTGTAATCATGCAGATGGATCACGAATCAAAGCTTGGCCGCAAATAGTTAGAGCAACCGATCACATATATTCGCATTAGAGAAAACCAACGAGAAAGTTGGAGGACACCTAAACTTCACCTTTAAAAGCCTAAGCTTCATCTTTGAGGCCCCAATCGCATCACCTCCTTGTAACAGAATTATGTTTTCTCACACATTCAAATTACAGTCTGAGCTATCATGTGTGTAGGTCTTAGTTAAGTTGTAGTTAATGATTTTTTTGACGGATTTTACTTAGGAAATTGACGTTGCTCACTAATGCACTTGCGTCATGGTGGAGAGCTTGCATGGCAGGGTGCTTTGGGAAACTTGGTAGTAGCACGAGATTATTTCCACCATGGACACCTACGCTGACACCGACACCGGATTTGCTGTGACACAAGCTAACCTAATGCTATCACGTTAACAACACAGTGGCGAGAAATGGAAAGCCGAATCTTTCAGTTATGTTCAACTACTGCGCATCCTTAATGCATGCAGGATGCATGTTAACTTTTCGATGACAGTTTTCATGAACACTGATCCATTCACCTCAGGGACAACACAATCTTGGAGGCCACGCCCTGACCACACTCAGCTACGCCGGCCCGCGCAGCACACTGCAGCGAGAAAAAAAAAAAAAGGCTGGAGCAGGAAGGCGGGAAGTGCAGTAATGCGGAGGAAGGCAGCTATGCGAGTAGTTGGAATGCACTGCTGCTTGCGCGCGGCTATGCGCGGTCATCGTTTCAACGGGACGCAGGAGTCTCGAATTGCTGCATTGTACAGCGGCCAAACACTGTGGTAAGAGAAGCTGTTGGGGCGAACGCGTGAGGACTTTTGGCTTCGAAGATGACTTCAGTTTGTTATATCTTTTGCAAAACCAATTTAACGTTGTGAAAATGAGGTTTCAAATACAGGTGTGTCTATGGGGACTTAAAGGAGAACTTGGTTTACTTCGTTATATCCTGTTACATCATAACAAGATTCCAGTGCACATCGCGCGAATAAATTTTCGTGTACCTTTGTCGAGAGTTGCGCATGTTGCTGCTCCTATTAGCATCTTGTTTCAGTCATTGTGGCTTCAAAAGGCTGCCACAATGAAGCATCCTTCAAAACGCAAGCTTACTTTACTTGTTGAGAGCAATGGGAACTGAGCAGTATCCCACATACTGGACATCCCATAGACTCGTGCATGACTGGCATAAACGAAGGAGTACCACATTTTCATGCAAGGCCATGAGGAAAGGATTCACTGCCTTTAAGCAAAAAGACATTCTTGAGAACTTGAAGGCTGGCTGACAGAATTAATAAACAGCAACAAATGAATCAATGATTTGTTACCTCTGAAATAAAAGGCAATCCGAATGGAAAACTCTCTAAATGTTCCCCCCTCCCCCCCTAAAACCACCCCTAGGTCAAAAATTTACGTAGCAACAGTTGTATAGCACATGAAACCACAAGAAACCACAACACATGAAACCACAAGAATTTCTCAAAACGACACCATAAGAGCAAAGTTACGGGTGCTTGATGATAGAGAGCGAAGCTGCCACTATTTTCTCTCTGCCATATTTGGCATAGTTGACTGTGACACCATTTACAGCTCAATCCATGTGTTTACTTGAAATTTTTAAAATATGTCAGGGATGACTGAGAAGCGCCAGCAGATGGTAAATAAGCAAGTTCACAAAGTGCACTTTCATTGCATCAAAGAACGAGAGTTTTCAAGAAGCTGCTGGACGGGTGCAACGAGAATTGGCCTGCCTTCCAGAGGTTCATGATCAAGCTCCAAAGTTCGCATGGCTACCGAGCGGCACAATCCGAAATGCCCACCAAACGCCAGCATTTGTCGGCATGGGGGCTAACTGTAAAGCGGAAGTTCCGAAGCAACAAGCAAGCGTACATTCTTCTTTTCCAGAAACGAGCAGGTGGAAGTGAAACCAGTGCTGTGCCATTTGGCTGGTGGGCATGAGATAAAGCCCCATGCTACCTCATTTTCAACAGGAAAATGCTGGCAGCAGGCCCCACGTTTCCAGAATATATATGGCAGTGTGGGTGCGCCCAAAATGCTGGATGAGTGTTAAACTGTTAATCGACTAGATCAACATCGTAAGGAATAATACGCCAGGAGCAGACATAGCCGCGCATGCCATGCTCATTCCCGACTCATTGAGTCATGTCAATGACTACGTTAAGGAGAAGCACACGGCTTGTCACATCACACTTGTGGTCCATCCCCAATATTGTGTATCTGGTATTCCACACTGTATACACATGAATGAAAAACACATTCACAACCGTACTTGAGGTAAGGCTGCATCTCTGCAAGTGAATTTCTCAGGGCAGTAGCAGAATTAGTGTTTTCCAATGTATAAGGCACCATCTTTTCATCAAATTTTCCCTGGTGCATCTTATATATCCAAAAGATCATGCACACTTGTGTGACCAATATGTCTGCATTTTATTCTGGCATGAAATTTACAACAGAAAATTAATCATGGTCATGTAATGAAGGAGAATCCGTTGCCCCAGACATGGGCCATTCGCCGTTGGAACAGTGCAATGGGTACAGTGAAAGCAGTCATTGTCGAGCGTACTATTCGGCTTTTCTAGCTTTCTCTTAAAGCATTAAAGCATCAAAACCACAGAAGTGATGCAATAAATAAGAAAAGCCATGTCTCATTGTGGCATTGCAGTGCCAAACATCTGCCAGTTATGAAAATGAAAGCACCACTCCATTATCATCGTCAGTTTCCATAAGAGAAGTCTTGGCAGTCCAGTAGTAATCTTAGCTTTCGGCCACCACATACCTTTTGTATGCACGTTTTGGTGGGATACAATACTTGGTGTGTTTACCAGAAAGCACCGCCAATGAGATGCTACGACATCGCATGCAGGTCACTAAGAGGCCGTCAACGCAATCCAGCTATGCTAATGGCCGAAGCAGCGGAACTTCAGACAGTGCACAGAAGGAAGTGGCCTTTGATGCTTCAAATCAAGTGCAATAAATATTGGCTTTATATGTCTTTGGACTGAGTTAGTTTCAAGTCTTGCACTAGTACTAGCAGTTGCAGCTCCCGGTAACCATGTTTACGGAAATTCAGTGCCTTGCGTAAGTACATCTTGCAACGAGTATACAGTAAAACCTCGTTAACCCGGATCTCACGGGACCGGCGAAAATGTCCGAGTTAACCGAATTCCGGATTATCGAATGGACCATGAAAACAAAAGGAAAATGTACTCGGCACAGACAAACCTTTATTTCTTGAAAAACTGCGTTATTTTTGTCTGCTTCGTCGTCGGAATTTGTGAAAGAACGATCTTCCTCAACCCCATCAGGTGGTAGTGCGCACGCTCGCTGTCATGAGAACCGACACAGAACTCCTCGAGGACCGCGAGGGCTTCGGCGGCCTCCTGCACGGTGCGATGTCGCGTCGGCTCATCTGGACTGTCATCATTGCTGGCTGCTGTGGCCGCTTCACTCCGGTGGCGGTCGCCATCACCATGAAGCGCGACAGCGGCGGCAACGGCACAAGCACAGATGGAGAACGCAATGTGTACGAGCTCGCGTGTTCTCTGGCTCGCACGCTACGTAGTACACAAAGAAACCAGCTGCGTAGGCGTAGCAAGCAGCCAGTGGCGGTGGCACCCCCTAATGGCAGCGCAAGCCGTCCCGTCGTCCGTGTGCGTTCCGCTTTTAATAGACACTGGATGCACCGGCGGCCCAAGCACTTCCGCCGGGTGATGACTAGCGCCACCTAGCCACTTCCTAATTTCACTATCATCATGATCATATTCTGCTGCGGTCGTTCGTTCGGTTTCGGTTTCTCCAAAACTCCGGTTCCGCGGGTTCCACCGTCGGTTACGGCAAACAGTGCTTGAGCCGCCGAGATCGCGCGACTAAAAGCATGGAGTCCCTCGATAGCCATCTCCGGAGTTCTCCGAGTTAACCGGTGCGCGGCTAAATCCTTCCGAATTAACGAGCATTTTACGCCATTGAAGTATATACAGTTTTGCCGGGACCGCGCCGCGAGTCCGAGTTAACCGAATTTCCGAGTTAACGAGATCCGGATAAACGAGGTTTTACTGTACAAGCGTGCATAACTGAATCGCATCACGCCAACTAAGGTGCATCTTGTATACCATTTTTTCTCGCAAGTCGCAAAAAATGGGGGCACGTATTATAGAAAGTTGTGACTTGTACATAAGAAAATGCGGTACTTGTCACGTCACTGGAAACATTCACATTGACAGAAGAGCACTATTTTCACCCACACTACCAAACAGGGCATTGAAATGAGGGAAATTTCAAGCCACGAAGAATAAATGAGCAAAGCGCATGTAAGAACGCTTCACTGCAGCGCAGGCTTGCAGTGGGGGCAAAGAGGCAGTCAAACATCATTACAACGAATTTAGCATGAAAAGAAAATTGCTTCATTCTCTCCTACAATCTTCTGAAAATATATATGCTTTTAAAGGGACCCTGAAACGGTTTTGACGATTTTGTGCAAACATGGTGATCCGGTAGAGCGGGTCACTAGGACCATTACAGGACAGGTTTTAGCGCTGTGCGTAAAGTGTGTAATTTACAATAAGGTTTTGAACACGCGTATCGCAAAAGGTCGCAGCGGCTCGCCAAAAAGCGTTTTCAAACGCCCCCGCCATCGAGCGATCGAATGGGAGGTCGCTGATTGGCCCCGACCCAAGTGACGTGCGCGTAATTTTCAAAACCTAGCTGCGAACAACGTGCTTCTACAACGTACTCCTTCGTTTCAGCCAACGGTATCATCGCGGCATCTGGCGGCGTCACACGAGTCGCCGGCGCTCTATTACAGAGGGCTAGCACTGCCGAGGCGGGCGACCTCAGTGAGGATATCGGGGCGCTATGTCACTACGGGAGGCTCGGCAGAGCGGCTGACGCGGGAGGCGCTGTCGTCGCTAGCGCGCACTCCGCAGCAGATCGAGTTGAGGAGGAACAGCAGTGGTAAGGAGGAAGTCGACAGAAATAAGCCCATAGCTGCCTTAGCGCATTGTGCTTCGCTTTATTTATGGTGTGAATGATTTCGCAATTGTGTTGCCTAATCAGTGACGCAATGTCAAAAAAACGTTTCAGGGACCCTTTAAGACCTCATGGCAATGCTATTTTTCGTTTAATTCATGACATCCACATATGTTATATTGAAGTTCGACTAGAGCTGTAATAACAGTCATGCAGTGATGCCTACCACCTGTGCCTCAAATCTCTGACAATCAATTACCGATGCATTAAATTATTTTGCGATCTTCACAAGTTGCAATACATGCAACTTCAATTACACTACTGTCTGTAAATGGGAATTTCACAAATTAATATTGTTCCACCACAGAAAGCGGGTCAGATAACCTTGAAACCACTTTCATGAAGTTAAGAGAGTTTTCAAGGCTAATTTATAATTCAGGACTTTCAAGGACTTTGAAAGCATAATTTTCAATTTGAAGGGCTTTCAAGGGTTTCAAGGAGCAGTATGCATCTTATAGAGCCTCACTCTCGATCTGATAAAGTGCTCTAGCTGCAGATGCAACTTCACTAAATTCCAATTTACGAAAGATTTACGGTAAAAGTGTGCCTCCAGATGACCCACTCACTCGTAGAGCTTGTCCTCTTTTTCCGTGTCGAAGACAACCATGGCTAAGGGTCTCCGGCGCTGCCTTCGGAACTGGTTTCGCTGTGCTGCAGCCTGATTGCGCGCTGCTTGCCGTGGGGTGGGCAGGTCGTCCAGGTTGTCCGCAAGCTCCATATCCTCGTGCATCATGAACTGCTGCTCTCGGTAAACAAAAAAAAAAGGAGGGGGGACACATGTTGTAAGCTGACAGCACAGTTCGCAAGGCATAACAGACACCAAACTATGTCACAGAAAGATAGGTATTGTAGCAGCAATCATCAGCTCATGAAGGTATTGCTTTACATTTACCTATCTATAGCTTTGCTACAGTAAAGCCTCGTTATAACGAAGTTGAAGGGGGAGCTGTAATTACTTTGTTATAACCCTTAGTTCGTTATAGCCAATATCCATGTCATCTATGGGAATTTCAAGGGGAATTGCGACTGCTTCGTTATATCCAACAGTTCGTTATGTCTGGGTTCGTTATAACGAGGTTCTACTGTATTTTATGCAGGCCATGTTTGGACACAACAACACTTGCTTTATATTTGAAAACCAGGTGCAAATTACACTAAGGGAACCTTTAGCACTTCGTGAATACTGCAGATGGCATTGTAACTTGGAATTCTAGGAACAATCATGCAAGTACAGCACCTGCCAGAATGAAAAAAAGATGGCTGCCTGTCATGTAGGAAATTCATGAGAATACTAGATCTTTGCCTTCAACAGCATCTATAAGCAATGTGACTTCTCTTTATCCTAACCAGTGCCATTCTTGTGACAACACCTTTTTCTTCTCTCTTTCACCTCACAATGCATATCCTGTAGCGGCATTGCGCCCTTCACTGTGAACCATGGTCAGTAACATTTCAAGCAGAGCATGCTGAATGAAGAGTGTGCGGAGTGACTGTCACTCTCTCTCGAAAGGAAGCGGGATATGGAGTTTGAAAAATTGACTATATGCCCTTCTTTTTTTCACCTTACACCCCATATGCTTGATCTATTTTCGTTTGACTGATACGATTTTACAATGATACATTTTGCTTTCCTGCACCCATGAAGCTCATATCAATGAAACTGCACGTTAATGAAAACTTGAAAAAAATAGGGCCCTCAGAAGGCCAGGCCCTCTTTCGATACTTCACCCGCTAATATATATGCTACATCACAGACAGGCTCACTGCAGCAGCAGCGCACAAGGTTTACGACATGGAGGTTTTGCTGATAGTTCCGGACAGGTGTGGGAAGCTTGTGTTCATTTGTCAATCAGGTGAAGTATTTTAGTGCACTAAACATCAGCTCTGAATATTGACTCTGTGAACACATGCCATGACTGGATGAGAGATGATCTTCACATGAAATCATTCCTTTCAATGACTTCACTGCAACAAAGAAAGAACAATATGTTGATTTTACATGTGAAGCACTAGAATTTAAACTCCAGCTACTTTACAAATTTCAGGGAAGTTTTCGCACAGGGGAGCATTGCGTAGTGGGATAGTATTCCGGCCCCAAATAAATATAAGATTTCTTCTTCCTTTTTTGCAACTGTTTGAGGATTGTCTTCCTGAAGATGTTTCTCATTCTCTACTTTTTGTATACCCTCCTCTACTGTAACGCGTGTTAGCACTGTCGGTAATGAAATAAATAAAATATAAGAAATGTACTTTTTTCCAAGAAGCAGGTGCACCTGCCGTGACATCATGACACAGAAGGTGATCGTATGGGACATTTATAGGACCTCTTCAAGTTGTTCGCTATGCAAAAAAATTCTGCAGTTTTACACACCAAAACCATGGCGTTATGATGCAAGCGATAGCGGGAGATTCCGAGTTTCTATAACATGCAGATCAACCTACGTGTGTGGGTGGTCTTGTACTGTGCCCAAATCGAAACACGGTCATTGTGAGCTGGAATGCTCAGCAGCACTACCATGGCTGCTAGGTTACAACTGAGGTTGTCCCCTGTGCTGCTACACAATACAGAGCCCGGTCTAACTGCCCATCGAAAGAGTTGCACATGCCAAAACATCGGACATCCTGCTTGCCACGTGGCTAACACTGTGCCATGCGGCTGCAACAAACGCACCTCCTGGGAATGTGAACCAGGAATTGCTACGGAAGATCCACTAGAGCAAGCTATTTCATGTGCTTTGAATCTTTCTCTTAAATACCTTGACGTTTAGAGCTCCATAATAACTGATGGTGTTTCACGTGCCAAAACCACGATATGACCATGAGGCACCCCACAGTGGAGGGCTCCAAAGGAATTTTGACCACCTGGGGTTGTTTAATGTGCACCAATATCTAAGGACAGAGGTGTTTTTTTCTTGCATTTGGCCCCTATTGAAATGCACCACCGTGGCTGGGATGAGCTACCATGACCTCGAGCTTCAGAAGCTACCATGACAGGAGGTGTTTAGGACTCGCATTAATGGGACGCTAGAAAGCAGAATGGTCTCATTTGAACTACCAAATTACACTTTTGTTACACAAAATGCACTAAGTACCAATTAGTAAATTAATACCATTGATAAATAGTGTTAACTAGTAAATAGTAAATTACTCTTTGAAAATACAGAACGTGCAGCCCTGCTGTGAGAAGACACCTGGCAAGCCAGCTTCAGGCTCAATTTTTTTTACACTACCTAAATTAGCTTTTGCATAACGTATAATTATTCTAATACTATTACGGCACCTGCATTGTAGAGGGAAAAAGAATCCTCTGGCAACTCTGCTTGGCGACACATAGTACATCTTCATGTAAAATTTGGATATAATGAAGTGTGAGTTTTACTACCGCTGTTATATAGACCCTTTCCATAAACTGTAAAGCTAGCTTCCCCGCAATGCAGCTTGCCCTACTAATGGAGACAGCTGTCTTTATTTAAATAATTAAATGCTGACAAAATTCAAGTTGCACATGCCTCGGCCAGTTTTTTGGAATGTTTGTATCAGAAAGGTTGCATCGACATTTTGCATGCCCTATCACAAGCAAATTGCGCTTTGCTGCATTGCCAGTGCCGCCTTTAGTAGGGCAAGCTGCATTGCAAGGAAGCTAGCTTTACAGTTTATGAAAAGGGTCTATAGATCAAGCTGTAACTGTGGTTGTCTTCGACTTACTCACATTTCAAGTCTACACTGCCACATGTGGCAGAAGAGCATGGCAGAAAGGCGCATTCATAGAGAGAAAGGTAAGCAGCTACGTTCAATTTTTCTTAAAAGAGTGTCTGTGTTATGCCCAAACAAATCTATTATGTTTGCTGTACAGTTAAGGGGGGACATGTTGGAAACCAACTTTCTTACTTCTTTATGGATTTTGATGAAATTTGGTCAACTCATTACCAATGATTCTGTGATACTACTGTATAAGTTTTCGTGAGCTTATCTTTAAAACTTTCTGATTTACAACAGTTTCCTCCTTCTGGCCTTGTTCCGAGCCCCAATCGCTTAAAAAATGTGATAGAAAGCTTTTTCAAAGTGCTGTGAGCTCTATGATGAATGGTTGAGGGCGTGACATTCTTAGATTTTTTTATTTGCAAGAGTTTTCTTTAGTTGTCGTTTTTTACAAGGTGACTGCACCACGAGAGCTTAGGCTGTGAGCAATTAGTCATATTGTTAAATGTTGTGAAGTAAAACTGGAAAAGCAAGAATGTCACGCCCTGGGCAATTCTTCTAGGAATATAGGAAAAAAACAGAACTGAAATAGACCTAGTAGTCATGAAGAAATCAGCGGAACAAGCAAGGCAAGGAGCAAGAAATGTCATTTTGAGAAAACGGCTTTCAAAGTTGTACCTTGGTTTTTCATTACAAAAAGGCACTGAATACGCAGTGTTTTGTGTCCTTTTCGGTGCACGGCTTCTTGAATGTCCTTTCTTTAGTTTAGTATGCCTTACTGGCCTCTTTTTTCCTAAAAGACACCTTTCTCTGCCGCTCTGGGAAAAGCATGTTGCCCAGGCTGCAGTCAAAGTGTTGCACAATACTCAGCATAAGCATGGTGGGCTCCATGATTGTACTTGAAATACTGCCTCATGGACAGATCTGCCTCATGGACAGATCTGCATGCCAGAAAGGTATTGGTACCAGGGTGCACAAATACTGGCAGCAGCCGTCTCACTGGAAGGTATGGACTCAGCCTTCAGATTTTTCTAAAATATTTTATGGTGCAACCCTCTATGTGAGATGCTGATTGTTGACCAGTATAATTAGTCAGAGCTCCTAGCCCCTTTTCAATACTTTTGACAGCCTGCGCAGCTCTCTTATTTGCACAGAAAACTTTACGATATTCATTTCACGGCAATTACTACCCCTAGAGTTACTGTATATGTTCCCCTACATATACAGTAGCTCTAACCACCCCTTCGCGACAGCGCTGCCAGACGCGCATACACGTCAGTATCATTTGCGATGCTGACCCTTATCTAGTTTCTACTCAATTAAAAGTTATTAGGAGTGTTTCTGACTCCTACAATGCTGAGAAACGGGTTCAAGGCCGTCATTTCAACGATCGGAAACTCGTCCGTTTCTTGCGTACCGGCGCCTGTCATTCCATTTGCAGCGCGGTTGCAGACACCCAACTTACTTGAACCTACGTGGCGACCTCGCGGAATGTGTTTGGTGATACAAAATGCGGCTCTAGGCACGCCTGAATGGTATCGTCCATACTTGCGGACAGCGTGGCAACGTGACGAGATTCGGGCACATCCGTGGCGAGATTGTTACATGCAGTCAGCAACGTTGGACACCGCGCGATAAGGGCAACAGTGCCACTGCCGCTCCCACATGATGGTTCGCCCGCGGATGAAATGCCACAAAGTGACCCATCCAAGATGACAAAAGCAAGCATACTGGCCGCGCGCGTGTGATCGGGAACGGATCGTGAACTATAGGGCGCACCATCAGCACTCGCATGCGTTACTTCCGAAACTATGCTCCGCACGCACCAACAGTGAGCCGAAAAGTCCAGACGCGCCCATCACAACAAAAATCAGTCGCTGAAACTACGTTCCGCAAATACCGACGATAATGGCGCGCTGAGATGTGAAGAGGGGCACACGGCACTCGCGGAGCCCGCTGCTGAAACTACGTTCTGTACGCGCCGACGAACATGGTGATGCGATCGTCAAACGCGCAGTGCCACGAGTCACGAGCGATACGATATCAGCTTTGGAGCCGACACTGCAAATACTATCGAGGAAGGCATGCACACACGCACATACAGCGCAGAGAAGCGTGGCGGCGCGGTAGCAGAAGACGCAGACTGCCAAGGAGACCAATGGCGAGGCTCCGATGCGCCACGTGACGGGCGCGGCCAATTGGAGGCCTTGGCATGGCCTTGAATCTTTTGCTTTTTGTATGCTTACTTCTGTATGGAGGAGCTGGCTGAAGCGGCAGATCTGAAGACGGAGAATCGCGCTTTCCAACGAGGGCAAAATGGCGGCGCTCGGTTGCGCCGTTGCGGAGATAATGGGGCTTGAAAACTGCCGTTTTTTTGCGATTTCTATCAAGTTTTTTCACCACCGTTGGCCTCTATTAACATTTTTTTCAGCACTTTCTACCGGTTTTCAGCGTTCATATCTCACAATCGGACAAAAAAGGACTTGTAGAAACTGAATATGTGGCTTTCAAAAAATCGATTTTTGGTCATTTTTTCTGATACGAAAGCCGCGTCCCCCCTTAAGAGTAAAGTCATCGCCCTAACTCTCATGCTCACCGTGTCGTCTTTTTTCCGACGTGCTGCTGAACCACCTCCTTCTTTGGCATTCTCTTGCGTGTCTTGCCCTTTCAGGCTGTGAAGAGAATAAGGCAAGGTTCGAAACAGTGAATAGCATGCAAAACAATCTGTACACTACACAGATAACCTACACCAAAGCATGGGTCACTGCCAGTTTGCAAAACTGCATTTTCTTCTTCAAGAGATACGTGTTGCATCAAGTACCACATACAATGTGGTCTTTTCTATGATGTGCACCCCAGTGCCACAACCTCACTCCTTTCCAGCGGTACTTCTAATCTCCTTTATTCTACCGAAAGTAGGGGCACAACTAGGCTCAAGTGCTGACACCACTGACATCCAGCAACTAAGATTGTCTGTATACTAACTATGTTGAAAGTGCTGCAGCCCAGTTTACAAGCTAAGTTCCTTCGAAGCAATGCAGTTCCAGGGCATCTGCTTAGGTCCTACAGTAAACATGGTGTTCCTACATTTAGGCCAACCTAGAACACTCATGTTTCCTTTCTTGCATTTGTCTGGAAAGGAGTCTACCACACTTTTCCCCCTAAAAACATTAGAGAAAGCACAATTAAGCTGAAGCCACAGCACTTTTCATTTAATACCCCTGTCACACGGGCACTTAAAAGTCTTTTAAGCAAACAGACTTCTTCCGAAAAGGAGTTCCTGACAGCAGACACACGGCAGAGGGTGAACTCCTTTTCAGAAGCGGTCTTTTTCGTAAACGGAGTTTGTTGATCTCTTTTACGGCTCTGAATGAGTAGCCTCGAAACCAGCGAGCGCCAGCAATTTTCGACTGGTGGAAAAAAAAGAGCGACTGCTTATTTTTCTGTCACCAAGGCTCTTCGTAAAAACAAATTTCATATCCCGCAGAAGGTGTAATGAACCATTTCGTTTGTTATTTCCTCTTCTACTCTCGTGAGCAGCTATAATGCATCGGGAATCACACGGTTACGCTCGGACTCGCGGCGCGCTGTTTGCACAAGCGGGAAAAGCGTGCTTGGCAGTCGTGTGTATCACGGCCACTCGATTCCCAAAGCATGCGCATTTTTATCGAGCGGCCGAGTGCGTGTACTCGTCATTTCAGTAGTGTTAAGAGTCTCTGGCCAACCTCGGGGACCAAGCAGCCGTCGGCATATGGAAAAAGCAGAGTCTGCAACGGTCGGAGGCGGATACATGGAGTTTAATCACACCTTGGGAAGATAACCTCCACTCACTGCACGCCGTAAGGCTTGCGATTCCTGCTTTTTCTTTGGTACGGTCGCCCATGAACGTGTCGAGAGCACCAAAACATCAGTATGGTAAATAAAAGCCCAGTGGTGCCAGACGGACTTGTACACGTCGCTAGTTATGTGGACACTTCCTTAACTAGTGCAAGAAATCTTCACATTGGTGCTTCTTCATCTGTTATTTATTTGAAGAAGCGAGTAACGCAACAAGTCTTTAATTTGTATATCGAGATACATCGTTTTATTTTTATTGCTTCTCTTTTAACTGCTAGCGCCACACTTTCGGTATTGTCTTTGAAAGAAAACACTAAAAGGAGATCAGTTGGTACGGTGTGTCTGCGCCGTAACACCTCTTCATTAAAAGTCTTTCAACTTCGTAAAAGACCGCTTATGTAAGACTTTCTGCGCGCCCGTGTGACACAGGCATAAATGAATCTGCACAGAGCGTAAAAGTCGCGCAGTTCTAATAGGATATGAAAAGGAAGAAAAGAGCATTGCGAACCTACTGCATACTGCAAGTACAAAATTCTGACGATCTGTGTGGAGAAGGAAAAGCATGCAAAGAAAGAGATAAGAAGACAGAGCATTAGACACAGCAAAAGGCCATGTAACAGCGACACGCAAACGCTCGAACAGGTCAAGTTGATAAGAGTAGCAGGTATGCATGCAAAAAATCAAGAAACTAGGAAGCAGCGAGCAAATAGAAGCGCTACAAAGTTCAGTAATGTGCAGTTCAGAATGTAGGCATTCAGAATGTATAGCACAGCTTTTTCGCCTTCAGAAACATTGATATCTGCTTCCACCTAATTAAAGTTACTTCACATACGCTCAAATCGATGAGCCCAATTTATTTTTACGTTACGCTTGCACAGAAATGCAGCTAATGCAGCCAGGAGGGTGCAGAAAAATTTCTAGACAGACAAGAAAAAAGGACTACCATATAATATAACCTCAAAAGGGTGTAGACGTATTGTAGCTTTATTATCTCACATTAAAGGCTGTTTGTTGGAGACTATGATAATCAGCAGCATTTGACCATTTTCACCACAGTTAATGAAATATCGCACAATTTACCTCATTTACTCGCGTAATAGACGCACCCCCTACTGTTGTTCTGGAAAGAAGAAAAAGCTTTTTTTTTTTGTGTGTGTAGCATTTATTATATTTTTGGCACAAGTGCTGGTACATTCAATGACTGCAATAACCTAAACCACGTCATACTACAAGCAACAATGCAAAAGAAAAATATAGGAACAGTTTAACAACAGATGCCGGAAACACAAGTGCTAACGCTGCTGGTCACAATTTAAAAATCGCACATTGTGTGTCAGAGGGCCAGCTGTCGAATGCAGAAGAAACCTCCCTGCTTATAGCGCCATCTTGTGACGAGCGAGCATGGTGGCACGCAAACAAACATAACTTGCATCCAGTGCTACATCTGGCTAAACCCTGCGAGTTCACAGAGTTCGCCAGTCTTCCACTGCATCTTTGATGTCCGGTGTCTCGAGAACATTGTTGGTCATTTGCTGCCTACAGTGGTGTGTTACGCTAGCTGTGCAGCCCGCTTAAACTCAAAGCAACTGAGCATGCATCGGAAGCACAGGAACAGTGTTGCTCGACAATGCAGCGTATGTATGCGATTGGCAAAAACAAGAGGACGATTTCATGATGGTAAAAATTTTAAAAAGGAGAGGAAAGATCACCGTGCAGCTCGCAGACCGAGAGAAGGCAGCAAGTTTGCTTCTGTGAAGGACGAAGTTCCTGATTATGTCAAAACGTTCTAGAGTGAAGGCTGCGCAGGACTGCAACCGATCGAGAACCATGCGCAGGGCACAGCCATGAATCATGCATGTGGCATCACCGCATTCAAAATTGCACAGTCAGGGCCATGCCTTAAAGTGGGCTGTAAAGACTATAGCTGTTGGCAGGAGTGATGCAAGAGTGGCTGGCTAGCAAAATGAATTTAAAAAGAAAAATGTTACACTGTGCATGTACTTTCATCCCTAATTAAAAAGCTAAAGTTTCACAGCCTATTTATTCTCTACATTGCGTAACGAAATTACAGCTTTCAGAAATCTTCCACTAGTTTTCTCTCTTGCATAATCAACCTTTCCCCCAATTCAATGTTTACTTTCTGAAAAAAAGAAAAAAAAAACGGCTTCATCATGCGAGTAAATACAGCATGCGGCAGTGTTTAAGTCCACGGTCTTAAAAATCCAGCCAGAACTACAACAAGCGGCAACAACAAGTAGCAACAACGCAACATGGACTACTGAAACCAGTGGCCCCATAGCCACCTGCTCCATTTTACAGCACCAAAACTAGCAAAATACAGTTGCGTCTCCCATTTTGAAACCATATCACAATACCATCAGCATTTAAAAAATCTGATACATAGTACGCGTCAATGTAGACACAAGCAAGCATACCTCATCTCTGTTTAGCGTACACATCCCCAGCACCACACTTTTTAGACTGCAAAATTATGTTCTCGCTGCGGACATGCGGGAAAAGGAGCACACACTGTTTCTCGAGTTTAAAATTAAAATAAATTACCTTTAAGCTATTTTTCCCTTTGCAAACTTCGCCAAAGCATCTGTCAGAGCATTACTGCATTTTAGTGTCTACATTCTTTAAAAGGTCAGAACAAACCTGCGTCCATCTGAGAAAAGCTGTGCATAAGTGGTTCTAGTTCAAACTGAAAACATGTTAGCGTAAGAAGGCAGTGTGAACACAGAGGGGAACAGGACAGATGATCAGCGCACATTTTCTCACCCTCATTTTTCTCATCTGCATTATTTTTTTTACCTACTGTTAGAATCATGTTTTATGTCTTCAAACTAAGCTGCCTTCGTATGCTGCAAACTTTATGTAGAACCAACTAGCATCAACTACGCATCTCGCTAACAGGTGGCGTGTTGTGGTTTCATTGCTACATGTCTGTGTTTTCTTCGTTGAACATTTACTTTACCATGCTATCATCCAAACTTGAACTACATTTCGGTGTCACTTTTGTAATACCGCAGAAACTTTATTGACACACAAGAAGAAAAAGAAAAGAAAGAAATTTAACGAGTTGGAAAAAGTGCTGAGTGGATCCACTATACGTTGACAATATTACGTCAGTGGGGAGGCTGCTTGACGGGTCACCAGCAAACAAGAGGTTAACACAATTCAAGCAGAGTGCCATCACTTTTCAGCAAATGTGCACACCTGATTAAGCTACGAGGAGCACCAGTATCAACGTAGACCATCATAATGCTACGATATAGACACATGCAACGTGTAAAAAGAGGAAAGTACCTGTTATGAACTATTTCTCCCGCCATCTTTTGTACAAGGGAGTGGAGGTATTCCACCTGTGCAAAATGAAGAAAAAAAAAAAAAAAGAAACAACACAATGAAATGAGCACTCATGCAAAAAAATTAAGTCAAATGATGCATTTACGACACTGGAAAAACTGAACGAGGTGAAAAACTCCCATGATTAGTCACATTTCATGCAGTTTTACAGTAACATTGCAGGAAACGACCTTGGCAGTAAAAAAGAAAATTTATACGGTATTAGCACTGAAGGAAATCACTTAAACAGAAAAACTGTGCCTAATCTGTTGGTTTTGTGCTTGCCTGCTGCACAACTATACTTCTTTCCTAGCCAATAAATCTCCTGTAAAACAGAACTAACTTCTCTGGTTCCTTCAAGTTTCATTTTGTAGGGGTTCCAACACAGTCCTTTCTTTTGTGTGTGCCCGCACAATCATAAGTGCACGCATGCTCAATTGTGTTTGCACTGCTGCCACTATTGTCATCGTGCCGTCACAGAATCGACACGTGTGGCTCACATACTAAGTTACTCATATTTGCTAGAACGTAATGCACAGTAGTTTCCCAGCAAAACAAAGTTCGCAGATTGCCCGCGCATCGCAATCCAGGCACGAAAACAAACTACATTCACTGCATTGGCAGGAGCCAATCACTAGAGCATCAATCAATGCAGATGGCAGATATGAAATTAAGTTGAGTGGCAGCAGCGCAGAATACCATATGCTATGAAACAGAATATACGCCCATTTCAAAAGACATGGGAGAGAACAAGTAGAAATTGCTTCCCTCCCCCTTTATTATGCTGCATGTGTCTATGTATGCCGCAACTGCCAGCTGTAAGCAATCTCATAGAGAGAGCAGTAAGGAACAGGTTAATAACAGCTGCGAGCTTCGTTCTATTTCTATTTTTTGTTTCCTTCGACACTGCCACTTTGTACAATGGTACAAAGCGTGTCTGCGAACCAAACTTCATATACAGAAAATATGCACGTCCCAATTTCTAAAACCATCTGAACGACATCTTACCTCTTATACACTACGAATAGTGAAGCACTACTGAATGCTATCGTGTCATCAATTACACATGAGAAAAGAAAAAGATTTTTTCAATCACTCCTCATAAAAAATGTATGAAATAATGAAAAAAAAAAAAAGGCTTGGCAGTCTTGCAAAGGCTTCAGGTTTCTACATTTGTGGCTTTACTGTGCAACGATATGTACAACTAAAAATACAATCGATGTAATCGGTGTAATTACACGTAAGAATTACAGTGAAGTGTTTTAAAAAAAAGAAAGCAAAGCCACACACAAGACACCACTAATCACCTTTTTGCCATAGACAAAGGCACTTCCTTGAATCAGAAAGGCTGCTTGGGTGAAGTTTACACTGGACTCTCCTTCTTGGTAGGAGATCGGAGTTTGTGACAACTGAAACACAGAAAAAAAAGAAAGAAGAGACTATTTGAGAACATGGATTACAAGCAATCAAAGGAAATGCACACAGTGATTTGCTCTTACGCGCAAATAAAAGAATGTACATATACACAGTCCATCAACCACTGACAGTTATGACAAGATGCATTTTGCACTTCATGCAATGAGTCTTGGCCTCGTTATATCTCCAACCGGTTAAAGGGACCCTGAAACGGTTTTGACGATTTTGTGCAAACATGGTGATCCGGTAGAGCGGGTCACTAGGACCATTACAGGACAGATTTTGGCGCTGTGCGTAAAGTGTGTAATTTACAATAAGGTTTTGAACACGCGTATCGCAAAAGGTCGCAGCGGCTCGCCAAAAAGCGTTTTCAAACGCCCCCGCCATCGAGCGATCGAATGGGAGGTCGCTGATTGGCCCCGACCCAAGTGACGTGCGCGTAATTTTCAAAACCTAGCTGCGAACAACGTGCTTCTACAACGTACTCCTTCGTTTCAGCCAACGGTATCATCGCGGCATCTGGCGGCGTCACACGAGTCGCCGGCGCTCTATTACAGAGGGCTAGCACTGCCGAGGCAGGCGACCTCAGTGAGGATATCGGGGCGCTATGTCACTACGGGAGGCTCGGCAGAGCGGCTGACGCGAGAGGCGCTGTCGTCGCTAGCGCGCACTCCGCAGCAGATCGAGTTGAGGAGGAACAGCAGTGGTAAGGAGGAAGGCGACAGAAATAAGCCCATAGCTGCCTTAGCGCATTGTGCTTCGCTTTATTTATGGTGTGAATGATTTCGCAATTGTGTTGCCTAATCAGTGACGCAATGTCAAAAAAACGTTTCAGGGACCCTTTAAACATACCTGCTATCTCTGCATCAAGTAAAATGCACAAATCACAACTCAACTTGTACATGTCTCATCTGAGTACTGGTTTACAGGACATACATGTAATACACCAAAGTGAAGGATATTAAATGCAATTTGAAGTGGTGTTTATTTTAATACAATACAGGGAGAACCTGTTTTCAAAAATGAATTTTAATCAAAGAAAAATAAAATTTTCAGAAAATTTTCATCCAGTATATCTCCAGCAAAAGAATTTTTACCCAATTTTTGAAATATGCCAGTCACAGTATTACGGCCACTATGTCAAAAGCATAGATGCACACTGCTTCTCGAGTTATAAAAGATCACATGTTGAAGTTTTCAGGTGTTTTGCGGGATCCCTAGCACAAATTTTTTGCCAAAAAAAAATTGTGCGTTCATGGCATAAATTTATATATGTAAACATGACTATTAAATGCTCATCTCAAAGGCACATTTTTTTTAGTATATATGCCAATTACGAAATATGAAAAAATAAATAATTACAGCCACAAATTAGTTACTAACTCGTCCGAGCTGATCTGTGACGAAGTGACTTTGATGCCCGAATAGCCACTTCACAAAGGGCCAAAGAGATCACTTCTAAGCAATGTAAAGGTCTTGTGGAAAGCTTCCGGTGCTTTCTTGCAAGTGCGCATGGTTTCTAATGCCAATGCCATCACGTCACTGCATGCCTTTTACATGCGCTTCAACGTTCAAGGTCGCGCACCCTTTAAAAATTCACACCACATGGTTGAAATGTGAACCGTGCCGAAATGGCAAATTCACTTGGTGTACAATCACTGAGATGGCGCTATAGGCAGCAAAGCACTGTGAACTGTCTGACACATGGACCAAAAGAAAACCATCGATCAATGGCAATCAGGTGTGTGGTGGCATGGTAAGGAAAGAATTGAGGAATCTCAAACTCTTGTCACTCTTTGCCTCATAAAGAGAAACACCTTTGATAGAAGAGTTAATGGTTTAATCTATCATAAAACTTATGACTGACCTGCTGGCATACAAGTAAGGCATTCCAGATCTCAAGCTATTACACCGCTCGTGTACACGGTCACTTCTTTGGAAGGT
The DNA here is from genome assembly GCA_013339685.2 of Hyalomma asiaticum. NCBI lineage: Eukaryota > Metazoa > Arthropoda > Arachnida > Ixodida > Ixodidae > Hyalomma > Hyalomma asiaticum. The sequence continues at coordinate 120,414,793 of CM023483.1, read as the reverse complement.
GCGACACCCACCTCTCCAAGGTACTGGTCCAGGTATGCAGCAATGTCGACCTCGAAGTTCTTCGGTGAGGTCGCGGATGGGCGTAAGGAGTTTGGCATACCGCTGTTCTATTTCGCGGTCCTGGTCCCGGTACCGCTGGGACGAGCCCCCCAGCCCGTCCATGTTTCCGGACTCTGGATTAGTCAAAAGTCGTGCAAAGCGCCAGAGGCAACATTAAAGAGAAAAAGCACTTCACATGTGTCAGTAAATTACTCTATTCAATACAAAATGCAAGACATGAATGTGAATATTTGATATGCAGGAAAACATTTGACAAACAAAGAAGAGAGGCAACGGTGCCTCTCAACGGTGCCATTGTCGGGTGGCGAAGATTTTCTTGAAGCCTGGCATCACCGCAGGTCTGCTAACGCACGTGCATGAAAAGGATAAGGGTCCCTTTGGTCACCTCACGTATTGCTGATGTCATAAGGTGCAGCATATAATGCTCAATTGTACATACAAACTTCAATATTCATTTAAATTACCTTCCAAGCTATATTCGCTCTTAAGATTCAGTATATGATATGTGAATGTTCATGAAAATCGATCCGGTAGGCTATCTCAACAGCGAAATTATGGTGTCAGTGCCCCTTTAAGCGTTAATTTAATGCTTTGAGAGTTGAGTCTATTTGTACAATGTGACCCTCTAAGTTCGATTTTTATTGTATACTTAAAAGTTTCAGGAGTCACCTATATAAGAAATATTTAGCCTAACTTTTAGAATGATCATAAAGCGATAAACATTTTTCATATATGGATGCATTGTGTATTTCTGAATAACAAAAGTAAAGAATGAGAAAAGAAACGTGTTTCACAGGCATGGAAAAATATGCACCAAGACACATGTAGGCACAGCAGCATCGTTCACCCATGTGGTAAATTCGTACATAGCAGCAGCCCCTGAGAATTAAATCACACCTCGGCGGCAGTAAGCAAGCTAATATCAACATGTAACCCTTTGAGAGAATAGGAACCAAATGAAAATCAGCTTCTGCAAACGCCATGAACAGAAACCACCTGAAAGATAAAAATAAACTCCCCGCCACACGTCAAGTGTGAGCGATAGCCAATGGACCGACCTAAACACAAAAACTCGGAATGGATACCAAAGGTCAATGACACAACTATAATTAATGAAGCTAGGTTTGGCGCAAATGTCTGAAGTAGGGGTTCAGGTAAGTAAAACAACCATAAGAATTGATCTTTCAACATAAGCAGTGCCGCTGCATTGGAATTAATGTGGAAGCAAGGTTTGTTTTGCTTTATGCCAACAGTAGGGAAGTGCAGGGTCCAGTTATAAAGGTAATGTGCATGATTTTGTTCTGACATGACTTTCCATGGCGGCGCGGTAAAACTGGTCAGGCAATATTGTGCGGGGTCTGCCCTTCCCATGCAGCTGGTCCTCAGTTTACTTCTCACAGTGTGAGAGGAAAGACGTGCCTCCACGTCAAATGTTTTTTCGACTTAGTAGCACGGCGCAGTTGAGCATTCACTTGAACAGCGATACGCTATCAAGTTTTATATGAAGCTTAAAAAGAATGTAACCAAAACACTCCAAATGCTTCAAGAGGCCTTCAGGGACGACTGCATTTCAAGATCACAGTGCGGGAGGTGGCACAAGGCGTTGAAGGAGGGCTGGGAGGAGGCTGCTGATGAACCCCATTCTGGATGCCCAGCAATGACCATAACTGATGAAAATGTGAAAATTGTAATTGCAACGTTTCGGTTCCAACCATTAATTGAGCATCCAGCAAATTTCTTACACCCTAAACATGTCCTCATTTACGGTACATGAGATAGTGATTGAGGATCTACAATTGTGCAAGTTCTGCACGAAGTTTGTGCCAAAAGTGTTGATGGAAGATCAGAAAGCACCCCGAGTCTTGCACTGTCAAGAATTGTTACGTCTGATTGAAGGTGAGCCAGGTTTTCTTAACTCTGTCGTAATCGGAGACGAATCCTGGATGTTTGAGTACGACCCAGAATCGAAAAGGCAAAGCAGTGAGTGGCACACAATATGATCCCCCCCCGCACCCCAAGAAAGCGCGAAGGACCAAGTCTCGCATCAAGACAATGCTCGTTGTCTTCTTTGACGCCCGAGGAATTGTCCATTTTGAGTTTGTACCGCGGGCGGAAACTGTCAACTCAACCCTTTACCAGGAGGTACTCAAGAGATTGAAACGCCGGCTCGCATGTGTGAGGAGTGACATCAAAGACATGGTCAAGCTCCACCATGACAATGCCCCCAGCCACACACCCGTCATCGTTGCCAACTTCCTGGCCCGGAGCAACACCCTGGTGGTCCCCCATCCCCCTTACAGTCCCGACTTGGCTCCGTGCTACTTTTTTTTGTTTCCCCGACTGAACGGAGAGCCGAAAGGAAAGCACTGGGAGACCGTGGAAAGCATCCAAAAGCATGTGAAAACGTTCCTGAAAGACATTCCTGTCAAGGACTTTGAGGGTGCTTCCAGGCATGGCAGACACGTCTCCGCAAGTGCATCGATGCAAGGGAAGAGTATTTTGAAGAATTTTAATCATTTGTACATGTCCGATGAATAAATCAATTTCTTCCCAGAAAATGCACAATACTTTTATAATGGACCCTGCTAGCCGAGACATTTGTGACTTGATAACAACACGTGTTTCTGTGTTTTCGGTAAGTATAGTGAAGTAGTGAAGTTGTTTTCATCAAATCAAATGGATGTGTTCCACAAGAACAGCCCCTGAATATGAAATCAAATATTTACCGATCCGTAATCAAAAAGAAACATGACTGCAAATACTCATGGTGGTACAAATGGCTTCTCTAAAGAGGATGCACAAATATTCAGAATTCCCCATTTTAATTAGACAATTTGCATTATTTGATTCACACCAGATTCAACAACAAAAAATTCAATGTTTATGCATATAGTTCTACTCTGAATTTGTCAGACAACCACTCATCAGGGCCTTGGGAGTCAGTATGGTGACGTTAGAGGAGTTCTGTAATGATTTCGCTACAAGATAGCTACAGCTGTTTTGCAGAGACATAAGTCAGCAACACAGAGGGCCTACTTCGAACTCAATAACGTAAGATCACTGCATAAGAATGGTGTGCTTAGGCAGCCCACCTTTACTGTGAATTAATATTTAAGTGTCCTAGCATCTCTCACAAAATACTCCCCATGCTGTACCCAAATCACAGAAGATGTACACTTGCTGTGTTTGCAGGAAATTCAGCCACGCTGATGTCACAAACACAGAAAGCACAGCTGAGATTTCCCAGTTTCTTTTATTTGGCAATTTACCTCCATTTCATGTGGAATTTTTCAAACAACTTCATTAACAATTTACACGTAAATAGCGGGCAGGTGCCTCCTTCTCAGAATAAATGTTACTTCCCACTAATCTTTAAAATTTTTTTCAAATGTTCTATTACTTCTAAACATTTTTGAAAAAGTTTGATACAATAACCAAATAAGTAAAAAAAAAATCCAGAGTGATATCTTAAACGTTCGAAGATTTCTATGATCCGAATTTCTTTAGTACGCAATACGCCCATCAACTGTTACTAAACATAATAACGTGAATGCAACACAACACGGCCACGTAACACCTTCGAGTCAAGATAAAACACTCTTGTGTTGCTCACTCCTTCACAGATACTACGGAGCACGCACGTTTGCTTGTTAACTCGCTGATGTGTTTTTACAAGCGGATCGTCGACCATGACATTCAGAGGAACGCTAGGGATTTATCCCTAGACCAGGAGCTCCACGAATCCCTTTGAAGAATTCTGATCAAATGTTAGGGATAGTTGCATGCCTGTAGCAACTTGTCGGGCAAGATATCACCCTTAGTACACATGGCGATATTGCTCGCGAAGTTGCCGTACACTACACGGGGCACGTGGACGAGAAACTACAGGCGTAGTGAACGCGCTATCACAGAACGATCACGAGGGCCAGTCACAGGGACAAATGAAAATATACGTACAAACAATAAAAGCGCGTCCTTCCCTTGAATGAACACAAAGAAACAGGAGAGTTGCGGGACTTGCCTTTCTGCCGCCGTAGATATCAGGGTTGCGCTTGGCTGGGATTCCGTGGTCTAGCTGTTTCAAAGGTAGACGGGTCGATTTACGGGGTCATCTCACTTCACCTGCATCTTCACCAGCGCGGATCTAACGGACAGGAATACGGGAAAGAAGTAACTTCGCGATCACTGGTGAACTACAGACATATATCGGCGCACTAAAACGTGAACGAAACACATCACAATCGGAGGAAGCAAAAAGGTACAAACAGGCATTGCGGAACAAGGACACGACGGGTGCTGGCATGTTGTACTACAAACCTCAGTTGGCGTTTTATTCAAACATCATAGTGTGCACTGCAATTAATGAACGATTTTAGAAGTAACTGAGCTATCAAGGGCGCGAGGTGTGGCGCTGGCAGGTATTAAACAAATTAAACAGCTGTCTGGCAGATCTTTTTGGCATGAATCGCCTCGATCAGAAGGTTAAGTGGACAGGATTGTGAGCACATAATTCGTTATAACATGTTACAATCGCAACATGTATTCAGGCGCGCGCGTACGTAAAGTTCCCGACGAAGCACGTCGAAGGTGTATACGTACCACGAAAGTGTCAGAAACAATGCTGCACTAAGAGGTGGTCGCCCAAGTTTTGAGCGCCCACATAGTCGCGCCGCCACAATTTGTCGCAGCACTCCAAGCGCGCGATCTCAAGACGAGTCCGGGCTACGTTGCAATCACACGTACAGAGTGGACGCCGCGCTGTCTCACGGCTGGTTCGGCGCCACCGACACCTTTACAGAACAAGGCACGACTTTACCTGCGGTGAACATCGTGCAGAGGCCATTTTGAATGCGCTCCGCGCCAACGGCTATTCTACACAAGTCGGTGCACGATCTGCGGCGCGAGGGCGGACCCCACAAACGCCAGGAAGGCGTCGGAGCGCTAAGCGGATCCCCTAATGCACACTGAGAGCGAGTAACCTTACAATGTAAATAAATACTTACCCGCAACCACTGCAGTAACGCCAGGCATAGTGGTGCTCCAAACGAAACCAGCGGATACCGACATCGGCATCAACGGAGCATTAGCTGTTGTTTTGCGTGTTTTTGTTTCGCGTGTACGCCAGTGTATGCTTTCCCGCGTTTTATTTCGTCGCAACGTGGATTTTGCGTGATTCTTCAAGCCCGAGTTTCTTATCTCAGCTCGTGCTCGAGTCCATGTGCTACAAAGAGCCAGCTTGCAGGTTCATGCATGCTGCAGCGCTTCTTTTTTCGTTACAGTACTTTACCTTTTGTTAATAGTGAATTTGTGTCCTAGACCACCAGCGACTCTATGTTTGTTCCGATTTGCTTACATCGACTGCACACGGCTGAGATTCAGCGTAAAGAAAGCACAAATACGCCGAATCTGCGATATCAGGAATCCGTACGCTGTACCAGAGGCTGTACCGCACGCTGTACCGAACTGACCGGACCAGAGACTACGGACGCTACGGACGCTACGGGCACAGAACACCTATACTATGACCAACGTAGAGAAGGGAAACTGTACCTTTGACAATGCAACGAAAATAAGGGTAGCGGTGGCGTCGTGAACTAAAGTATACGACCGAGAGATGGCGCTGCGCAAGCTATCATCATCACCACGTAATAAATATGGCGGTTGCGTTGCTGCTGCGTGCGGCTGGTCGCGCTGATCGCTCGCTGGTCCTAGGCGAGCGGTTACTGCTGTCCCGAGGCGCTATTCTCGGGTACAGTACTCTAATACGAGTACAAATATTTCTGCTATGTCGCCAGGTGACCTAGAGGCCTCAACTGGCAATAAACGCACCAAGCAAGTAAGCTTACGTCATTTATTGGCAATCGTGATGGATGCAGCATACATATAAGCAAGCAATGCTGTCGCTGACAGATTTGAACATACAGGCAACATAAATATCCGTCTGTTTAATAAAATTACAAGCTGAAATTTATGTCATTCTGTTCGTAAGCAGAGCGATGTTTCAGACAACCATGTTTACGCTGGGCGTCCCTTGAAACGCAGTACTCGAAGCGCGCGGCTGACGATGCTTTCTGCGTCGTCGCATTGCTCTGAGGCCATCGAGCTGATTCGTTCGTGTACTCAATGAAAACAGTAGGCTTTCTGAAGAATTGTGATTCACTTCGGTTCCTATGTCATTATCAAACGCGCTCCAATAGCACGGAATGCGCCGGCCATCACGCGATTCGAGTATCACGTTTCAGTCGCATAGCACTGTATACATACTGTATTTGTGCACGCTGTCACCCGTATCATTCTACACGTCAGTGTTTATCGACTTTGGCGTTATTAAACAGGCAGCATCAAAATTTCGCCAGAGGTGTAGTGTCAGCAGATTATCCTGATACACTATTTTGACAACACTTGGCGAGGGGCACATGGCTTTGAAAAAAAATTAAAAAAGTGATAATAAAACACTATTTTTGTGTACATACTCTGTGATCTTGATATTGCGTTCAGTTTCCCTTCTCCTGCGTCCCTGTCTGAACTGTTTTGTTATAACCAAACTGCTGCTGACTAGCTCATCTTCCAGTGGTTCTCAACTAGTATATTATATAGCACTTGTAAAGCAAAATGCACGTTATCCCGTTGAAAGATTAATTTGGTTTATGTATTCGAAAGAGGTGAAGGGTTTGCTGTGGTATAAACACTTCAATCAAGTGACAGTTGGCTAGCAACGAAAGCCTCAGTCCGAAGCAAACACTTCAACTGGCACACATATTTCTCAAGGCCGTGATAGAACACAGTTTCCAAAGATCAAGCTATACCCTTGCTTGTCCATTGCTGATCAACTGATAAGTAAATGAGTCAATCTTTCCTGGTTCTGTGAGTGCATAATCGTCAGAGTGGCTGCTAGATTTAGTTTTATTCTTCACTACCCTTTAGCTGTGCCTCACTCTTAGCATGGGGGTCACACAAAACCAGAGGTTTCCCCTGGAACTGAAATTAGGAGGTGGGTCTAGACATCAGTGGGAGGTGTGGAGCACCAGATATTTTGAACTTGTTACAAACATTTAGAAATTAAGTGGGTTTGGTTAGAAAGACGAGGTGTGAACACCTTCTCTGGGGGGGTCTATAGGGAAACCTCTGCTCAAAACGGGGCTTTTGAGCTGCATAGTAGTTCGAAGAAATAGCACTCGGTACACATTCAAATATAAAATACAAGCGAATGCTAGCCAAAGAGCTTTAACGAGATCCGAGTTACCTCTTCTGTGTACTTTATAAAGTTACTTTTTAAAACTTGATGTCGGTCTCTTGTCTGGACCTGATTTTATTATTTGCCGTATTCGTGTGACTGAACCTTACACAAAAAACAAGTTGCTTGCACACATGCAACAGTGCTTTGGGGATGGAATGTCTCTCCTCACATAAGCCCTTTAACAGACCAGAAGAATTCACTCACTGCAACTAGGAATGACCTTTGTAAATGCATGACAAATTACACAGCCTGCATAACAAAATACTACCTAAAATTTTATGTGCAGCTTTCCTTCTGCCATAAAAATCAAACTGTACTTGGGAGTAGAGTCATGGCTGTTATTTTCCAGGTGACCGCTACATGGCATGTGACTTTTAACAAAGGGTCAAGTGCCTGTACACATTTTTCACTTTCAAAACCTTTCACAATGTAGCTCACGAGAAGACAGCATTATGCCTTACTGTATCATTCCTTGGCATTGCTGTGCAAAATAATGTTCACATTTACAGCAATCTACACTCAGTGCAATGAAGAAATGCTGTGCTCAGACACACTACTGCTGGCTTGTTTTGCACCATGTTATATGCAATCCTCTATACAAATGTGGACACACACTTACAGAAGGATACCATGCGACAGTCACTATCCAAGGAATCCTAAGCCGGCACATTTCCCTTGCGTTGGTTACTTCTTGCATCAAAAATCACTTGTGCAGCCAATCTTGCACTGGTTCAACATACCACATACTACTGTTGCATTTTGGTGTACAGTTCCCATTCCTTTCACCTGTTAAGCTTGTAAACTGTTTTTGGTGACGGATGGAGTTCAGGAAGACCTCTCTTTGCTATGGCAACTTTTGAGCTTCTTGCGCCTTGGGAGGGTAGCTTGAAAACTAGCAATCCTTTCGTTGTCCATTGTCCTGAATAGAAAAAAAATAAACAAGGTCATGAGGAAGCCATAAAAAAAGAAATGGTGAGCCATGGTGAGCCACAACTCGCACTAATAAATAAGCGAAGCATAACCATAAATTAAATGTCCACAAACATACCGTGTGAGGATTTTCATTCCCTGAGGTTACTTCCATTGGCAACACAATCTCTGCTGACTTGAGGTAGGTTCAGAGATTACAGCAGCTAAGTGTGTGCAGATATGTGCAGTTTCTTGAAGGCTGTGGTTGATAAACAAAAAAAGAAAGAGCCACTGTTACTATGGTACTATGGTAGAAGCATGGATAACTTTGTAATTCATGTCTAACAATGCACACAATAATGCTGCAAACATGAATAGCATGCATCTAAGATTTATTTGAGCATCTATTTCAGTGATGCGCTTAGCCAAGCCTCACTCAAGGGACATTTGTTTCTTTAGTTAGCAATTAAATTTTCCCACTGCATAAACATGCACTATTAACGCTTATGAACTTATTTTGTATATTGAAATATAGAATTCCTTCTCCATACTCTTATGTACATTTGCCTCTAACATACCATGGATGTATGTGCATTTCCTGCTATAACTCACTTGGCAGAGGGAGGCAAAGCTTATGCTGCGGTCCGTAACAGATGTTTCACGGTAAAGATATTTATACATATGTGAGATATTGAAATAAACATTCTTATACAACATCATTGGTACGCAGAAGCCGTGCTTCTGATTAGCTGCACAAATAATAACACTTCATGAAATGGGTTCTTTAGCCGTTTTGCAAGCAATAGCGGTGTTGCACGGCCACTTTTGATCGAGAACAGGACTGATCTGGATCGAGTTTGGCGCTGACATTAGCCAAATCGTGATATGGCTTCCAGATCGCGATCATCACACGAATCCTACCGGGCCTGATCACGCTCAAGAATAACCATATAGCCGCAGCTGAGCACCATCGAGCGTAATCGAAATCCGCCGTGATGGTTGATTTTGATTTGATTTGTGGGGTTTAACGTCCCAAAACCAGTTCTGATTATGAGAGACGCCGTAGTGGAGGGCTCCGGAAATTTCGGCCACCTGGGGTTCTTTAGCGTGCACTGACATCGCACAGGACACGGGCCTCAACATTTCGCCTCCATCGAAATGCAGCCGCCGCGGCCGGGATTTGATCCCGCGACCCTCGGATCAGCCGTGATGGTGATCAAATGTGCGCGTGTGACGCAGGTTTAACAATAATCAGTGTTGAAGATGCACAGCAGCGCATTTTTACTCACCGGTGCCTATGGCCACATGGTGCAAGATCAATCCGTTTTCCTAGGTTGTCTTCCGGCACTGTGCTCAGTTCTGGCAATCAATTTTTCACGCGAAAGCTATGCAACCGTTATGCCAGTGAACTGTCGCAGCTGGTAAATTCACCGTTGTTAGACACGTTCGCTGTGTGGCAGCGGCTATCTAAACAAGGTAACGTAAAGCGAACGTGCGTGGACGAAGGAAATGACCGCGGTACAATTTGAATCAAACAAGCGGCCGAAACTCAATCGATACCAATGGGCTGCTGCTCATCGCACGTCAGTGTAATCTCAAAACTTACTCAAGCACGTACGTTACGCTTAAGGTCCAAAAAAAAACACATTTTTACTTATTTTATAAAAAACGACACTGTAACCAAGCTTGTCAAATACTTTCAATACGTTTTTATATCAATTTTTTGCTCACGTTGAGCGCCCCTAGCAGAGAAAATGCAAACTAAAGTATCCGACCGCTAAAAGAGGAGTCAGTAGCTCCACTTTGCGCGCAACTCGATGGAACGCGCCGCGGTTGATTTTTACGCCATCTGCGGCGATCGCTGAAACGTAGAGCCTTCCCGGGCCTACGGGTCCTACATCAACCCACCACGAGGGGGCGACGGCGCTTTCGGAAACGATCTCGTGCCGACAGCTGCAGGGGACACGAGAGCGAAACGAAGCTACCACACAGAACGAAACTTTTTTCGTTGCTTTTCGCTCTTCGTTGAGCCGCTCAAAATGGGGCAAACGCGTGTTACGCGGGACTCCTTCCTTTGGGCGATGTCTGTAATATACCTCAGCGCATTCGCGTCCATCTATCATCAAATGCCCGGTGGGTATCCACAAACCAACGTGCACTATCGATACAGCTGAGCTTCTCCCATGTCGTCGCTGTACTAGAGCGTGCGTTCGCCATGCAAGCAGTGAAAGCTAAGCTGATATCAATTCTGTGGTTTATTGTCAAATTACAGCGTTGTTTTCACTGTATCGCGTGGCGATCGGTTTCAAGCGACGTTCTCTGCTGAAAGCTATTTGCTGGCCTCTCACTTCGTTGTTGCAGTAAACAGTGGTGGCTTTATTTTCTCTTCCTTGCAGGACTCTACGGGGACCATGGTGTTATGCCAGTGCGATCAGTGATCCCGATCGGTACGCAGGTTTCATTGTGTATTTGTGCCTTTAAATCTGACTCGGATCGTGTTGTTGCTCCTACAAACACGGCGTCACACTTTGCCGCTGTGCACACGGGTTGAGCAGTAGTGCAAATAATCTGAAAGGGAAACCAAAGCTGCGCGTAGTCGCTGTGCATCGAATGAAGTTACGCTAAAGGAGCTCGTCAACTTCCAACTGTAACGCGCAAATGAATGATGTATTCCGATATTAAAAAACCCTTGAATGCAAAGTTTTTTCATGGGATATGTTTTCTCGTATTTTTATTGACGGAATGAAAATAGCCTTTTCGGTTTTCATTATTTATCTTCGTGTCTCGTTTTATTCTGTCATCTCGTTAACAAGCATTGATAATTCATAGATGATTAATTCATAACATTCTCTGCAATGTTTTCATGCTAATGGTTAATCAGCATAAATGTTCCATTGATTGTTTCAGGTTGTGCAGATTTCCCTCTAAATTAAAACAACGTGACAAACTTAAAAAGCCACTTAGTGATCATCATTCAGAAAAATTAACAGTTTAAATCTGATTATGTTATATGTGGTGCCCGAACAATGTTTGGCTCCTGAACTCAATATTAAACCATAATAATAATATTGATAATCATTTCCAGGGATTTACGTGCCACAGCTATGAAATAATTTTGACACATTCACGATTCTGGTAGATTCCAGAATAATGTTGGCTGCCTGTCATTCCCTAACACGCATCTATGTTTAGGTACACAGACGTGTTTCGCCTCCATTGAAATGCCGAGGAGAATCAAACCTGCTTGCTTGAGCTTCAGAAGAACCTCAAGTTTGCCTAGTTGGTTATTGTTATGCATGATAACCGCTACAATAAAACACAGACATAGAAACAAAAAGACGACACAGGCAGTGTAACAGTGCCTTATCAGTGCAACACGTTGCCCACTAATGCTACCATAGCAAGGAGGGTAGAGGAGCATGTGAACGTGTGGCATGCGGAATGAAGCTAACAAGAACTTATTTATCGCAGGCAGTGGCTTTATTCTAGGTGCTTTCCAACTTATCACTCCATCAAAACATAAGGGCAAATGTTTTTTTTACAGCCTCCCAAATTGCAATAGCACTGCCTTCTCCATAACGAGCTATGCAACATGATTTGAGAGGCCCGAATTTTGGAGGCCGCACCCATCAGGTGCTTGCTGTCAAAGACTGTGGATTGATTGGCCACTATATCAGATTCTGGCTTGCAGTGACAATAAAAAGTAAATAATAATATTTGAAAAACAAAGGGTGACTCTGCCCCCCCCCCCCCCCCCCATCTCCTTCCCAACTCAGGATTATTGCAGTGCTTGTGAAAGCTTTTGTGTCCCTGTCTTAGATGCAGCTCTGGACACGCTCAAGTTCGGAGTGCAGTATAACAGAGCTTTTATGTTTTTTTAGGGGACCACAAAAAAGAACACTTGATAGCGATTGCCTGAAATAGGTCTGGTGTTTTATGTGCAGCGTTATTGCCAGGAAAGTGTAACGGGAACATGTCGATGAGATTGTGCGGAGTGTTGGTGTTTGCATCTTTAAAAAGTCTGCACATCAGTAGTAGTACCATAGTGCTGTGTCTACAGGAGCTGCACTAAACCACTTCATTATCTTCTTAGCAAGTCTGTTCATGCACCTTGAGAGCTATAGCATTTGCACGTCTATGCTGCAAGTCTCACAAATCCTCATTACGAATGCCGAAATGTTTGTACCTGACCAGACAGCCACACCTTGCCACCAAAACAATTAGCCCAACGAGCTGCTGAGAGGCCGTCCTTGATATGGCTGGCACCAAACTTTGGCCTCAAGGTGGCCACAATGGCCGAGTTCCTGGCATTCCTTGGCATTGTCATGTCTTTCATGGCCTGCGTGTCATCACGCTTCAGAGACTGCATCAACTTCGCGCTTCTTTGGATACTATACTTCTCAATTTACCAGGTGAGTTTCTACTCACAATCTTTGCGTAAGACGTCCCGTCTTAGACTTGTCATTGTCTATGACGATGATGATAGCAACACCGACAACGGTGCGCAGGATGTGCAACAGGCGAAAGAAAACGAGCACGCATTGCGAGTCATGTGGAAGACTTTAATCGTTCACATGGCGCTCACATGGTCGAACTTGCTTACCGCATTACAAGCACTAGGTGGTGCCACTGTCACCAGGCTGTGTGTCATTTTTGGAGCTCTCTCAAACCGAAACTGAAACAGATTGGTAATAAACAGGCCGTAAATACTTATCTGTCATGTGCTAGATCAATTGATGTGCCGTGTTATAGCTAATAGGTACCCAGCTACGTATTGCAGCAAAAGAAACATCATATGAAAATTTTTGTGTCAGCGCCCCTTGAAGCTGTTGTCTCAGCCATCAAAGTACACTGTCTGTCATGCTGGCCAGATTGGACAACATGGCCAAAGTGGTTGCGTCCAAAGCTGACCAATTGTGGTGTATGGGCTACAGCATTACGCTGCTTAGCAGCAGGTGTTATGCCATTGCTTGTTTGAGGCCAGGGCGCACAAAACCAGGAATTCATTTGCGTATCTGCCCAAGATAATGGCGTCCATGAAGATAAAGTAAAATCGTCTGCAGTCTTTCGCTACGAAATTCCTCATAGTTACAGTTCTCACATGTGAAAGCAAAATTTGTTTTTTTAGGTTTATAATACTAAAGCAGTAAGGTCAGTAAACTATTATTTCTCTTCTACTGTGGTATCATTGTCCTTCAATCCTGGCTGTTAAGGTTAGATAATGAAACAAAAAGAAAAACCGCATTATCATTCACGTTCCTGGAACAGACTGCTTATCTTGAAATGGACTTCTTAGTGCCACGCTGCCAAATATTGTGCATTGCTTTTCTAAATTATTGTGGAAGCATAGCACTGAATAGCTGACATATGTATAAAGCCCATTGTATGCAGAGCTGAATGAAAGCAGTTGAAGTGTACTGTTATCACCAGCTTATGTGGAAATATGCATCATTGTGGTCAAGACCAATATGTCATATTGCATAGAAATCTCCCCTAATGTCCCCTTCAAATACTGTGGGTTGACAGGAAAGTCTTGTCATACATCATCATTATGCTGCCATCTTGTGTAGCGTTGTGTCTGTCTGTGTTTAGGACAGTTAAAATCGTCTTCATGACAAAGATCATGATGGACCAGTATACTTTTTTTGCTTGCATGTAGGTGCTGCGACCAGCATCCGAACGCAACATTTCTATATAAATTTTTTTTTCCATACTGTCCAGTTTCATAATGATACTGTAACTGACTTGAAGAGAAATGTGCCCTAACAGATCTTCGATGGTTATGGGGATAGGCAGTTACCAAAAGATATGTCAGAAATGTCACTTCAATTTTTTTTCGTAGCTGAAGTAAAGCTGAAGTAAAGTACTGAACCTTTATATACAGTCCATCGGAAATATCTGTAGCTGCATTACACCGGTGAGGGTGAGCATACCTGTGACTGTTTTGTTTGCCATTTCTCTTTTTACCAGGTTGGCCAGGTGTTCATGTGGTTTCAGTGGTAAGTTTATACATTCACAAGGATTGATTGCTTAAACAAGCTTGTGTTTGGTTAGCAAAAGTGCCGGTTCATGGCATAAATCTTCATTGTTTAGCGAAGCACCTCTTGGTGTGGTCAGTATCATGTGCAGAGTGTGGTTGGGTTACGAAGCCTTTGATTGCTAGGTGTATCGTGCAGTTTTGAAGCTACCCTAAATATTTTTCTTTGCAACTGTTGCGGTGACTTAGGTATGTCTTAGTGGCATAACCTTTGTATCATATGCAACCTCCCGGAAATACAAATTTACCACGATTATTTTGTTCTGCTACAAGATCAGAGACTAAGGTGTTCTCACATTGAAGGTCCACATGCTGTTACGCACAAGATGTCGTTATTGCGGGTTTTGCCAGCTATAGAACATTCCATCCATCATGCCTTTTCTGTTTTATAAACGTGCTCTTTCTCGTTTCGTATATTCTCGTAGTACATGTCCCATAAGTAATGCTGACGTCTTTTTTTACTGTCCTTCTGTGATTAGGCTTTACTTATGAGTATGAGGGTATTAGTTTTCTGTTATTTATGTAGTTAGCACTGTAGCCCAATGTTGCGTTGGCTCAATGTCGCACTGCGTATTTTATTGCATTCTCGAGCCCTTGCTGGTTGACATCTGTTGACGGACTACCAGGCATGCACTGAGAGTCACCAGCAAACGCACTTCATCAGCCTTGTCATCATGCACTTGTTGAAGCAGTGATAGATGATTCTTAAGTTGGTCATGTTCACACATGTACAAACCTTGTCTCAATATGTTTTACCACTTCATACACCATGGTTTAAAAGCGCACAGCCTCCTGTCACTCATTAGGTCACAACATTAAGAAAAACAGGGTATATTAAAAAAATAAAATAAAAAAGCAGGCTAACAGCATGTTTGCTGGGGTACATACTAAATAAGACGTTTCTCTTGCAAGGAAAAAGATAAAGAGAATCAAGGAAACATTATGCCACAGTTAGGGGTGTTTCCAGGATTTGGATGATGAAGCTTGAACTGATACCGCAGTTAGTGTGCTTGCACGAGTAGCAGGTTGTCATCAGCTGTAGTCCACCATGTGGTTCAACAGGAGCTGTGTGCGACTGATTTCCAGCCACGGCAGCCACATTATAATTGGTGCAGAATGCAGGGATGCTGGTACGCAATGCATAGGGCACGCATTAAAGGACCTCAGGTTGTCAAAACTAAATTTTAGATATCCAGTATGCTATACCCCATAGCTAACTGTGGAGCTCTGAGAAGCGGTGCAGGTAATGTCTGGTGCATCACCTAACAATTTCACATCTTACTCAATGGCATAAGCACATATGTTTGAATAATATATAGCCATTTTCCAGCAGCCTTATTATAAATTTCAGCATTGAAAGGTAAACAAATTATTCAGCGCAAACAGGCATGGACAAAACACACCAACTAGCTGCATCCAGTATTCTTCTACTTAGCATTGACTTTGTTGGGGACGTTTTACAAGTTGTACGAGCGATAAGCTTTGATGTACGGGCTGCTGGTGTTGTATTCATGCACTCACTGACAGCCTGCTAATCGAATTGTTTTCTTAGGGACATCTTGCTGCTGGAAGCCGGGTTCCTGTGCATACTGGTGGCGCCACTGGGCATCCTACACCGGACACTAGGACTCAGCCCAAGCTGGCGTCTGCCACACCGTCCGCACGACGAGGTCACCCTGTGGCTGGTGCGCTGGCTCCTGTTCCGCCTCATGTTTGCCTCTGGGGTGGTCAAACTCACCAGCGGTTGCCCCACCTGGTGGGGACTCACAGGTGAGCATGGCCACTCACTGCTGCTGGCACGAAAGCGTGGAATGATCTTCCGTGGAACTCCTGTCATGTTGCCACAAATTCCAAGGTGAATCTCTGATGAAGTTAAAAATTTAAATTGCGCTCGGCGCGCCCTCTCCTGTCGTGCTTTTTTTCTCTAGTTCTCTACTTTATGAAAGGGAAAATTAGCATCCACCCGTTTTGTAGCACGAGGCTACAAGGAAATCCATACGGATTTCTCAGAAATGACCATTCACTGCTGCTGCAAAAACAGGTGGATGCTGATTTTCCCTTTCATAAACGTTACTCCACCTTGCGGGTTTTCGCAGAACTCATTTGCCAGTTCTCTACTTTGTGCCACAAATCTCTGATTTAGCAATGCGCCAGCTGAGCCAACATTATACTCCTTTAAAGCCATATATGCAACGAAATTTTGTGAATACTTGTTTTTTAAATTTATGCTGTCGGCATCGTGCAACTCAGCACCTGGCGCAAGAGAGTGATGTATGTGTTTCTTTCGACACAGTGGCCTCTCGCTTCTGTATTGGACTTGGATTGTCCACAATATCACGAAATGTCAGTGCTGTAGAACAGACTTGAACAAATAAATGTCATTCACAAATAAAAAGCACATGCAGCACACAAACCAGCGTGCCATCCTTGCTGCTGATCCATCCTGTTACGATGCACACGAGGCGTTGGCCAGTGAACCTAGCTGGACTGGCTTGGCTTGGTGGGCTTGTGGCTCTCCAGCTTACCCAAGCTAAGAGCAACACTGTCTCGATGCGGCTAAGCACAGTCTCGAAGACTGTGCTGTGCTTAGCCGCATTGGCATTCAGAAGCAGATCAACTGCCCCAAGCCACCACCTTATCAAGCTTTGATCCCTGTTGCATGATTTTATTCGTTTTATATTGTCTATGTTGATAATGGTGATAATGTGGGTGGAGCACTTAACGTGGCCTATGCGTTCAGTGCAGCTTAACGAGCAAGCACTCTTGGTGATACACTGTGTTAGTTTTTCTTCCTCAGAGAAGCACTTTGTGACCTCTGTTCACCAGAGGTCACAAAGTGCTTTCTGCTGCAATATCAGTGCAAATCACATGCAGTATTTTTTGTACCATTTTCTTTGTGCCCCTTAAATTCCTGTGCCTCCTGATTGACTCTGACATTCATATGCTTACAATTTCCTTTCTTTGCAGCACTCAATTACCATTTTGAAAGCCAGTGCATTCCGACGCCCATTGCGTGGTATTTCCACCACCTACCGAACTGGCTCCTCCGGCTTGCAGTGGTCTTCACGTATGTGATTGAAATCGCCATTCCACCCCTGTTCTTTGCACCTGTGCGTTCTCTAAGGATTTTCAGCTTCTATAGCCAGGTGGGTGCTCATGGAATCCTATATTATTGGACTGCAGCGGCGGCTTTCAATAATCCCTATGTTTGCAATGCATTAGCAAAATTTATAGCTGGATTTTAAAGAAAGGAAAAGCTATATAAGCTATGCATAACAATTTTCAAGACATTTTCGTGTACCAAAATGTCCTAAACTTGAGGAAGAATGGTCCCTGAGGTAATGATTTGTTTAATTGGCCCTTTCATGCACTGCCTGCATTGTTGTCAGTAAGGCTGCGAGAATAGCAAAATTTTGGGTGCGAAGAACAAATTCAAATACTCCCGCAATATCATTCCCAGAAACAAGGACAGTCCAACAGAGGAGTGTGTGTAGTAATGCGTGGGTGCCCATGGTTTCACTGGCATGCAGTTTACAATATATTTGCATGATTGTATACCTGCCAACTTTGCCCCGCCACGGTGGTCTAGTGGCTGTGGTACTCGGCTGCTGATCCGAAGGTCGGAAAATCGAATCCCGGCCGCAGCGGCTACATTTCGATGAAAGCGAAATGTTGAGGCCCGTGTACTACGCGATGTCAGTGCACGTTAAAGAACCCCAGGTGGTCGAAATTTCCGGAGCCCTCCACTACGGCGTCTCTTATAATCAGAGCTGGTTTTGGGACGTTAAACCCCACAAATCAAATCAACCTAAGGACTTCAAAAATTGGGAGGTTGGCAAAACGACATCAGGGTGTACATGATGAAAAAAAAGAGGGGGGGAGAAAATTCGCACATCTTATTTCCTGATTCTCGGGGCCACTGTAACATCATACACAGCTCTGAGTGATTGCCAGTGAAAGTGTCTCACTTTAGTGTAGCTGTCGCTACACTATAGTGAAACATTTAGGCATTGGCAATCGTGCCATTGCTAGTAATTATAGCACGCACATAATAGCCAGCTATGAAGCAGCTTACCTTCCGATGTTTTTCGCATCTAAATGAAAAGAAAATAATTAAGCACACCTGGCAAGGCGAAATGTGCTGTGATCCGTGAAAGCTAGTCACCGCTTCTCAGACTTTGTACACCTAACCACATAGCACCATTGTACGGCGGTGAAACTAACCCTATGTGCATTGCAGTGTGATATTTATCGGGAGTTCCTCATCGGGATAAAGATAGTGCACCAAATCATAGATGACAAAGACCACACATGACTTTACATCAGTGGATAGAAGAAAGGGTCTTGTGCCCTCAAGCCAGAATATCTTTAAACTGCTGCCCTCTGTTATTTTCTTTTTGCGGTAGTGTTGTTTATCAGGAGATTTATGGCTACACCCATTGGGATAACAGATCCAAAATGGGAAGTCTCCCGTGCAAATCAGGAGAGTTTGCATGTATGCGATTGTAGGTCACCTTATCTTAACAAGACGGCTGCGATAGCATATAAATAGACAAGCACTCTGCCTTTTTCTTTTTCTTTTTCTTGTTTTGCATTTTTACGTTAGTGTGCATTAAAGGTGCTGTACTGATGGTCTCCATTTTCTGCCTTTTTACAGGTTTTTCTGCAGATGATGATAATTGCCACAGGCAACTACAATTTCTTCAACCTGCTTACTATAACGCTGTGCTTGTCACTGGCCGATGATGAGCTGCTGCTTGGCAATGCTAGAAGAGCAGTTCAGGTGAGATTGACCTTTATGGAGGTTTATAGACCATGCAACATCCTCGTTCAGAGCAGACACCTGCGCATTCAATTTCTCATCCATGCAGCTGCATTCATGTAGGTGAAAGGTGTATAAATGCAGGCTTTCCAGTATTAATCTTTTTACCTCCTGAATTATTTTGGAAGAAAGAAGGTACACCTAAATTACTATATTTCTTTTATACAAAGACAGACATGCAGGACATGTCCTTGTCAAAACATTGGCCCTACTACGCCCCCTGTTCAGTGACTTTTTCTCTTTTTTTTTTCTTCTTCTTTTTAAGCAGCCTATAGGAGTGATACATCAAGTAAAATAACATTCAAAGCAATATTTTTCTTAAAGAACAATGAGAAAAAAAGATGAGTTATGTACCGTATAATGCTGTCTACATGGCTTTCAGTTGGGAAAGTGAAAAACTTGGGCATGCCGGTAGTTTCTGCTAAAAAACAATAACAGCATGCGAGGCTGAGAGACTTGCTGCTCTGTAGTTTTGTTTTGAGTCGGTAATTCCGTATGCTGCTTGTACTTCAGGTGCTGCATGAATACTACCTATGATGGCACTGCAGGTGACCACACTTGCAGTGGTGCAATGCGCAGTGTCACAAAACTCAGAAGTATCTGTTGAAAGTGAAGAGCAGTTCTGCTGTAGACCATACGCTGGCATCAGATTCACCAGTTACACTACGATGGACGAGCGGTCGCTTGCTGTCCAGTTTATCGGCACGTGATGGTACCATATCACAACAGCGGTCGTGGGTGCATTGTGGTGTTGGTGGTAGCATTAGCAAAGCAGGGAGAGGGGTGGGGATGACGGACACGTTTCAGATGATTTAAGATAACGGCGCTCTTACGGGTTCTTGTGCTGTGGTTGCATAATGAAAGACGCCACAACGTGACGAGAAAGGCAGCTTTCACACTGCTTTATGCAAAATAAGAACGGGATTTGAGCATTCATGCTGGACATAAAGGGCATCACTGTAGCAGAGGTTTGTTTGTTGCCTTCTTGATACTGTCGGTAACCTGGACACTCGATTTATTCGCACACATTTTGTGGCCCCACGAAGTATGAATTAGTAACAACATTCTACTTTACTTTTTCCGTAGCTCATCCTATGTATATTCGTTAGAATATTTAGCAGGTTCTAGCAAACTTTGAAGCTTATAAAAGAATCTGCTGGAAACAGAAATACATATGTCATTTGAAACCCCCCCCACCCCACCCTTTCTTTTTTTTCTTTAGCTGTCACTATGAAATAATTATTTGTAGACCTCTCTTGGACATATCTTGAGTCTGAAATATGTTTATAAAAGGTTGAAAGGGTGGACCCAGGCTGAGGGTTGCATGAAGTTGTTGCTATTTAAAAAGCACTGAGCACTTGGTGGGTCTTCATTTTAATGTGAACAATTCGCTTACCTGTCGGTGCTCTTTGATTCATCATTTCCAGGCAAGTATGGCAACTTCCAGCCGGTGTCAGGCATTCTGGCAAGAACTATTACTTTGGCTGTGTACTCTGGTCTTATATACGGAACCGTCAAGTTCTTTCGCCTGCAATTTGACAACAGCTGGGCAGTGAGATCACAAATTGGTGAGTATGGCTGGATAGTTAGATCCAACGTGCCTGAAATGCAGGACACTTTCATTAATTCGATTCTGATTCATTCGAGTTATACTGAAGATCTGGCCAATGCCCATGCCTTCTTGTGGGATGGTGTGGAATGGGGCTTATGTTGCTTCGATATTGAAGTCAGGCTTCGTCACCTAATTTGAAGTTTGCGACTTACTCCTTTACTTGAACTACTTTTGCCGGTGTAATTTTTTTAATTAAATAAAGCCTATTGCCCATCCAGACATATCTTTGTCAAGTGCTCACATATGTGCATGTGTATGCAATGTTACAATGTGGCGTGAACATTTGTGATCTTGTGTTCGATGACAACCCACACAGTGTTCTGGGTACACTTGTCAGTCTTGAGGAAGTATGTCATAACTGAAGTAGCCCTAGTTGCCCATACCATGGAATTCGATGCTGCTGGAAATATACAGTCAAACCTCATTAATTCGAAGGCCTCAGGACCGAGAAAAATATCCCAATTATGTGGTATTCCCAATTTTCCAAAACAATGCAAAAGCAAAGAAATCGGCCAGAAAACATGATGTGTGGGTGCCTTTATTGTGGTTAAGTCCGCCTACTTAAAAAAGAATTCCTCAATGCGAGGCTGATGCTTTCGGAAGTTTCCTTCACCGACGGTCTTGTTTCCCAGCCGGACAACCAGGCACAACATCTCTGACTCGCTTCCGTTACATTCAGGGAAGCTGCGTACAACACTCAGTGCATCACTCATGTCTGCCATAGAGTGTGCTCGGGAGGGCTCGTCATCACTGTTTTCAACATTGGTGGACAAGTGGGGAGTTCTTGCAACGATCTCGCTGTCACTGTCAGTGTAACATGTCTGAACCGTGATCTCAACATTTTAATACTCGGGAGAAGCTGATTTTACTGCACTCTCCATCTTCTGCATGCAAGGCTCCATAGCGAGTGCATTTAGCTGTTTTTGACTCTATTGACTTGCCAGCCTCTTCAGCTACGCAAACCTTTTCTTGCAGCAACAAACTCTTGTAATTCAGCGTCTTCCGAGCACGCCATAATTAAACAATTCACAGTGAAAAATGCGCAGGCGGAGATAAATGTGCTTTGGTTTGTGTCCCTTCCTTCTTTTTGTCCTCTTGTTTCGTGCTGACCATCAATATGCCTAATCAGTTCCAACTCGCCCACATGGCCATCCTTCTACAAATGCAGCAGTCGCACTGACTTGCACAGTGTTCACCTACTGAGATAAGACTGACACAGAAAGCCTACAACCGTGGAGGACAACAAGCAAGCATACGCTGCGCTATTGTAAAGATGATGATGATCATAATTACCGCAGCATGCGTCACCACCTGGAGCTTATGGAGTCACTTGTTCAAGCATAGTGTCTGTGACGTATCTCCAGTATAAAAAGCATGGCCTCTAAGATCCATTATTCAGAGAATCTGCGTATTCCGTTTTAGTTGCAGCCTCCGAGGTTTGAAACACCCATTACGTAGCTCAAAAGTCACAGCCGAGTGTGCTAAATCAACCAGGAAGTGGCAGACTGGCCATACCGGTTATCCAGTTAAGTTTACATGTAAGAATTTGGGACCGCGAAAATAATTCAAACTACCCGGGATTCCCAATTAAGTACAAATTACTGAGCTTCTACTGCACTTAGTTATCATCCCAGGAAGCATACGAACAATGCTGGGGGATGAAGATGCATAAAATGTGCATCTGTGTCCTGCATTTTAGCATGCTGCACCCAAGAGTAAACCATCAACTCACTCATGTTTATACTTTAGTTATGTCATACTGGGTTGCTGAATGCGCAAGGCAATGCAACTGTGTAAGTTACACCACCTTTTTCTGTAATTCTGTACAAGTCCCTGTCAATGTCCAAGTAAAGCAAACCTTTGACAGATTCTGTGTGCACGTGTCATAAGTAGGCCACCTAATGCAATGATATTGTTCCAAGGATATAGTAAATATGTTGTGTAAATGTTAAAGGTAACAGAATGGATCCCTAGAGAAGGGAAGAGCGCCAGCGGACAGCAGAAGATGGGTGGTCGGATGAGATCAAGATGTTTGTGGGGATAACGTTGTCGCAGTTAGCACAGGACCAGGATAATTGGGGATAGAGGATAATTGGGGACCAGGATAATTGGGGATAATTGGGGATAGAGATAATTGGGGTTAGAGGCCTCTGCCCTGCCGAGTTGGAATAAACAGGCTGATGATGATGATGATGATCGTGTAAAACATGCTTCATTGTGTTTGCTTAGTTCGGCAATGCAGGGAACTTCTTGATGGGTTCACATATGCAAGCAGTGCACATGGCTTAACCAAAACGAACTGTCACGATGAAGAGGCTATGTTGTGTTCAGATAGCACCCACTGATGTTAAGAAAGGACGCTTTCCTTTACTATAGAAGGAGTGACTATAGGAGCCAAAAACACGCCATGTCTACACCTTCTGCCTCCGTAAATGGCTCTTATGCCCAAAGGCATGGATCAACAACATTCTATACTGTCAGGAATGGCTCACGAATTAGTCATAGAAGTTAGAAAGGACAGACTGTGTGAAAAAATACAAGGCCAAGTTCTTCAGGTCATGTGACTGAAACCATAGTATTTATGTGTACAGTCCCGTGTATAATGTGTGTCCTTCCTTTATTTGCACAACTGGACAGTGATCTAAACTGTGGCATATTCTGTCTCATTCACAGTTTTTTGGCTGTGAGGTTTCTACATTCTCCTGCATTGAGTGTAGGCTCTTAGAACTGTTTTGCCATGTAGCGGACTTTGTCTTTTACGATCACATCACTCATTCTAATCTGTCATGCACTTCATTCCTCGTTTTCAGCCTTCAGCAGTCCAAAGTTTGACGAGTTCCTTGGCACTGCTGTGCCCCTCATGGTGTGGGTCGGAGGTGCTTCACTGGCTTACCACATTTTGGCAGCCCTGTATAGGTAAAAATTTTCCGCAATATGCTGTATTATTGCATAAAGAACTTTGGCCAGGTTTAACTGGCAGGTTTTTCAGAAGTTTATGCAATTTGCAATATAAGATTGGTAAAATCAGCAACTTACTTCGGTATGTTGAAATGCAATCTTTTATGGAAAGTACATTTGACACTCGTTACACCGGACCCTGATAATTCAGTAAGAACAGTCCGTTTTATCTGAAGTCCATAATATCCATTCTTTTTATTATTATTTTTCCGAACTTCAGTACGGGCGGGGGCGGGGTCGTCGTCTGTATCTCCATGCAACCAATATTTCGGACTTACGGACTTCGGTTTGACAGCATCTGGCTGGCTATTTCTGTAACTATCTGCCGGCTGTGGACTCCATGGCATAATTACGCATGACGCCGAAATTTTCTTCCTTTCTTGGAAGGTATTATTGTGGTCTGGCACAACTAACTAGCCCGACAAAATAATTTCACGGTGCCATCGCACTTGTCCTCAGTTTGGCTTGGCTAGAGGATCGGCTTGGCCAGAGGCCTCCGTTGTTGCCAGCCGCAGTCCAGTGTTGCTTTGGCGTGAAGGCACCCTGAAGTGCAAATTACACACATCACTTATATTGTCTGTTTGCTCATTAAGTTGTTTCTAACAAATAAAGAACGAGCCCTTGACCCCTTCCCTTTCGTTACCACCTTTTTCTGTAATTCTGTACAAGTCCCTGTCAATGTCCAAGTAAAGCGACCCTTTGACAGATTCTGTGTGCACGTGTCATAAGGAGGCCACCTAATGCAATGATATTGTTCCAAGAATATAGTAAATATGTTGTGTAAATGTTAAAGGTAACAGAATGGATCCCTAGAGAAGGGAAGAGCGCCAGCGGACAGCACAAGATGGGTTTGTGGGGATAACGTTGTCGCAGTTAGCACAGGACCAGGATTATTGGGGATCTCTGTTAGAGGCCTCTGCCCTGCCGAGTTGGAATAAACAGGCTGATGATGATGATGATGATTGTGTAAATACATGCTTCATTGCGTTTGCTTAGTTCGGCAATGCAGGGAACTTCTTGATGGGTTCACATATGCAAGCAGTGCACATGGCTTAACCAAAACGAACTGTCACGATGAAGAGGCTATTTTGTGTTCAGATAGCACCCACTGATGTTAAGAAAGGACGCTTTCCTTTACTATAGAAGGAGTGACTATAGGAGCCATAAGCACGCCATGTCTACACCTTCTGCCTCCGTAAATGGCTCTTATACCCAAAGGCACAGATCAACAACATTCCATACTGTAACTGTCAGGAATGGCTCTCGAATTAGTCATAGAAGTTAGAAAGGACAGACTGTCGTGAAAAAATACAAGGCCAAGTTCTTCAGGTCATGTGACTGAAACCATAGTATTTATGTGTACAGTCCCGTGTATAATGTGTATCCTTCCTTTATTTGCACAACTGGACAGTGATCTAAATTGTGGCACATTCAGTCTCATTCACAGTTTTTCGCTGTGAAACATTGAGGTTTCTACATCCTCTTGCATTGAGTGTAGGCTGTTAGAACTGTTTTGCCACGTAGCGGACTTTGTCTTTTACGATCGTACCACGCATTCTAATCTGTCATGCACTTCATTCCTCGTTTGCAGCCTTCAGCAGTCCAAAGTTTGACGAGTTCCTTGGCACTGCTGTGCCCCTCATGGTGTGGGTCGGAGGTGCTTCACTGGCTTACCACATTTTGGCAGCCCTGTATAGGTAAAAATATTCGACAGTGTGCTGCATCATTGCATAAAGAACTTTGGCCAGGTTTAACTGGCAGGTATTCCAGAAGTTTACGCAATTTGTAATGTAAGATCAGTAAAATCAGCAACTTACTTCAGTATGTTTAAGTTCAATCTTTTATGGAAAGTACAGTTGACACTCATTAAAGTGGACCCTGATAATTCAGCAAAAGCTGTCCGTTTTATCCGAAGTCCGTAATATCCATTCTTTGTATTATTATTATTATTATTCTGAACTTCAGTACGGGGGGTCGTTGTCTGCGTTGCCATGCAACCAATATTACAGACTTATGGACTTCGGTTTGGCAGCATCTGGCCAGCTATTTCTGTAACTATCTGCCGGCTGTGGACTCCATGGCATAATTACGCATGACGCCGAAATTTTCTTCCTTTCTTGGAAGCTATTATTGTGGTCTGCCACAACTAACTAGCCCGACAAATTAATTTCACGGTGCCATCGCACTTGTCCTCAGTTTGGCTTGGCTAGAGGATCGGCTTGGCCAGAGGCCTCCGGTGTTGCCAGCCGCAGTCCAGTGTTGCTTTGGCGTGAAGGCACCCTGAAGTGCAAATTACACACATCACTTATATTGTATGTTTGCTTGATGCCTGACTCAACGATGACTGTAGCACAAGGGAAAGTGGCAAAGCCAGAGTGTATTATATTTTAATTTGAGCATGAAGTCGGCTTCCATGCCGACTGCAGCGTCGTACATCAACAGTTTTTTCGAGTGGTCTTGACGTTGCTGTGCTTGTTAAACAATGCTGCGGTTCTGATTGGCCGGGAACAGTTGGGGAATAAAAATATGCATTGCACGTGCTTACAATGTACTGATTATAAGCATTTTTAAATGTAAGCATGTTTTATGCTTGCTAAAACTACTAGAAGGCACAAATTTGTGCATCACAATTTCATTTTACGTGTAACTCGCACAAGGAGTGGTGTGCGGCCCACGTGGTTGCTGTGGTAGGAAGGCTACAGAGGGCAGCACGGTTCCGATGCCGCAAGTTGTAAGCTGCAGTTTCGTTGGAAGCAGCGTGGCAGGTCTCTGCGTGGGTGAAATGCGAGACGGGATGCCAATATCTCTCGTCTGCTTTTATTTTGAATTTGTAAGTTGAATAACTTCCATTTGCCCACATCGATCTCGAAAATTCTTTTTTGTATTTACTTCAGGACATTACAAAGAACCCACCTCGATGCAAAACTCGACAAGTAAAATATTATTTTAGGGCCCCTTTAAGCACACAGGCAGTGCCATGTTAAAACGTTGCTGCCATGATGAAGTCTGTTGTCAGATCGCATTGACACAGCAAAAGTATGTGTTATACGTCATGTTTGGAAAAGATTGCCACAAGCTTCGTCCACTATAGCCAATACTCCGTACTAGGCAATCTGCTAAAAGCATACTTTGTTGCATAGATAATATACATAGACTAAACTTAGATTGAAATATTGTCCGCTAAGTCTTTGTATTCGAGTCTCTTGCAACGAGCATCCTGTTGCACCGGCACACCTTAATTCCAAAACTGTCATCGCGATGCCTAAGAATGCTGTTGCAAAATTGCAGATTAAGTAAGAAATGTTGAAAGTAAAGAGCAAGCACACAAAAGCTTTTCATTCACATTTAGCTCTAGCATTAATTTCGCCCAGCACTTGCTTGCCTACAACAACTTATTGTTCACGTATAAATTTTAGAACCTTTTATGCCGTATCTCTTTGTAAAAAGTATTAGTATTACATATGCTTGTGCATATCCGTTCATATAGTGTGTTCATAACCATTTTATTCATGCTCATTTTTGTATTTCTGTATATATGTCGTTTCTATTTCTTTCCACTGTTATTTTTGCCTGCTGTAGTTTCTGTCTGATAGATTTATTCAGCTTTGTCATTGTTATTTTGTGAGTGGACACTGTTGTACTATTATGCTGGTTCTTGCATTTTATTCTTGTCTACTTCTAGTACACTTTATGTATCCCTCTCAATCACAATGTACTGTGTTACGTTTTTTTTATTTTTTTCACTGCCTGCTAGGCTCTGCTGCTCAAGCCATTAATTGCATTGGTGGACCTGACATAATGTGCTGTACAGTTCCATATAAATAAAGGTATTATAAACAAAGTAGGCGTAAAAATCGGCTCAGTCTGGCAGCTGACATGAGATTAAGCGTGGGTAAGACTGTATACCTGACATTGATTCATTCATGGAACGAAGTGAGCTCTGCTGCGTATAGCAATCGCTCATAAAAGAAATTATTTTTATGCCCTTATCTTTTGGGCTCACTGCTGCATAAATGAGGCATGGCTGACGAGAAATTATGGCAGGGTGGATTGTGTTCAGTATTTGTTGCATAAATAGGCCTCTCATTTGTTCTTCGGGAGCAACAGTTGACTTGTGTATTGTTATCTCAACGTGTTTAGCTTCTAGCATTCTTTATCTCTTGTTTTCTTGAATGAGCTGAAGGTTTCGTGCTTTCCTTCAGGTCCGTTGCCAAAGAAAGGGGTATCCTGAGCAAGATCTTTTCGACATTGGGCACCATCTTCATGGGGACGGCTGCAATCTGGGTCTTCTGCATTTCTCTGGTCCCATTCTCGGAACTGGATCGTGGGCTAAACAGGCAGCTGTGGCCCACAGTTCGTAGTTGGCATTACAAGGTTCAGCCTTTTCACCTGACAAGCTCATATGGGCTCTTCAGACGGTAATGATAAATTATTTTCATTCATTCTTTTGTGCATTCAGGGAAACCTCGTTTAATACTACCATCTTCACGGGAGCCGGTGAACAAGACCTCTTATCTGAAAATTCTACCAACCACATGAAGTGGGGTGTGCGAGTACTCGAATTTGTGAATATTTTTTTAATATAGCTTGCTGTTCGATTCGATTCGCGCCTAGCCTTAACTGTTCAGACTATTCAAATTTTGCAATTAAAGGGGCAAAATATGCAATTTTTAGTAGCAAGTGGCCCACTTTTTGATGCAGTACATTTTGCCGCATAACACTTGTGTACTGTGATGAAGCTAACACTTGTGCGCGCTGCAGCAGAGTGATCACCCGTGTACTGTGGCAAAACTAACAGTCGTGTACTGCAGTGAAGCTAAGACTCGTGCACTGCAGTGGAAGTAACGCGTGTGGTGCGGCTAACACTCATGTACCGTGGCGAAGCTAAATTGTGTATTACAGCAAAGCTAACCAGGGTACTGCAGTGAAGCTAACACTCATGCACTGCAGCGAAGCGAACTTGTGTATTGCACTCGTGTACTGCGGCCAAGCTAGCACTTGCGCATTGCAGTGAAGTGTACTCGTGCATGTGCACAGTTCTACGTCGGACTGTTCTTTGGGACTCGGCCGTTCCTTCTCTAGGGGCGACATTGTGAGAATTCGCTAGTCATGCAATAAATTTCTTTGTTTTTTTCTCATGTTTAGGAGCATATTTCTGTGCAATTTAACATGATACTATTAAAGATATTCTAACATTATTCGGAACATATTCTACTTGATTCTCACTGAGAATTTTGCTGTTTGTGCAGCTGTAGAAAATAGATTGCACACGCGGTGTGTTGGTTGACACAAATAACATATGCTCAAAAATGTATTAAGCTGGATCGTATCAATGAGAGTTTACTGTAATGTGTGATCTTTCACTTAGCAGCAGTTAAAAGCCTGTCCGTCCATTGTTTCCATTTTACCATCATTGTCATGTTGCTATCGTCATACTCATAGAAAAGCTTTGTCAGTGCGAGATAAAACAAATGCTAGATAAGAAAGGCATTGCGTGGAAGAAACACTCTTCCAACCCTATTTTCTTTCTTTTTCTTCTAAAAAGTATCCTCTTTCGCACGTTGGCGACCAGTGGAAGAGGATACTTTGCGCTAAAGCTGTGTAAAAGTTCAAGCTCATTGGCACATGAACATGCTACTCCCATGGGTGTCATGGAAGCCCACACAATGGGAAAAAAAAACAAAAACAAGTCTCACTATGACCTTTGTTGTCCTGTGACCCATGCAGCATGACGGGGGTTGGAGGGCGGCCAGAGCTGGTCCTGGAAGGAAGTGAGGACCCAGATGGCCCTTGGGTGGAGCTGCCATTCCTGTACAAGCCAGGAGACGTGAACCGCCCGCCACCAATTATCAGTGCGTATCACGCGATTCTGTCACGTGTAAGGAATGTATTGAGCCTCTGTCAGGTTAAATTGAAAAGAACTGCTGAAGGAAAATTCTTCCACATTACTTTCTTAGTTGTTTTAAAAAGACCTTTTATTTATTTCTTCAACTGAAGTCTGTGGGGTCTCCGTAGTGCTCAAGGAACAAAGGACACAGTACACTGCACTGCAAAACCAATAAAAACAGCATTTATTTGCACCTCTTACATATAGTCAGCACGCTAGCCAAATTATACAGATAGCCATGCGAATAGCCAATCTAAAAATAGCCAATGTAGCACACAACGCGGGATCACCGCAGCAGGGATACCAAACAAGTGAGTTCGCCCGTACCAGAAAACCAAGCCTATGTTGCTCTTGAGTTTTTGTCTCCAAAACAGAAGCACAAATGGGGCTCAGAAAAGGTGTCCGTAGGATAGTCCCAGCAAAGCCCGTCACCATCACTTGTGCATGCGAGCGTCAGCCGCTCACAACTACGTCCCATGCCATAGAAAGCAAAGAGCGTTCCTCGTGTTCTTGCGAATCCTCGCCACCAAGTAGCTCTACCGCGGGAACACCGCCGCCATCTCTGGCGTTGCAGTACACTGATGCAGACATTGTGGCTCATGCCCTGCGAGAGGCCATTTTGGAGTAGTTTTGTGGAGACGCTAGTGCCATGTGGTTAAAACAACTTATGAGGGGATGTGAACATTTCCAGAGACCACACTGAAGTGTGGTTCCTTTCAGAAAAATGTATTCCTAAGACATTTTTTTTATGGGGGGGGGGTGGGGGGATGAGATATCTTAAAAGAATTTTAGCATGTCTGGTATTGTAGTGTGCCCAGTAGAAATTTTATGATGCCAGGTTACCATGTGCTGGTACTGACATTTTGAGGTGCCTTGCATGGTCACTATATCATTAACCACGTTTCCCTGATCTGTGAATGTGCTTGTTGAAAAAAAGGGAAACAAAGAAAGGAAAGCAAAAAATACATTAGAAAAGTGGCAGCAATTGCGCACTGCAAAACTTATATCAGTGCCAAAACTACAGACTAAACCTCAATCAAATTGAAAATCATTGAAGTTTGCAAATTTATTTTAGTATTCAAAATTTGTTATGTTAAAGTAAATGGCAATTTCATTTTCGCTGTCAAGAGGCCTCAGAAGAGCCAAAGAAACCCAGGTCCAACATAATGTGGTAAACAGCGTAAGTGAAACCATTGCACCCCCATTCTGCCAGGAGCAAGTTGCTATCCAAAATTGGGTGTTGCCTAAGGTAGTATGACACTGAATGCTATGTATACCGTAACTGTTTGTCCAACACACCCTATCTAACGAACACGTAGCATCAAAACTCGTCACATGCCGCGAAAACTAATCATGTTTGGTTTAAAATCATACTAAAAGAACTTAAGAATCTGAATTTCAGTGCCGTTGTTTGTGGTATTCACAGCTTCTGCTTTGCAACATTGCATGCGCATGTTATGTTGAGGTAGCTTGTAAGGTGCTGACCTTTTTAGTGATATTCATTCCCTGAACTGTGAGACGCATTGGCTGTCTCTTGTACACATTCTTTATTTGTATAAGGGCAGTAAAAGCAGTTGTCTGTATTGGTAACTCCGCATTTCTTGAACGCCTTTTGCTTTTTGCACGAAACTAGCCACTGTACTTTTCTGCATGCGTGCTTGTACCTATGCTGTTCGTTCTTTCTGTATCCACAGTCCCACATCAACCCAGGCTTGATTGGCAGATGTGGTTTGCTGCACTGGGTGACTACAGGCAAAACCCATGGCTGCTCAGCCTAGTTTACCGTTTGCTCAACAATGATGCAGCAGGTAGGTTTCCTCACCATTTATTTTTCTGGCATTCACAGGAAAATGCATGTTTCACAAGGAATGTGCTTTACGCATGTGCCTTGCACGAATGATGTAGCATCTCTCAACGGACATTCTATAAAAGATGTGTTGTGATAGTGCATTATAACACAGGACACAGGTGTGAATTTTGTTTAGTGTTTCGAGCCATGAAATTGATGTGAACAATGAACTGAAGTTAGCCACTGTACCGGTTGTCTCAGTGTCAAGTCTCCTTGAGAGTAGTTATCATTTTGGGGGCTGAGGTAACATAAGAGTGGGATGCATTAAGAATTGCCTGATGATTACCAACGATATTGTTAGCATTTATACAGCTGAAACTCTATACATCGAACAGTGTGGCAATTGCAAAATAGTTCAATATAGCCAGAATTTGATTGATAAAATCACGAAGAAAAGCATGCCAGACTCATGCAGAATCAATTGCTGACTATTAGTTGCACAGAAAATATTCACGTGAAGCTCAAAGCAAACTATTTATTGCTTTGGCCGGAAGAACTGCGACAGTGTAGCCTGCTTGCAATTGGCAACCATGTGTTTCGCCATGGCTTCGACGGCAATCACTCACCCAAACATCGGATGGAGAAAAGTGGTTATGGAAGTTTATTTGCGACCATAACCGTCTTCACGAAATTGTCCACAAGCAAGGTTGTGCATGGCATTGATTTATTTTGCCATTGGTTTCACAGGTAACGGTGTTAAAGCTGTTAACTTAAAAAGAAATGCCCCGCCACGGTGGCCTAGTGGTTATGGCACTCGGCTGCTGATCCGAAGATCGCGGGATCAAATCCCGGCCGCGGCGGCTGCATTTCGATGGAGGCGAAATGTTGAGGCCCGTGTGCTGTGTGATGTCAGCTGCACGTTAAAGAACCCCAGGTGATCGAAATTTCCGGAGACCTCCACTACGGCGTCTCTCATAATCACAGCTGGTTTTGGGACAGTTAAACCCCACAAATCAATCAATCAATTTAAGAAGAAATAGGGGAAGATTAGTTGAGGATCTTAGCGGCAATTATCTGTCACTGACATATACCAGTGCTATGGATATCCGAAAGCCAAAACCTTGTCTCTCAGACCTTTCTTATACACTGCTTGAAAGTTTTCATTCCTGGAGCATCATTTATATTAGGGACACGTTTGGCAGCAGCTACAGTGGGCATTATAATGGTGCAGCTAGTGAAGCGTCCCCAAGATGCATTGTGTAAAGAACATAATCTCATGAATTTTGTCCTGTGTCTTGTTTGCCTTGCGCCAGCACTGCGCCTGATGAACATGGAGCGATACCCCTTCGCCCGCCACCCTCCCAAGTACATTCGTGGCACGCTGTACAAATACTGGTTTACCAAAATGGACACCAGCAGGTAGGGATTGATTAGCAAGTGCAATGAAATGCCCTTGTACATGCAATGCAGATCTGTGCCTTAAATAACAGTGCATATTTGCAGCTGTATGGTTATAGTGATGAACTATGATTAAGTATGGGCTGGTCTCACTGGCTGCTTAGGCATTCATCAGTAGACTAGCATGCGTAATGCTTTCGTTGAAATTCTACTAGTGTCATGCCAGCTGGCTTTTGTTGTGTTTTCTCTCCACAGTTGTAGTCCCACGTAATTGATTACTAATGGTATAAAGGTTCAGTGGTGTTAACTCACCCAAACATCGGACGGAGCAACGTGGCTATGGCTGTTTGGATGTACACGAGAGAAAAGACCTGCGTACACTGTGTTCTGTACGTTGTTTGAAAGGTTGAGCTGCAAACCTTGTGATTTGGCTTGAGAACAAGCTCATTTTAGGTAATTAAACCGTGTTTCGATTGAGTGAGGCATTTCTGGCATGACTATGCAACTGTGACTTAACTTGGCTTTTCCAGTACCTCTCGAACACTGCAGGCTAAAGTGCATTGTGTTGTAAAAGGCTCAGGGACTGAACTTGGCTAATTTCAAGCACATTTCTTTAGCCATAACAACCCGGACGCGAGAAACTGCTTTTTGCCACTTGTGTGCCACTGCGGGATTTTTAGGGCAGATTGTTAAGCGGGAACTTTCACCTTCACTTCCCCTTATAACAGTTAACCTGTCACTGCACAGTTGATAAACGCAAGTATTTTCAGAGGACACTTTGTTATTGTTTTATCGTTTCTTATTGGCAATCCTCTTAATTACCCACTTTATGTGATCATAGTGCACTGACTTTGCTGCACCAATGTAGGATAGCCCATCTTAGCTAAGCAGCTCCTTTGACTCTCAAGCTATAGTACTGATTGCCACTTTTTTCTGACAAAGCGGGCGTGCCTGGTGGCACCGCGGCAGTCCCAGGGAGTACCTGCCTCCAGTCCACAAGACTCAGCCTTTCCTGAGGCAGTTCCTCCAAGAGCATGGCATTCCAATGGTGAGTGAGTGTGGAAAGGTGTGGCGAGGTTGAATCTATGGTTTTAGCTCCTGCTTGTCACTCACTGGTACAGGGCGCTCCAGAACTCTTCTGCGCTTTGGGGAGCTTTAGTCCTCGCACCTTTGGGGACATAAACCATCGAGTGTGACGAAAGAGGCCAAGACAGTTTATAAAGACAGAAGCAAATGGGAGAAAGGCAGAGATGTTAACCAGAAGAGAAACTCCTGGTTTGCTACCCTACACTATAGTAAAGGGAAGAAAACAATGAGGGCACACAGCAGGCTCACGAAAAGCAACGTGGGTGTAGGAGGGGCCAGTTAGCTTCAATTATATTTTTGGTGCTTCAGGCTCCTCCCAGCTCTAGTCCACCACCATTTTCATAGGGGTGTGCGAATATTGGAAAATTCAAGTAATTTCCAAATAGTGTTTGCTATTCGATTTGCACCTAACATTTACTATTCGAACTATTCGAAGTTGGTATGTGAGGAAAAATATATGCTGTCTCGTGAGAGGGCCGTTCCTGCATGTAGCACGCTTCGCCACATAGCGCTGATGTGCTGTGGCGAAGCTAACAATTGTGCACGGTGGCAAGATTAAAGGGGCCCTGAAATGCATTTTGCGCACATTGATGTTATTGTACCTTTGCTTTGTATGGGACTTGTTGATGACTGAAACACCAGTGAAAGTGGCGAAATCGAACCGTGTTATACTTTAATTTGTACGTGAAATTGGTTTCCGCGCTGACTGCAGCGCCATGCGTTAACAGTTTCTGCAAGCGGGTATGACACCGCCATGCTGACTTTGCAGTAGGTTCTGATTGGCCGGGAACTGTAGGAATGAAATTATGAATCGCACATGCTTACAGTGCATCGAATATAAGAAATTTCAAATTGAGAAAGCGTTTTATGCTTGCTAAAGCTACTAAAAGCTATAAATTTATGCATTACAATTTCATTTTGCTTGTAACTGACACAAGGAGTGCTGTGCGGCCCATGTGGTTATTGTGGTAGGAATGCCACAGAGGGCAGCACGGCTCAGGTTCTGCAAGATGTAAGCCGCGTTTTGATTGGAAGCAGCGTGCAGGCCTCGGGATGCTGATATCTGTCATCTGCTTTTATTCTGAATTTGTAAGTTGAATAACTTGTGTTTGCCTGCATCGATCTCGAAAATTCTTTTTGCATTTATCGCAGAATAATACAAAGAACCCGTTTTGGTGCAAAACTCAGTGAGTAAAATGTGGTTTCAGGGCCTCTTTAACACCCGCGCACTGTGGCAAAGTTGGCACTCGCGTACTATGATGAAGTTAACTTAGCTTTCTGTTGCACAGTTCTGTTGGACTGCTCTTCAAGAGCTTATAATGCCACTGTAAATCAATTTTTTTTGCCCGTATTTAGTAGCACATTTCTCCATAATTTGATATAGTATTATTAAAGAAAGTTGAAAAATTATTCAAAAATATTCTATTCACTCTTGAACATAAATATTCGAATTCACTTCGCACTCAAAATTTTTCTATTTGTACAGGTCTACTTTTTAACCATATTTATTGTTTCTTTTCTGAAAACTTGTTATTTGAATTATGCTTGTATAAAACAAAACATGCGTCCATGGTCAGGACAGCAGACAATGTAGACTGTCACAGTTACCAGGCTCCTTGTTTATAATGCTCTTCTCATAAGTACATTGTTGAAATCGTCTAGTCATCAGTACAAAAGCAGGATGCCTTGCATAGCTTTCATCTTTACTTACAGATAATGGGAAAACATGTGACATAACCCTTGTAAGATTGCAAAGGACTGACGGAAAGAACGGAAGCTTTAATATTACAGAAGCACAAATGTTTGTATTCGATCAAAATAACTTACATTCAACACTTTTCAAGTATTGTAATATGAGGGGTGACTTTTCACTGCTTCCAACAAGAACAAATAAAACCGCAGAGTGAGCACAAGGGTTGGCTCATTGGTGCGTCCAGCAAAAAAAGACCAAATAAAGACTGCCGAAGTTATGTGAGACTTTATCTTTCAGACACTGTCTAAGAGCCATTACCTACCTCGAGACATGTTTTTGCTAGTCGTCATTGTCGGACGAGTTCTTGGAATTTGAGTCCTCATTCTCATCTCCCCAGGGAATGTCGTCATCAGTGCCATCGAGCGCACTTGCATTTGACCACTTTTTGAAAGCATGACCTGCCGTGTTCTGTTTGGCCAGGCTTTCCCGTGAAAAGGCACTCCTGCTGGAGCCGCCATCCACAGATGGCCTGCCTGTTCCTGACAAGGCTTCGAACAGCAGCTGAATTCCCAATTTCTTCGGTCATCAAAATAGCATCTCTTGAGACAGGCGTTGTACTGAGCACGACACGTCGCCATTACAAAGGGAGCTGAAGGGAGCTAAAACATACGAGGGCTACCAAAGTCACGACACCACCACACACGATGGCACAAGAACAAGCACAGCATGCACACTGTCAAGGAGAAAAAAAAAAGACAGAAACAAAGAGAACAGTTATTGGCTTGTATTGGATCCAAGTGGCTTTTGACCGGCATGTTGCCAACATAGACTGCAAAATGTCCAGAACTGGCACCGTCGATTAAAACTGCTTGTAATGTTGCACTTTCTAGACAACTTCAGTTTTGGTATTCGATTGTAATGCAAGGGCAGCAAAAGTCGAGAAAAAATAAACTCGCATTACAATTGAGTAAATATGGCATATATTATGTGACGAGAAATTTTGGACAGATAAGTACACTGCTGACTGTGAAGGCAAAGATGCAATTCTTTGTGTTTGTTTCTTATCTGCAAGCATGTGCCTGAAAGAACTAGTAATTTAGCTTGTCAGCCCAATATCTCGTGGGCCATGGTCTGGCTGAGGGTCTTTTTCTCTCTGCATCAGTTTTACAGTGCAGCACCTAGAGACCAGCAGTCAACCGGTGAAGAGTGTCATGACACGTCACTCAAAAACCCCAATAATGAAATTGAAAAAAATGGATGTAATGGTTCAAGTTAAGAGTTGGATATTATACAAGTTATATGGGAGCATTAGTTCATTAAAGAAATATGTAAATTAATGAAAATCAATTGATTGACGGTGGTTGTACTTGGAAATGACAAACGTACAGGTTGGTTTGCCCTAAGTGAACACAGAAAATTGAAGTTTAGTGCAGTACCAGAGTGTAGGGCTATAGACCCTTTTCATAAACTGCAAGCTAGCTTTCCTGCAATGCAGCTTGCCCTACTAATGGCGGCATTGGCAATCTGGCAAACAACGTTTGCAAGCGCAATTTGCTTGCGATAGGGCATGTAAAACGTCGACGCAGCCCTTCTGATACAAGCATCCCCAAAAAACGGGTCGCAGCATGTGCAACTTGAATTTTGACAGCATTTAAACAAAGGCAGCTGTCACCATTAGTAGGGCAAGTTGCATTGCAGGGAAGCTAGCTTTACAGTTTATGAAAAGGGTCTATTGAGCACATGTATAATAATTGGTTAACATTAATTACTTTGCATTGCAAAATAGACTCGTCACTGTATATTCAATATAATGAGCAAACAGACAATGAAGCCTAGGAAAACATAGGGGAAGTTACTTGTGGTATTGTAATTGTGGAGAAAGTAGAAAGGAATTAAAGTGGACGAAAAGACAAACCTGCCCTCGGTGGGACACGAACCCACGACCTTCGGATGTCGCGTCCGATGCTCTACCAACTGAGCTACAAGGGCGGTCGTCCCCCCGTCCACTTTTTATTGTGTATTTATGTAGGTATTATCCTGGGAGTGTTAGGCAGCGCCACTCGAGGCCAAGGCGGCGTGTGTAGACCACACTTTCTTGCCAGGAGGCGTCACGTAGAACGTGAACTTAGATGAGATGGCTGCTGCCCAATAAGCCCTCGCATGCTACCTAAGGCACCAAGTCTGCCGCAACGAGGTCCAAGCTATGAAATAACGAAAGGGAAGGGGTCAAGGGCTCGTTCTTTATTTGTTAGAAACAACTTAATGAGCAAACAGACAATGAAGCCTAGGAAAACATAGGGGAAGTTACTTGTGGTATTGTAATTGTGGAGAAAGTAGAAAGGAATTAAAGTGGACGAAAAGACAAACCTGCCCTCGGTGGGACACGAACCCACGACCTTCGGATGTCGCGTCCGATGCTCTACCAACTGAGCTACAAGGGCGGTCGTCCCCCCGTCCACTTTTTATTGTGTATTTATGTAGGTATTATCCTGGGAGTGTTGGGCAGCGCCACTCGAGGCCAAGGCGGCGTGTGTAGAACACACTTTCTTGCCAGGAGGCGTCACGTAGAACGTGAACTTAGATGAGATGGCTGCTGCCCAATAAGCCCTCGCATGCTACCTATTGGGCCTCGTTGCGGCAGACTTGGTGCCTTAGGTAGCATGCGAGGGCTTATTGGGCAGCAGCCATCTCATCTAAGTTCACGTTCTACGTGACGCCTCCTGGCAAGAAAGTGTGTTCTACACACGCCGCCTTGGCCTCGAGTGGCGCTGCCTAACACTCCCAGGATAATACCTACATAAATACGCAATAAAAAGTGGACGGGGGGACGACCGCCCTTGTAGCTAAGTTGGTAGAGCATCGGACGCGACATCCGAAGGTCGTGGGTTCGTGTCCCACCGAGGGCAGGTTTGTCTTTTCGTCCACTTTAATTCCTTTCTACTTTCTCCACAATTACAATACCACAAGTAACTTCCCCATGTTTTCCTAGGCTTCATTGTCTGTTTGCTCATTAAGTTGTTTCTAACAAATAAAGAACGAGCCCTTGACCCCTTCCCTTTCGTTATTTCATAGCTTGGGCCTCGTTGCGGCAGACTTGGTGCCTTAGGTAGCATGCGAGGGCTTATTGGGCAGCAGCCATCTCATCTAAGTTCACGTTCTACACACGCCGCCTTGGCCTCGAGTGGCGCTGCCTAACACTCCCAGGATAATACATACATAAATACACAATAAAAAGTGGACGGGGGGACGACCGCCCTTGTAGCTCAGTTGGTAGAGCATCGGACGCGACATCCGAAGGTCGTGGGTTCGTGTCCCACCGAGGGCAGGTTTGTCTTTTCGTCCACTTTAATTCCTTTCTACTTTCTCCACAATTACAATACCACAAGTAACTTCCCCTATGTTTTCCTAGGCTTCATTGTCTGTTTGCTCATTAAGTTGTTTCTAACAAACAAAGAACGAGCCCTTGACCCCTTCCCTTTCGTTATATTCAATATAGGCACATTGAGCTGCAAGATTTGCCGAAGGTAGTTCGCACATGTAGCCACTTTTCAGCGCAGTGTCCTAACTAAATAGCTGTTTTCACTTTTGCAGGATGCACCTAAAACAAGGTCTACGAACAAGTACCTTATATACATCCTGAAGCACTCGAGGAAGTTTGCAGAGACGATGTCACCAACATTGTACATCTGGTCGCTCATTTCCACGTCGCTGGTGCTCAATGCCGTTCGAGGCATGTTTTGATCTGACCTACCCAACATGTGAATTTTCTTACTATAACCCCTCAGTTCATGAATGGTGCAGAAGTTTCACAGGTCTGTTCACGGAGAAAACTGAACATGTCTCCTTTAGTGCTTGGTCACTTGCACATCATATAAAGTATTGTTGAACCATTGAAGCTTATTACTAGTCTACACTGGTCCAGAAGTTGTTCCTGTCTCAATATCCAGATTTATCTGCGGCCTCACAGTGATTGCTCAAATTTTCACAATTAAGCTTTGCAGTCTCCAACTTAACTAGTGGCCACATGCCTCTGTCTGCTTTGTGTCCAC
This sequence comes from Hyalomma asiaticum, assembly GCA_013339685.2. Lineage (NCBI taxonomy): Eukaryota > Metazoa > Arthropoda > Arachnida > Ixodida > Ixodidae > Hyalomma > Hyalomma asiaticum. Next base: position 120,375,256 of record CM023483.1, on the reverse strand, counting down.
AATAACTATAAGCTGATTAACAATGATGAGTTGTTTAGTGATCACTTGCAGCATACATTCAAGAATTCCATGTGCTGAACCACTGAATTAGAAAAAACTTTGTCAGGCCATTTCACATCCTTTACAACTTAACACTGTCTACTTAGTATGTGGCTTTAACCTATGTTTGACAGCCTCTACAGGAACAAGCATTTCCTCCCTGAAGGAAAAAAAAGATACTTTGTGCAGGAAATTTCAAGGAGTGATAGTTTTGTATATGTCAGTGCTTCTTATGAGGACTTTGTGGATCATTGTATTTAATGTGTGATGAAAAGTTTTATGTGATTGCAGTGCAACTACTAAGATTGAGCCTCTGCCCTTTTGAACTTCCTAAGGGCAGTGGAACCAGTGAAGTTGTTATACGAGTTTTGAACTTTGCCCAGTGAGATTAATAAGAGTGCGACATGTTTGTTTCTCTGGTACCATGTGACATGTGCGACATTTATGCTGGGTGACTTGAAGGGATAGCCTTTGGTTACAAACACTGCTTGGAGGAAGAAACATTTAGGACTAGAAACACCACTATTTGGGTCAATCAGATAATCTCACAAGCTGGCGGCACTGGCGGCCGACAAAGCCATTCCGGTTGCCAGGGCAACTGGTCACGTGCATTGCTCCTGTGCGGCTGCGGCATGGCCGCTGCTGAAGAAGAGCACAGCCACTGTCCACTTTACTTTTTCGCTGCGGCTTGCCTAATGCGCCGCCACTTTGTGCACCCTCATGAGCGCACCATTCTTATGACATGGCTGTACTCGTGGGAGTTTCAACTCCTAAATACTCTTACTGCATGCAATGCAGTAGTGATGAAAAACAAGGATGTGTCTTCATCTAGCCTAAGTGATTGTGGGTTTTGGTACGTTTTATGCTGGTGTCACACAGGCACATTTAATTGTAGTCACTCCCAATACAGATTAGATGCTGCTACATGGATGACTTTAATTACGATTAGGCCAGGTCGAGATTGAGACTGCAATTTGACGTCCGCACCAAACTCTGTTCCTGTTAGAACCACGTAGCAGCAACCACTGTTGATCGCAATCAAGGGACTCATTCTGTTGGTAGAGATTAAAAGCGTCTGCATGACACTGCTATTACACAGAGCACTTCGAGGTAAGGAACGTCCAGGTGTCCAACACAGTGAATGTAGCACCAGGAATTCTATGTTTGTGGCACAGGCAGCCTACACGTGGTAAGAAGTCTTGTAGGACAAGAGAATGCGCTACCACGCAGAAGGAAGGAAGGCAATGTGTTGAACATGAGTGCACATTGTCTCCATTGGCATTGAAACAGAGCACAAAATGTGTTGGCAATTTCTATCTTCAGTCTGAAGCACTCGGTATGTGCCGATTTGGTCGAACCAAATGAACTGCGGCCTGTGCTTAGAATAGTATTGCTACAAATCTTGTTGAGAGTTCTTCACTTTTCTAAAAGGCACAATGCAGTGATAGTATTCTCATGTAGTGTCTGTAAAGGGAACACATTACACTATGGGGCTGCTGGGAATATAGCACAAACACTGCGCACTATGTTGTGCAAATGTCGTCAATTTGTGCATTTAGCATTAGCGTCTATAACGGGCTGCTACTTAAATTTCCTCTGCATTGAATTGTATGCTTTTTTTACCATGGGAGATTGCTACGAAATGTGAAGACGGTTTGACCATGGCTGTTACCCTTCACTACAAGGCACCGTAACTAGTCGCATGAACTCATTAGCCTAGTCTCATATGCCATATGAACCTGTCAACACATCGTGATCAGTTGATGTTTACACATTTTTCATCACTGCAGGTTTGAACCCCCCTTTATTCAGCAACATATACTTCTGTATTTTCATTTTGTACGGTTTTTGTAAGCCAGTAAAGGCGTTTTTCACAGCAAAGGAAGTGTGTCATGTTTTCATGTTTACTTTCTGGTACACTTTTCAAAGCTGCATATGTACACATAGGCAGTCATGGGCTGGGGCTCAGGTAAGTTTTGTCATTTGTGTCGAACTAAGCACAGCATGTGCATCAGAAACACAGAAAAAGAGGCGTGAAACACCAGACTTCCAAGGAAGTTTGAAGTCAGATAATGCAAAGGCTTGCGAAAAGGGAGCCATTTTCATCCATCCATGTGTTGCACAAAGCTAAAAGGGAGTGCATATGAAGTAAACATCAGTCTTGCCTTCAGCTTTTTGTCTTGTTTTATGTAATGAAACTGAAAAAAAAGTGGACTTTTCTGCAAATACCCATAGAATTCAGGGAACATGCAAAAATATGCTTGTTCATCAGAATTTACACTTTAATAAATTGATTAGTAATCTGAGCACGTTAAAAGAAAAATGCCTTCTAAAAGCTCACCTTGCTATTTTTTTCTTTTTTAGGGGATCATTTTGATGTTGGCTTTATTAAATTTTTGTACATTCCTAACCAACCTATTTTGTACAACGATTTATGTTCATATAGTTTTGTTTTTATTGCAAGTATTTTTGTTTGTACTTGAAGTTGCCACATATGTGGGGACAGGGGCCTCTTATTACAGCTCCACCACCTCGCGACTTTCCAGGAAATGAATTCTCTTTCTCAAAAGGGAAGTCTTTCAGAGTTGGCTGCTTTACGATTTGAGCTAACCAGGGGACTGGCACACTGCAGTGCAAGGACAAATTTTTTGACATCATCATGCACGAGGATGCCCAACATGCTGCCAAATCTCGCAACATGGGGGTAGGTCAGTGAATATGAAGAAAATAATCATGAACCTTGCCTACCTTGTAAATTTCCCAGGAACTATTCGCACAGTCTACATAGAGAGGAATACACCGAAGGAAACAATGAAGTGGCTTACCATCCCAGCCTTACAAAAGTGGATCGGATGTTCTGTGAAGCTGTTAAAACTCACCATGACAACTACCAAGGGTGCGATTATTTGTAAATTCAAAAGCATTGTAAGGGCCATAGAGTCAATGTTCTTGCATTCACACTAGACAGCACCAGAACATATGTGATGAAGTGATTTCACATTGGATACGATATGTCAAAGGTCATGCCATGCAATGACATCCTTACATGACATCACCTGATGACATCACAGGACGATGTCACCCGATATGTTACGCCTCCTAGACAAGCAACACACTATGTGTTCGTGTCTGAGCTGCCTTCATTATCAACCAACATGTTCATGTGAGCATGCCACGGAAAATTCTGAACTACAGGCTAATAGCTCCACTATAAAAGCATATTGTCAAGCAGCACTTGTGCTTTTTGCACTGCAGGACGGGACTGTAAACAATGTGAAGCAGGCAGTACGTTTACATCTGCCATTTACTTTTTGCGGATAACGTTGTGGCCACAGGGGCCTTCCGACCTTTCTTGAAAATATAGAGAGTAGTACTAATTCTTGACAGTAACTCGTGCCACGACAGCGTAGACTGCAGCAATGCTGGCCACTCTTTTTGCCATTGCTCCCAGGTAGCATGTCAGTGTGCTACCTTCCATAGGTTCGTCCTAAACGCATCCCAGTTTTTGGAACAGATTTTCACAGCTGGTGCGACATGCCAATTGATCACGCAGGCCAAAATCTTGCAGACTCAAATGTGAAAGTAAGAAGACACCGCTTGTAAATAAGGAACACAGCTTCATGCCTGACCATGTCCACCAGCTGCACCCAACTTGCAGAAAATCTAATGTGGGCGCAATAATTGCTACGGTCTTCTGTTCCAAAACCACTATCTGTTTTGGAACACTTACGCCTTGGTAGGGGACTATAGATCAATTCAAATTTCATTCACCTGGAGATCTCGGCTCTACAGCACACCCAATGCATGGCATGCTAACACTTGTACGTTCCACCCTCACAAAAATAACACCGCCAATCAAGCATGCCAACTCGTATTTAGAAGTACAATGGCATAGTTACAAAGCTACCCATGGCAGATTATCTCGGTATTTTTACCCTCTCACAAACCTACAGTGTCCTTTATGCGTGAGGAAGCACTGTGGAAGAAAACAACTACACCCATATCAAAACAGAATTTACATATTTAATATCCTTCAAACAAAGAAAACGGCACAGGAGACAACAGCATCAGCACATAAGACTTTACAGCACAGCACTTTGCAGTGCATTGTCACACACAAATGAAAGCTCACAACAGCAAACAAATTAAACTGGAACTTCCTCATTTTCTTACAGGGCATTCTGTTCATTACAGGAGTGTGCATGTTCTAGGAATATATTATCCTCTTGAATTAAGTGAAAACAAAACGTCTTATTTTGCACTGTACAACCTTGAGCATGGTTTGGAATGCATCAGCAAGAAGAAATTTTATCCAATGACAAGCTGAAAGTCTCGCCAAATGTTTGCATAACCATAGCTGTGATGTGCGAAGTGTGGATTCAGTGTTGTTTGTTCTTATGGCAATTAATTTTACAGAGCATGGCGAGAACATTTGTGCAGCCAAATTTGAATTGTTGCAGACCCCACAGGCTACGTTAGCATACCTATGCCGCCGCACTAACCGCGACGTACGAGCCTATAGAAGATGCCACCGAGTCCAAGGAAAAATCTCCACCTAGCATGCCTTTCTGCCAGAGCATAGAGCCGGTCTCACACTAAACTATAATGTGTGAATATAGCAATGGTAAACATAGTGAAAATTGTACAAATGGGTTATGGTGCTAAAACAGACCATGCCCCGGTCTATTTTACAGCATGTGCACAGCAAGTTCATAGGTCACTAGGAACAATTTTGTGCAGTGCTTCTCAGGCTGGAGGACTAGGTAGGCAAATACACAGCCGCACAATGAAACAACAGAAAACCCTGCATTCATTGGTTAAAAGTTCAGTCCACTCGCGTTGAAGTTCAAGAGTACTCATTCAGTAGTGCCGACACAGTCTGCAGAGTTCACAAAACTCGAGCAAAATTTTGTCTCCTTGCCGAGGAACACAGATTGAAAGGAGCAACATTTCACTCCGTGGCTGATGGGTAGATTTCCCGATAAACCTTCTGTCGGTGCTCGACTGAGAGCACGGGTGCAAGCACACTTTCCACAGAGGCGATGCGAGACTGGAAACGACGGCGGTCCACGGCGATTTGTTCCCAAGGTCCCTTGCGCTCAAGGTCGTCTGCACTGTGCACCTCGACAAGCCCATCGCCCACAGGAAAGCTGACCTGCAACAACAAAAAAAATTTAAAAATAAAGAATGTGTCTACATGAGAAACTTTCCAGAAATAACCACCTGCGTAAGAAACTGTAAATGTTAAAACAAGATGCGTCAAACGTTGTTTCAGTAAAACTGGGCATTTGAGTTATTCTTCGCTCATACGTACACATCATGCAGCATATTTACGGTTGGAAGGTAATGTTGCTGGTTCTATACAGGTAAACAATGCACAACTCAAACTGTATGCATTAGTAAGTCCGACAACACTTGCTGGCAAATATCTGAAATGTACCAGTCTCATACCAACAAAAACGTTCTCGTAAGCAAAAAATTCTTTTTCAGGCAGATGTTTTGGAGAAAGGGATTTGACCATATTGCAGAAGCTCTAGTTACCAGCTGCTTACGTTCAAGTCTTTCAGGCCTTTTTCCACACATAGCCCAAACATGCTACTCATTTTATAACAGAAGAGAATACCAACAGATGTGCAGTATGGCTATTAAAATTAAGGACCCTTATTACTCTCTGCAGCAAGACAGTGAAAGAATAGACTTCCACAGCCGAATGTAGTTAAGGTCAATGCCAGTTGGGTAGAGGGGTGTCTGTACATAAACTGGGAATTTGTATTGGTTCTAATGTACCTCTATCCTTTGTGACCTGTACCTCATGAAGACTGATAAAGCATTAAGTGATCATTACTTGCATTTTATAGTCAGGAAAAATTTGAATGTGTACTTGCTTCAGTGTGCAAACAACTTGTAAAGTAAATGGGGCAGGTTTGTAGTTTACGAAAAGACTGCCTCGCAATTTCCAGACATTCCCTCGAAGCTTCAGCAGAACTACGTGTGCTGGCATCAATCCCCTATACATCCAAAACCATTGCAAAACTACCAATAATCGTTCTGCCTTGTTACTCACTGTACTTGATGTTGCCTTATGTTTGTCTCCCCCAACCCCTTCTGGTCTTCAAGAGCAAATTAAAGAATTTCTTTTTTTTCCATTTAAACACAGTAGAGCTGCAAAATATTGAGTTTCTATGTAATGTCTCAAGTCCTCTTTCACCAACTGTACGTTTTCGTCCAAAGCAAAGCAAAGCTGCAAAAAAAAAAAAAATTGGATTTCTGTGTCACGTCTCAAGTTCCATTTCACCGAATTGTACATGCACAACATCAGCACTACCACTGATGTGCAGGTTGTTTATTACAAGCAGCTTAACCTCAATTTGCCATAGCCGCTGCTGCTGAATGTTTAAAAATGTCCCTTTTGTCAAGTCCAAACATGGTTGCACAAGGAAATGAGAACAAGAAGAAGAGTCAGGCATTCTGTACATCATTTTCTTATCAGTAAGGGTAAGTAGGAAGTAGGCAGAGTGTTCACATTGGTTATAAAGCTGTCAATAAGTTTGGTAGAGAAACAATGAGCAGTTTGAAAGACAAAAGGCAAAGAAATTTGTTTCATAAAAACACCAATAATTGTACCAACTGTCATACTGGCATGGCACACAAGGTTTCATTCAGCAGCAGCTATTTCCATGTAGGGTGAAAAGTTTCGCATGTCAGTTGTGCCATCCATACTGACTTCAACAGATCTCACAAAAAGTGTCTAGCACCAACATGGTTTATGGTGGCAGAGAGCAGGCCATGAATGCCTCACTGATATGGCATCCATGTGTGTTTTGCCTTGATAATGCCTTAGCTCCTATCTTATGTGGTAAGGACTGATGTAAAGAAATTGTAGCGTTATTTAAGGCCACTTAAGATAATTTTGGTTGTCCCATCAGATTTACAGTATGCTCAACTAAAAGAAGAATGAGAAAATAAAGGAATGCATGAACCACCCAAGAGTTGTTTAGTGTATTCCAAACATATGTCCAATTTTCAAAGATATCAGTATCAGGGTTCGTACAGGTTTCCAAGAGAAAAATTCCACGACTTTTCAAGGACCTTTGACAAAAATTAAAGAACACGATTGTAATTTGCGGTAAATTTTACGGTAAGACAAAGGATATTCTGTTCACTTATTGCACAGTTTCACTAGACTAGAAGTTCTGAAGCTCCAAGGCAGAACTTCTTGACTTTCGCAGACTGTTGGACTTTACTACATGTCTGATGTCGCCAGTCACTTCTGCCTTTTCAGCAAAGCCATCACCAAATCGGCAACTGCTTCAAGTTTCTTTCTCTTTAGCTGCATGCATTCAATTTCCTCCATAATCAAGCGCCTTTTTGTCTGATTTGCATTTTCTTGGCACGATCATACGATCCCAACGCACACTGCAACCAACACGTGGAAAACCAAACACCATTGACGGCACCAAAGCAAGCACTGACCACTGGCAAAGTATGCAACGCACAATGGTGCCAGCAGATGATGCTGAGGCTAGTGAAAGTGCGCTGTAGTGTTTTTTTTTTTACTTTAGCGGGTTTACGAGGGATACCGCTAAAAGCAAAGCCGAAAACTTTTCAAACACTAGTCCAATTCTACTGCAATAAGCGCATTCGGGAAACTTACTTTTTGCGGAGAGCTCAAGATGTTGTAGCATATTGTAGCCTCATTGTGGACATCAGTAGCCGAAGCCAAACGAGCCAGACAAAAAAAAAAGAGAGAAAAGAATGGCGCTGCGGGTGCGTGTATGCCTCGATCCATCGAGTGCAGGCGTTTTGACCGTGTTTGACTGTGAACGCGGCGTTGCGGAACGCGATATCCAGTGAAGTTCGTCGCAGACACGTTCAAGGGCTGTGAATTGCAAGTACTACAATCGGACCCTGTGAAAATCCCCAAAATTCCAGGGTTTTCAAGGACTGAAATGAAATTTTCAATTTCAAGGGTTTTCCAGGATTTCAAGGACCTGTGTGCACCCTGAGTATGTGCTCCCATTAATCCTCTGGTACCTCCCTTAATCATTTGCTTTGAGCCGCTGCCTACTGCATGATATACAGCAACTAACCCAGTTCTTTTCGTGTGTTTCAAACATTACTAGCTGCCTTTATCTGCCCGCTCCAACCTACTTCCTCCTTTAGTGTGGGCTCTCAGCAGCACATGAAACTACTCTTTTGCAGTGTCTTTACAGAGTGTATGCAAGATGTGATGGAAGCAACAATGGGGAAATTCATTAACACTGCATCGGCCACACTACTGCTTCGCCTGAAGAGCCTCAACCTTAACTCTGCTTACCACTGGTAGTGTAGTAGGGATAGACTGTAAAACTCCACATGAGATCAGGGAGGTCCTCTTAAATGGATTACGACAGTGCTTGAGGGTTGCTTAAACTTGCAGTCCGGACAAAATAAAACATTTTTAGTTTTTTTCAACAAGGACAACAAAAGCACTATGGGCGTTCCTGGCGTTGTTTTATATTAAAAAGACAAATAAATGTCTTAGAGCTTTTCAAAATATCTACACTTTCATAAAATTCTTTGAAACATTCCACAGCACTCGGGACTCGCTGCGATGCAACCTACATTTTTTTTTTTAATTTCTGTGACTATCTATTCAGACACACGATAACGGCGATACGATTCTACACACTGCTGTGGTGACATGCTGTTACCATGTTTCATTACCATCAGTGCCAAGAGTCCGCATCATTACAATTACATTTCATTTATTTGAAAGCTCCTCAGCTGTCAAAATTTCCCTAATTAACTGCAGCTAAGTGACAAAACTGCTCAAACAAACCCTCTATCCTTTCCTTTCTTGTACAAAAATAATTTGTTGTCACCTTTTGCACTTTACATTTCATTTAAAAATTAAAAACATTTGGGTAGTTCTTCCTGAACAGTTATGTGCAGAAGGAGAATTTCACGCATTCTAAAAAGCACTGTCCCATTTACATAAACATGCACAATGTGTAGATAAACATTCATTTTTACTGAGGACTTCCAGAGCCCTGCTAGAGATAAAGAAATATGGTCAAGGGGCAGCTCTTCCCATCTATATGGCTGGGTGATGATACCAACAATCTGCTCAACTGCAAAGAATTAAAGCACATATCCCATGGTCACTTTGTCTCCTGCTTATCAAACAGCCTTCACAATAACTTAAGCTACAGACCCTTATCAGGTTGCACTCTTGTCATTTTAGCTGAGTGACGCAGGACGCACGATGTCGTGAGCGCGAACCGGAAAAGGCTCCACGCACGACGCGGGCAGCAGCTTATCCCTGCCAGCACATTTCTTGTTATAGCTATTTTAACCGTTTCTGTGGTTTGCCCGTGATTCGCCCGTGTCACCGGAGGGCCCATTAACATAAACTGCCGCTTCGCATTGTGCCTTCGGCACTAATTCGGTGCTTTCACCAGCCCGTACAACCCACCATTCAAATTATGCCACTACGCAGTTCCGTACACACTTGGTAAAAATCGGCAATGACCTTTCAGAAAAGACCAGAAAAATTATAAAAGGCCACCACTTGCCCAGAATGTTTTGTGTGCACACTATGCAGGAAAAATCGCCGGTAGTGTTCAGTAAAAACTTAACTAAAGCTTGCTCTTTTTCAATCTAAAATGTAGCAACACTGCAGCATGCCGGTGCAAGGTCCTTGTAGTTACTAAGAGACATACACAACGCAATACCTCAAACATGGCCCCTTGCAACCGAGTTTTAGTGTGCAGGCTGAACCGTAGAGATGGGATGGTGACGGACAATTTTTAAGTCCTCAGTGAAATTTCACTCAGTATGTGCAAAGTGGAATGGCTTTACTAAAAAAATAAAGTAACCGCCAGCATAACTGGAAGATATTACCATGTTACAGAGTAAGTCTATTAAAAAATTGGAAATGGCAAATAAGGATTGCAAATATAAAATGAACCAACAAAAATTCAATGCACTTTTTGGAATAGATAATGTAGGTTAATCCAACGTTAAAGGCCACAGAAGCAGATCTGTTTAAAACGTCGCGCATCCTCAGGCAAATGTATATATAGCACATAACAAAAGCACAAAACATCCTTGTCACTACGTACTGCACAGGCAAGTTTTGAACCATTTCATTCAAGCTGTTTATTCAAAGATCTCACGCCTTTTTGAATATCGTTATTAATGCACAGCATTTCTGCAACCGCTTATTGATTCTCAACATTTGAAGCATACGGCCAAATGCGACATAAATCAAGAAAATCTTTAGCACAAAGCACACAAGTTATGAACAAGGCTTTACGCCCGTATTCCACCGCTTCCACACAAACGGATAAGATATGCCACTAAGCGAAATTAACAGCTGTTACCGCCGCCACATAGCACCGGCGTGGCAACATCTCCCACCCTTTCCCTCTCTACCAGTTATTAAGTCAACGAAGATAAAGCGAACATAAGCGACCCGGCATACGCAATGCCGGCGGTAACGAACCTATTTCAATTGGGGGCAAATGCTCAAACACAGAGAGAGAGAGCTCATTTCCTCGCCGCAAGGCATTGCGTTATCAAGATGGCCTTCTGCGTGGCCGCACTTCTAGCTACTCGCGGCGTACGCGCGAATATTAGTAGCGCTTATCAGGCAACATCACCTTTGCTTTGCGTGGCGACCTAGCGACGTCCTCTCCGTAGTACATTCGGTTCCACTTTTCATTGGCGTCTTTCACCATGGGAGACACGGCGAGCTGTGGACCGTCCACTTGATCCCCGCTGCGCCGCTGCAGGCTGGGGCAAGCATCGGAGAGTACAGTCACCGACAGCAAACTGTTCAGCAGCGGCATCACCAGGACGTCCACGGCAAAGTCGTTCGCCGATCCGCCGGCGGCACAGTCGTCAACCTCGTCCCAATCGCTGCTTGTATCGCTCAGATCATCGTTGCCGCCCAAAATGAACGCGATGGTCGAGTTGACGTACGGGGGCGACGTCGACACCTTCGATGGAGAAGGTGCCTCGTCGGCTTGCTTGTTCCGCAGGTCCATCTTGCTCGGGCAGGCCGGTGCTGTGTCGACGAATATGAAGTCCTGCTTGGTGGGCGAGCTTTCGATGCGAATGCCAGCAGCGTTTGGCGGCACGGCCATTGGAGCGGCGGACATGGGCTTCGTCAACGGCTTTGCGCGTCGCCGCCGGCGCCGCCGGTTTTTTTTCTGTTTGGGCGGCATCTGGGCGTTTGTATTCCTTTCGGGGCTAGAAGCGACCCGGGGTCTGTCGTTAGGCTCGTCGATGCACATTGTCAGTTCTTGCGCAGTTAGACCACGGTCAGTGGCAGATCGCTTGCGGCTACGACCTCGGCACGATTTCGCTGAGCGTCCGTTCAGCAGGTCTTCCGCAGAGTTGCTGCGGGACACGGTGGGACAGCTGAGGCTGCGCTTGACGGGTTTTAGGAAACCGCTCTTCAACGAATACTTCGTGGCGCCCATATCACACGTGCGAGTGTCTCGTTTTTGGCATAGGTGGCTCATAGCACGGAATGACAAACACTCGACGAGTCGGCTGCGTCACTCGAAGTTTCGGCTCTGTGGAAACTGAGCGGCGTTTCCAGTGGCTACAGTTCACCATTCGCATGCGAAGGGGACGGCATGGTTCCTACACATGGGCCGCCGCATGGACCATGGCTCAAACTTGACAGGCTTACCGACAGGACAGAGGTAAGGCTTACCACGGGCGGTTTCTCCCTGAATTCGACGGTCCGTACGGATAACACGCGTAGCGATAATCATGCCACTGTGGTCGCCATCGCCGACAATGCAGTAATCACCGTCCAAAGCTGGAGAAACACTTGACGAAACGACAACTTCACAGCAGACCATTTCTCAAACGATATTGCTCAGCTGAAGTCGAAGATGGAAATGGCTGCGGCCGCGGAGTTCCTACGTCACATCCCAAATCGACGTTGCTGACGTCACAAAAAGGAGGAGGAGGACGAGCCAATTGTACGAGCTTCCGGTAAAAACCCCTAAATGTAACCTTCCGCGCCCGCTAAGTGCGCCAAAGTAGCGCAAAATGGCCAAAGTAACTTAGAAATTAAGCAGATAAGCAGCTGCACTTACCGCGTTATCGCTGCACGTGAACCCTGTATTTGTTGCAAAATAACTTGGTCGCAAAAATTTATCACAGTATCGCTTATTATCGGATAAAGAAAGCGATGAAAGGCGAACATGGAGCCACTCCGAAGTTGCAAATAGTTCTTGTCAAATCACGCTCTAGCGACTCCAAATGTCATGTAATAAAGAAAAGGCTAGTCATTAAGCACTTACAATAGCTGGAATTTTTGTGAAAAGCTACTTTGCGATAATGTTTGACTGCAGCGAGTGTTACGCCGGCGAGGATTGCATCAGCCTGCGCGCGCTGGAGCGTGCGCCCGTTTGGGCCATCCATTCCATTTCTCGAGCCAAAAAATTCGCTATGCGCATGCCCTGCGTGAGTGACCTGAGAACGACGTATTTGATATGCAAAATGCGAGACATCATAAAAAAAAGTTAACCTGTATGGAGGTGCCGGGGTTCGAACCCGGGGCCTTTCACATGCGAAGCGAACGCTCTACCACTGAGCTACACCCCCAGGACAGAGTGAGCTGTCGGAAATGTTCTATAGATTCTTCACATGCTGACGCAGTTGCACATTAAAATTTTTTAAATGTTCTTGTGTAAATAGAATTCTCCTACATTGTCCTTATGAGCTACAGCAAACACAGCGTTACGCATGCAACAGCTTATAGTCATTACGGAAGCTGGTGTGAGAGAGAGGCTGGGATGAAGAGAGGAAGGGCAATGGCTCATCGCAGCGTGCCAGTAGTCAGCTTTGTGACCCGTCCGACTCGTCCAGGCAGGATCGGAGTGCTTTCGGCCTCGCAGGAACGTGATCGTGATTCATGAGCGCTTCGCCGAAGCGCAGCCACCGGTAGTACACACGCTCGGCCCGCCCACCACCGTCCAAGTCGCACGACAATCGACGTAACCTCCAGCATGCGTCGGCGCGTAAGCAGCGAAACCACAATAAATTCGTTCCGCGCGGAACTCCGAAACCTGTTGGCTGCTGCCGTGAGGCTCAACGTACCACCTCACGGCGTCGACAAATGTCTCGGAGAACTGTTCTTCAGACGCAAGCGATCGTCAACATGCGCGAGAAGTTCGGCAGCAAGTGTGTGCGAGCGAGTCGCAAACATCCTCGTGTGGTGCTCGGTTCTCATAGTATCATTCAGGGTGGTTCTTCACTTTGGCTTCGAAGGCATGACTCTCGACAGATTTTACGACATGTACACGTACGTTGGACTTCGAACTGCTCGGCTACTCGCCTTACCATTACTGAACCAGTTTCCATCGTTAGCTCGTAAGTTTTTCCAATCCGAAAGTCGTGTGATGACAGCTTGACGAGAGTCAAAATTCGCTTTGGTTTCAGATTACCACGATAGAAAATGCCTCGTTCACAATCCCGTTTACAGTCCAATGAACGAATCGGAGTGCTGGCCGTGTGACGATTTCAAGTCAATAGTCGACTTGACCGGTCATTCCGAAACTGCCCAGGACTACGTTTTGAGCCTCATACCCTTTGTCGTAAAGGTAAGCGTTACTTTACGGGCCGGAACCGAACTACCTACCATGAGAGGCACTCATTTTGTAAACTTAGTAACTGTCATTCTCTGTTTAGGATGCCCTCAAGCTCAACATAAGTGGCGAGCGCCTGCACCATTTTTTAGAGGCCCACCGTGAACTGACAAATGACACGTACTCCAAGTTCTATTCGACTCTTCGTGATGTGAAGGAGCCCCAGCACTTACTTGACTGGCAGAAATGGCAACAGGTGGACGACCGTTATTTTCATATCTCGTGGTAAGCAAACTCCAGCATTTTTGCTTGCCTATACAAGTCTTATCATTTGACAAGTGTGTGGACAAGATGCACAGTGATAGGCACCCAAACAGACTGATGGGAGGTTTTAACTCATACAGTGTGCAATGTTACATCATTCAGAAGAACACTCAAATTTTATTTTTGATGGGGAAAAATATGCAAGTGCCCGTGTTGCTGTTTTTCAAGGTTTCAAGTCTAAATGTCTGTTGGCCTGATACTTTCCTGTTGGTTATCTGCTTTAACTAGATGCCGCGTTAACCCACATGGGCCTATATTCACAAAGGGCTCGCACGTTACAGTTGTTTGCTAGGCCAGTCTTCAGGAACTGATGCCGGACACCTCATTAACAAAGGGAGCGAAACAGCAGCAATGAATGAAAAATTAGGTTCAACCCCTGCCATATCTACTTTCTTTTCCCTTCCAGGTCATGTAGAAAAAAGCCTGTCTTTCTTGACATTAATTCGCAAATGAATTTTCTTGCTCTGTAGATCGATTGACAGAAACTGTGTCCTGCCTTGTTATATGTAAAAAAAAAAAAAAAAGTGTATCTTGCTGTGGAATGTGTAAGATGAACAAAGAAGTGTATGCAGTGCGAACGCAAGGTAGAGGACATGCCCCGTAATCTCTGTATGTTGTTTTGCTCGTCGCATCATTGGACATCGTGTTGGTCAACGATGGTTAGCCACCACTGTAGCATTTGAGATTAGCCGGTCAGAACGACATGCAGAATTTTGTGATACACTGTCCTCCCTTTTTTTCGTTTTTTTTTTTCCTAGCAGGTGAAGGGGAAAGAGAAGCTTTTCTTTGCTGCTACCAGTCATAATCAGATTTCACGAGATGGCACAAGAGTTGGGCACTTGACATCATTGCTTCCCATTCTTGTCAGCGTTCTTTGTGTTTAATTGGAGAATCAGTGTCAAAGATGTCACCTATTCTTGACTGAGTGGAATAGCATGGATAGTAGCAATGGCAGGATGAGTTAATCTCCTTCTTTTCAGCCACCTAAAACTATTTTGTGAACACAGCCAAAGCAGAGTGACATGGAAGCTTTGAGCCAGCTGTATGTTTCTTTTGGGGGGGGGGACTTACTGTGGAATTCTCAGTTGGGAGGGAGTGCACCTTAGAAACTGAAGGGAACAATGGAGTGATGCTGCTTGTGGAAGTCATGATGTAAAATAGCTATTCACAGCTGTGGGGGCATATGGGAGGGGACCATATACATTAAACAGGGACTTTAGCATACATGGCTCCCCCCCCACCCTCTCTCTTATATATATATAGTAGCATAACTGATATAAGATTATGTGCGGCAAAACCCACTCGCCTACTTTCTTCCCCTTCATAGTATACTCGCACTGAATGCATTCAATACATAAATTGTCTTGCAACATTTTAAGTGGCTAGACACACGGTGAGCGGTGTCTGTGTGTACGTCACGAAGTATTGTCCGTCAGAACGAAATCCTATGTTTTTCACTATATCTGAAGGATGTGCTTTTGGTTAAGTAAAAACTGTCTAAAGCATTTGGCTTACAAATAATCATAGTGAATTATCTGTTGGCACCGTGTTATCTGTATAACCATTGTTCAAATATATAAGCTACATGTTTGCAATGGCACAGAACTCACAAAAAGTGCAAATCACTGCACCAAAACCTGACCTCTTCGATTGTTTGTTCCCTGCTTCAAACAACACTCTTTGCAATGTACTGTTTGAAAATTCAGCCACATTTACTAATCTTGCTTGCCAAGAAAATTCGTGCTGGTAGAGCTTGTAAAAAAAATTTCGTTTACCTTCATGGAATGTGGCAGCAGCAGTGCCACCACATCCCTGAGGTGTCATGCCCTCTAACTTGTCTGCAAACTTCGTAATTGATCTACTATTTCGCACATTTCCTGTCTCGGGACAATCTTCAGGGTCCACAATATATGTGTGTTCTGAGTAAAAGGAGCGTTTTCTGGTTATTTTAAGGATATCAATTTCTGAAGTGTTCATTTGTGAAGGTTGTACTGTTGGTTAGCAGGTTGAATAAGTTCCTGTAGATAATGAAATTTGAGGGAAACTCAGGAAATTCACTTTAACGCAGGTAAATGGAATGGGTATTGCTTGCCATCAGCTGTTTTATGATGTGTGTAAACGCAGGGCACACAGATAAACCTAAATCAACTTACCACAGTGAATCAGCGGTTATAGCATAATGAAGTTGAACAGCATGAGGTCCTCTGCATTACAAGTCACCCAGTTTCTGTTACCTTTTCCTCTACTTTCACTTCTTTTCCCTTGTTGTTTGTACATTCCATTTAAACATAATTATTAATATTTTATATGCTTTCTCTGGATTTATTGTTGCTTTCAGTGGTCCTGACTAACAAAAAATCGAGCCCCCAATTCCATCTCACTCATCTGGAACACTGAACCTCTTAAATCATACTGCACAGCGAGACTCTTTCTAGCATCCTCTGTGACTTGAACTTTGCCACATGTTACATACGAATGCATTGCACCACAACATTTGAGTCCCGTTTGTCTGTCTTACAGGGAGCTAGCATCTCCTCCAGCTGCACGCATTCTCAGGAAAGTTTTTCACAGGCCTTACTTTGTGCAAAACGTCTCTGAAGTGTCCCTGCAGAGGTTCCTGCTGTTTGATGGCCCTGATGCGCCAAGTTATTATCTGGTATGGCACAATGTTTGTGATAACACTTGCTCTATGATGGCTCAAGAATGAGTGTCAAAGAAACAAAAATGAATTAGAGTATGGCAGGATACTATCTGGTGTGACAGTACATTAGGAAATTCATGAACAGAGCGTGAGTACTGCTGATGCAAGATGATTTGCAAAAATCTTTAAGTTGACTTTTCTGCAAGATGGCTTTCCAGCCAAGAGCTCTTACCCACATATTGCATTGCAGCTTTAAGCATGTTTAAACCTGCATGTTCATCCCACCATCCAGCCCATTGAGCCCCTCTCATTGTTCGTTGCAGAATTCGCTGTGAGATGGCACACTCCCCAGAAGATGTTTGAAAAAGCTTTTGTGGGCTTTGGGTGGGTAACAATCTGCAGCCGAGACTTTTTGATTGGAAGACGTGCTTGCAGGAAAGACAATTTACAGATTTTTGTAAAGGGTCATTTGGGGATCGATGGCATAAATTTTCATCCTGCATTCTTCATAAGATAAATGACAGTGAGGACACTGATGACCTGCAGCATTGCTTTGGAAGGCCAGTAGAATAACACCTAACCAAGTAAATTACCAAAACTTGGTAATGTCATAACACTTACCACTGCTTCCATGTGTAGTGAATAAACTAAACTGCTGATTGGTATAGCTAGCCTTCAACATATGTAAAAACATTTGCATATTTGTGGCAATTAATTATTCATGAGTTTGTTGACAGTTTCATTGATTCATTAGTTGTGTTAAAAGGAGATGTTATAACATTATAACCTGTCAACTCTAACGACACACTAACGAGAGCATTCCAGCACTTCAGGAGCTGGTATTTTTTGTTAAACAGTCTGTTAGTACTGGTTACAATACTTAGAATGGTGTAATCCATTATACTATGCCAAGACATGTACATTAAAATTTAGTTGACGGAAGTCCTTAGGTGGGCTCTTTTGCAAGGATATCTTACTACTGAAAACTCTCATTCACACGATGACTTTGTTGATCTATGAGTGTTCAGCTGTTCACATCACAGCGAAGCCGCAGGAGCATATAATGTTGCACCGTACAAAGACAAACGACATAAAGGCGGAGGGGATGACTGTCGAATGGAAAGAGTGGCTGGTTTTGCTAGTTTTAGTCAAAGTTGTTTCATTGGTAAATAAAATATACTTGCTTGTGCATGCACAGTGACAGTGTAGGCATTATAGTCTATTAAATACTTAGCTTTTTAATCTGCAAACCGACCCCTGCAGTGGAAAAAGCGAATTTTTAAAGTCATGGTGCAACACGCTGCAACAATGCGAGTCTCTTGTACCATATGGTATACGTGTTTGCGTGTGGAATAATGCCATTTCCAAGTGAAATTGCAGTGTGCATGACCCATGTAAAGTCCAAGGACTTATAATAATACTGGCTTTAACCAAAAAGCACAGATATAACACTTACACACGGCAAACTTTTGCGTCTCTCTATGGTGAAATAAACCATGTTCCTTTGCCCCGTTTTCGGGCGATCAGCTGTGGCACCTGGGTGCCTCTACTGAAGGGAGAAGGAAAACCCAAAATGCCAGAAAAGAGCAAGAGAAGTGTTAGATAAAAGAAAATGAAAAACACTAAGGAGGACGGGGCACAAAGCGCTTTTACCAGCTCTCCCAAAACAATCCAACTCATGCTGCACCTTGAGTTAGGATTTGTTGAGGAGACCATGTGGTTGAGAGTTCCCGCAGTACTATTAGCCGCACCTACAGAATGTCGTGTGTTCATGTAAGAGTTTAGAAAACTACCTTTCTTTTCTTTCCCTTTTGCCCCTATCTTTGTACATCACAAAACTCACTATGAGACTCCGCACTCCCCAGAAAATTTTTGAAAAGCCTTTGTGGTGTTCCTGCACCTTCCCTGGAATGTACAACTGTGAACACCCATAAAACAGGAAAGCAATCTGCAGATGAGAGTTTTTAGATGGAAAACATCCTTACAGAAAGGCAACGTACAGATATTTGCAAAATGTTGATTGGCTGTGGAGAGAGAAGGGCTAGGCATGGGCATTGCCAATTTTTGTTATAAGTTGGTTCCACCGTAGTTTGCTGGAAAAGTCTTCCCCTCTGAGCAGTGCTCTGATTTTCCTTCTGTAGCCACTATGACAGTATTAGTTGCATTTTTTACTCCTTTTCTTGATTGACTGTGCACGCTACGCAATGTAAGGTGTTGAAAAAATGATTAAAAATGTTGAAATTCACAGTGTCTACTCAGCTCAAAAGCACAGTCCAGTAAAACAATGTGACACACCAGAAATTTCTGAACCTAAGTAATATACTGTGTACTGTTACAACATGCCTGCAGGTCAGTTGCAATGCCCACCACATCACAAATGCCTTATCTAATCGCTGCATGTGTGTGCTGTGGTGTCAAAAAGCAGATTGGGCATCTCAGGCCCTTGTGTACCCCTATATCTGTCTATGCCATTTCCTTGCGTCAGAAATAGAAGCAGAGATAAGACAAGCCAGTGCTTTGGTGTGAAACATGTGAATATGAGTGTCAGATAGAAGCTTGTTTTGATAAGTTGGGAACATTCTCACAGTCTACTACAGTGACAATGTTCCCAACTTATCGAAACAAGCTTCTATCTGACACTCATATTCACATGTTTCACACCAAAGCACTGGCTTGTCTTATCTCTGCTTCTATTTCTGACGCAAGGAAATGGCATAGACAGATATAGGGGTACACAGGGGCCTGAGATAATTTTGTGTCAGCCCATTCTTTCTCTTCCTTCTTTTGGGAATGATGCAATAAATTGATTAAATTGCCAACTGTCTGCTGGGAAATCCTTGTTAATGGGCTACTGGTGTCCTATGCAGCCTGAAACAGACTTCTCAAGCTCATGGATTGTGCAAGTAGAGGGAAACCGGCTCGTGGTACTTGAACCCTCACGACTTTGCATCCATAGCTGTCGCCAGGTGTCAGTGCTCCTGAAGCCCAATGATGTCTGTAAGTGCTGGCTGTACTTCTAGGTCTGCTGAACTGCAACATTTGTTCATAGGTCAGGTGCTCTGGTAAAGTAGTGTGGTAGTCACAAGCTTTGAAATCTATAAAAGAAGTGTTCCTTATATGTCCCTGATTGCTGACGTTCATATATCTGACACTGTGTTTCCAGAATTGGCATTTCCATTTTCACTTTGTACTAATGGGCACATGCTCCTGCTGCCTAAGGAAACTGTTTGTATGGCAATTCTGTAATTGCACCATTCTTAACCATATATTAGTTATAATAATACTTCGTAAACTAATTGGCTTTCTTATCATCCCCAGATTTTATATTGTTGCAATTAAATAATTCACCAATGTAATGGTGTGCCTGCCTTTCACGCATCAGCCACGTCTAGCCTTTCACACAGCTTTGGGAAATGGGCACATATTGAAGAGAAATACTTGAGTTTCACAGGGGAATAAACTAACAACTAGATTCGCCGCAATGGGCCTTTTTACATGTACGAAAAGCACCTTCAGTGGAGATCACTGAGGTCGAAACTGGTGTTGCAATTCTCCGTTGTGCACCGTTAGGCTGTTGCAGAGGCCTGGCTTTGCGCCCATTTTTCCGGGACGTCTTGACATTGTACGACACCAGGTGTCACTTTTGCCATCGCATCGTTATGGCCATCGCGTAGTATGATCGATTTAATTGAAGTAGATTTAAAAAGCATGAAGACAACTTAAAGACGGGGGGGGGGGAAGTTCTTAAATTTTTTACAAGCCTGGTAGCGCAGATGTCACCACCCCACTACAAAGGGGATGCTCATAGCATCCATCCATCCATCGGTTATATGCACCTCCAAAAAATGTGTCATTCATTTTGACCCTGATGCCACGCATGCACAGAGTATACCCACCGATAGAATGTCCTCTGCAGTACCTATCAGAGGTACCTATCAAGTATCATCAGAGGTACCTATAAAGTACCTATCAGAGGTACCTATCAAGTACCTCTGAAGTTTCAATAGCCATTTCACTCTGTCAGAACAATGTAGCATGACAGCTTGGGGCAGTAGAGTGCACTGTGATTCTCAAGCTTCTTCTACCATGGAACCAAGTTCTGCTTGACAAGTAGCATCTGAGCAAATAGTATGGACATAACTTCAAGAAAAACTGGATGCTTAAAAACCACCAGCAGAAGGAAGAGGCAAAAGAAAAGAGAGTCTTTCTTGTGCCTCTCTTTTCTACTCGTGGTGCATATGTGTCTAGCTTTTCTCCAAGTTATGCACCAACTAGCCAAGTGACAAGTTCTACTGAGTGTAGCCATAAGTTCATGCAGATGGGCTTCGAAGGGCACTACAGAGAAAAAGTAATTTCGCTTGTACTAGAAAACACGAAAAGAAGAAAATACAAGGTAGCGATGCCACATTGAAGCTTCCGCACCAACTCATCGCAGTGTCGTTGATTTTGATGGCATATGCTAGGGCTTACATGACTTGTTTATCAGTAGAAACGAATCACACTGTGTTCCAAGATATCCAGAGTCTTAACAACGCAAGTTTCAGGAAACTCTATGGAGACATTGCGGCCCAAGTATGACAGGAAAGGATTGAAATTCATCACACCATGCTATTTGTCTGCTTTAGGTCCAAAACAAAAATAAAAAATGAAGCATCAACTTTAATTTTCTTTTCTAATAGTGAGCCTGTGAATATGGAGCAACAGTAGAGTTCTCGAAGATTCACTTATCAGTCTACACTGATCTTGTGTTTCACTTCGGTGCCCTATAACGTTGCATTTGCTGCATGTCCGAGTTGTTATATCGGCTACAGGACCATGGTGTACGTGTCTCGGTTGGCACTGTGAAATATTGTTCAAATCGTCGTAGACATGCCCATAATCAGTTCAGTGATAGCAGTTTTCAACTTTGTGCATGTCATCTTGGTCAGATTGCTGTGCTGCGTGTAGCATGTAGCCTATAAGTCACTTATAGCCTATAAGTCACTGGTCAGGCCTCTTCTTGAATATGCATCAGTTGTGTAGTCACCACATCTTGCAAATGACAAAGATAAACTTGAGTCCGTCTAGCAAAAAGCAATCAGATTGATTTTTACTCGCTAGGACCGTAACTTCTCCCCTTCAGAGCACTACCACGTTTTATCGCTGAATCATTTAGAATGCCGACATATGTGCGATCGGCTTATCATGTTACATAACATCGTGCACGAATCTGTCAGCATAGCTACACCCATTTGTTTCACCAGTCATAACTACCCATGTGACCTGCTGATACAATCCGTTGAACATTGTGCCATTCAGATGTTATATTGATTGTTATAAATACTCTTTTTTTCCATGCACAGTTGAGACTAGGAATAACCTTGACATTTTTGAGACGGCTACCACATGCACAGTTTGTGAACAAGTGTCCAATTATGTATTTTGATGTTTTCATTTTTTTGTTGTTGTTCTTGTGCGTTTCTTGTAACCACTCCTGCAATGTGTCAAACATGAGACAGCAGTATCTGTAAATAAATAAATAAAAATAAATAAATAAGGAAAGTGGGAGGATGCTTAAGCTTCGTCTATAACAGCAGAAAGCTATAGCCCCACTGGGTTCCATTCACAATGCCTTCTCATAGCATATTCATCAAAATCAGCGCTTTCTCCATAAAATGCTGGAATTGATTTCCTCATAAGAGAATTCTGTTTTCTTGTACATTCAAATTACAGCCTGAGCTATCGTGTGTGTAGGTATTATTCGTAGTTTACAATTTTTCTGACAAATTTAACCTGACGAATTAAATTTTGTTCACGCACCATCGCGGAGGGCTTACATAGTTGGGTTGTAGGGGTTGCGACGGCGGTTGTTTTAAATTATTACTTCCACCGTGGATGCTGACACTGATGCCGATGCTATATTTTCTGTGACATGAGCTCTTTAATGCTGTCACGTTATCACGTGGACACGCAAGTGCCACCTGCAAGGCACCTGTGTGTCCCTGTGATCTAGCTGAAGTGTTTGTCAAAATCGAGTGGTGTGAAGGGAACGTAAGACAGCAGACTCAGAAAACAGGAGCACTGCTTCTATTGTTCTTTGTTCCTCTCAGATTGCTTGACTTCAGTGACGTTAACCTACCGACTTGCCTGTTCATTTTTTTAGCAATGCTGTACGTGGCTAGTATCCACCGTATGCATGATAAATTGTATCATGTAGAAGGTTTGTCTTATATATATTGATGATGATAAATTGGACAAGAAATGCTTTTCTCAATTTGTGCTAAAAGAGTTCGGTATGAAGTGCCCCACTGATCCAAGTGAGCCAACCAAAGAGTGATTGTGTATAGATTTAAACTTGGCCAAGAATGGATGTAAGGCTGTAACCAAACCAGTCTGTGTACACCACAATAATTACAAAGTTGTCGCAGGCATATGTACCCATCTCTAACCATTTGTGATGTTTTAAAACATTGCTGCTTGTTTGCATTCACAGAATTCACAGATAGGAATTGCCCCGTGAAGTTTTTTCCATTGTCTGCGCAACTGCATTTTGTTAATTTGCTGCTTGTAAAAAGATGTTACAATGGCAAGTACCTATAATGCCGTAGGTCCATTGCATTTGTCATGAACGTTCAAAATTTGGTAGCCAGGTACTTCACTAACCCCATTTTGTTTATTGCACGAAACCAACTGAAGGAGTCTTTAGGTAGCTGATTGAAAGCTTCAATACTGTGAAAGAGAATTTTTAAAGTATTTATTAGTACTTTACATGTATGGATGCACACATTAGTTATCAAAGTTCAGCTGCACATGACAGGAATAGTTTGCTTGTAGTTCAGTAAAAAAATCTGTAGGCATTGAAAGTTCACCTAATGAGTTGGATGTCTATTTGCTCCTAAATACTGAGAATGACTATGTTAAAGTGGCCCTGTTCTTATACAGTAAAGTGCAGTTAAGTGCAGTTGTAGCTTTAGAGGTCACAATCTGCCTTCAGTTTAGGTTGTAGCATTAGAGTTCTGCCTACAATGTACGATGCACTTTTTTTTTATCTCTTTCAGTGTGCTTCAGCAGCATTATCTCCAAGGCAAGGTCAGTACCTGCACATATCGGAGATTCACCAAGCATCACCTACCTGGGTTCTTTCTACTGAAGCTGGCTATGAATGTCTCATTTTCCTTGAAATTGGTACAACACTCGGTGCTCAGTTCAACTATTTATCATTGCAGATTTGTCAATACGTTTTTAATGTGCAGATTTGCATAATATGCATTGCAGATTTATCAATACGATTTGTCAAGAATTTTTAATGTTGCATGGTTCTTTTGGAATAGCGCTTACCTTGGATTCTTAACCACAAAGCACTTTGTGATTGTGGATTTCCTAGCTGTGGCTGACTACATTTCAATAGACGTGAAATGCAAGGACGTTCGTGTTCTTAAACTTATGGCCACGTTAATGAACCCTAAAATGGCAGCCTGCCTCATAACCACATTTGTAGTTTTGGCATGTGAAAACCGAGAGCTAAATTCGTTTTCCTTATTTATCATACCTGCAAACTTGTAAACATGCAGATACAACAGTAAAGGGAGTTAGGGTGGGTCTGCATTTTTGCATTTTTTAAAATGTTGCACTGAGTGTACACCTTTTGGAAACCACGTATGCACTTTTGTTACAATCTGCCTTTGCGCACAAAGCACAAGCAGAATTACCTTTGCAGAGCAAATGTTGATAAGCAATGCACTGTTTCGAGATTACAGTGAAGAATTTCTCGATGACATTAGCTTAGTTGGTTTCACCTGCTTCAAAAATGCATCTCTGGAGACCTTCTCATAGCGAGTGCCCTCTTTGCACCCTTTTATCCCCAGAAAACCTGCAGTGAAAAGTGTGACAAAGAAACGGAACTGTTTGATGAGTGGAATTTGTTTTTCACGCAACTTGACAGCATTCATAAAATACTAAGCCCCGGCCAAATTTCTAGAGTTTACGGAAGGTGCGAGAGTTGCAGGTATGGTGAAACTCTATGGTATTCCGGCCAGCTGTGTTATTTTTAAATAAGAAGAGCTTTTTCATGGACTTGCCAACCACCTATCACCTATGCAGATGCGAACCTATGCATGACACAATGTTAATGGAGCATGGCAACGAACCAGCAGCTTCTAACCCTATGAAAGGGAAAATTAGAAAGACACCCATCTGTAGCACCAAGCTACAAGGAAATTTATACAGATTTCTTAGAAATCAAGGTTTCATAGTAGACGAAAAATTCATCCTGGTCTCCGGAGAATAAGCGCTTCTGTTTGGGACAGTTGCCCTACCAAGTGGAATAACGAGAAGGCTAGCAAAGTGGAGGGAGGGTGTAGTTATGGTTATGAAAGGCAAAACTTACATCGTCTCACATATGTCGTGTCAGCTATGTGGATTTCATGTAGCTTTGTGCTACAGATAGGTGGATGCAAATTTTCCGTTTCATAACCATTACTCCACCTTGCAGGAGTCTGCAGAACTGATTTGCCAGCATCTTATATTGCAGCCTCATCTCTGTGAGGTTGTGTTCACGTGTGAAAGAGTTCTCAATAGCATTATGCTTAGCCATTCTATTACCCCCTTCCTTGGGGATCAGACTCTACTCCACCGAGTCGCCGTTTTCTTTGTATCTCCGTGCCATCTAGCATGGCAGTGAGGAATCCAGAAAGCTGTTCCTTAGAATCCATACCTAGGCATTTTATTAGGTGAGCTAATATACCATCCTGTCCTGTGGCTGTGTGCATCCAAGGGTGGGATAGTGCATGATCAACACTGCTATGAGTGAAAGCCCAGTTTGTTTCTGGGAGGTACCGGGGATTTGGTAGGCTTCGAGTTTATGCATGAGGAGGGCTGTCTCCAGCGTTTGTAGCGCCATATAGGGACATAGATACGTTGTCACATAACCTTTAAAGTGACTAACAGTCTTTCCGTATGGCGGTAGGCACAGTTTGCCTCTTGGCTTGCTTGCCACACCTGAGCTACTTCCTTGTCCTGCCACACCTTCCGTGCACGACTTGCAAGAATCCTGTTTGCACACATGTGGCTTTGCATAATGTGGCATAAACTGGAGATTATATTCTTTGTACATTTCTGCCTCTCGTCGCTGTCTGCAGTCGTCAAATACCAGTGTCACTGCTTCAACAGCTTTTGTCAGAAGGTATATTGGACCTCCAGGTCTTCTGTAACAATTATATTTGAGGCTCTTTGTTCGCAAGAGATCAATCAGAATATGACTGATCGCTACTTATGCTATGGTTACCCTCCTAATCTATATCCAAGGGGTTGAGGAGGCGACTGAGGTTTTGCGACATGAGCACATATTATTTACATGTTGCACAGCCCCAAGCACACCATGTGGACTGTCCATTACACCTGAGGTCTAGATCGGCAATATTAAGGTGTAGGCGTTCCGCCAACTGCATCCAAGAGGTCACCATTGTGTCCACTGATAAACCTAAATTGTCCATTGATAAATGTCCTGGTAAATCTCTGAGAATTAGGACGTCCCATATGCTGGTCAGACATCTTACATCCTTGCACATACACTCTTTATCAATTCTCCGTTGGCCTCTAGTCGAGCTCCGTTTACTGCCACATAAACCATACATGACGCAGTAGGGGTCCCCATAACGTTCAGTGTTACCCACATATGGTCACTGCACTTTCCCCCCACTTCATGCCACTGGACTTCCCGCTGCCATAAAAGTCTGCCTCCTACTCCTTTGCGGTTTGGTCCAGATCCGTGACTTCCTCACTAGCATCAGTTGTGTATAGCCGGTTCTTCCATGTCTGTCAAGTGGGCTTCTGCCATGCCCATGCAGTGAAATCTCTTCAGTCTTCAGCACTCGGTATAACTTCTCCCACTCGTCTGCCTGACAAGATCCAGTGTGGCTTGAACATGCCACACTGAAGATACTCTGTTCCTTTCAATATTGCCGCGGCTTTCCTGTTGCACTTCGCCGTAGCTAGAGAGGAGTTCGGAAAAGCAACTGCTGGCCAACCAAGTCCCCGACAACCTAGAAGAGGTTTGCACCTACATTGAGGCCCTGGTGTGGGAGCGGTAGGTACGTAGTGCTGAAGGAACGGGGCGGCAGCTGGTTGCCGCTGGCCGTCTGCTCCTCGGCCATCCTGTGAACCTGCCGTGGATTTGTGGTGTTGCTCTCCAAGCAGCACAATGGGTTACTTGGTACACCTCTCTGGGATCCCACCTTCAGACTGTTCCATGCATATTCCCAAGCCATAGTATTTGCAGGCGGGTGAAGCACTGTCTTTGCAACAGTTCAGGATGCAACTGGTGCTCTTGCTGGATCGCGTTCATGCCAGCTGTCAAACCCGTCCTCCCGCAACCGCACCTTGTTCCCTGGCACTAAAGAAACCTCACCCACTCCGCAATTTTCTCCGCCACTTATATCGCCCAGGTTGATATATCGCGCAGGGTTACATCGCCCAGGTCGGACTGCATCACTACGTAGGTGCTTGCTCGTGTACCCCGGTACATAGTCCAGGGAAATGCATGGCACTCCAGTTCGGCCACTGGAGATGTGGCAGCACTGGCTGATGCAGTCACGATGCTCTTTGGTGTATGAATCTGTACGCGCCGCTATCACGGTGGCGTGTGCCCTTCTATGCGGCGCACACGCTGTGAGAGGAGAGAGGACTGTTAGAGCACTTGGTCTTCCCGTTTCTGCAAGGAAGTGTATGCCATCCATTGCCTGGCACCCTTCCACCTCTACGGTTTTTGACGAAGTTAACGAACTTCACCCCTGAGCTGGCACAAAGCTCTTAGCTGGGCATTCAACAGCAGTGCTTGATCTTGTGCTTCTTTTCCTCAATTTTTTAGAGCACCATCTGTGAATGCTTGGGCAAATTAGTCAGTGTAGGTATGCTGCCAAGGAGATGACAAAGCAGACACGTACGTGGACACAGCAAGTTGCCCAGCAAGCAACAGTGCTATAGCAATGTGCAGACAACAGAGTTTCGTGCTTCCGCACTTCTGCAATTTTAGTTTGTTCCTCTAGCATTCCCACAATTTTAGAAGTTCACCGCTAAGGAACCTAAGGAGCATAGTGAACCTCCTTGCACAAGCATAACCTGATAAATTAGCCACGAAACACATCAGAGTTGCATGATGTGTCCCTGCGAGATGAGCGATGTTGGCACTCCCGTTTATCTTGCTCCATGATTGGGAGAATCGGTGTTTGCAGTTTAATTATGGAATGCTTGATTTACATCCTCAGTTCTGAATTGAATTTTAATTGTCCTTGCATCTTTAAGAAAATAACTAAGTGCCCTGGCTTAAATTAAGATATATAATTTCTTGCACTGATCATTGCTTAGCAAAATGGCTGTGGCACTGCGAGGCTTGTAATAACGAAGCAGTCACACTGCCATCACAAACTTCAAAACATGCGCAGTTATCCCTTGAGTGCCAAAAAAATACCCCTCCTAGCAAAACCATTTTTTCCCATAATTACAGAATAGAACAAAATAGTAGTTTACGAGGGTCACTTTATTAATAGTTTAGAAACTGGTTTCATGCTCACAAAATCCTGTGTGATTACAAAGGTGACAAAATTGGCTTTAGATGCAACTTAAATGAGCTTGAGAAGACTGAAAACCAGAATTACACCAGTAGACTGCTTTCTCGAGTTTGTTTCAGCAACGCCAATACTCTGAAAGAGAAAGCCAATATAAGTGCAGTCATCGGTGCTCTGCTAGTTCCATCTTCTCTTTGTTAGAACTCACAGAGGCTATGTATAAGCAACAGTGTCTTCCTTTTGACAGTGATTCAACAATGCTCGCATTTCAAGCTAACAAAATCCAAAGAATGAATGTCTTGAAAAAGTGTGACCAAACTGTCAACACCTGTGTAATGTGTGCTCAGTTAGCTACAGTGTACATTTTAAGTGTCACAAGTTAAACATATACAGTGTTATGCATGTTTCTTAATGCTATTTGTGAATCCATGTAAGACACACATGTTAGCTTGTGGCTTATTTTTTCCTACCCGCACAGGCTGAATGGGCATTTACCGAAATGACTATCTTCAGGACAACTTTTTTTTCTTCAGTTCAGTGAAGACAGACTGTCATATTCTAGTCAATTTGTAATCCCGCTTGAAACTGTGTTCGAGTTGGGGTGCTAATAAATTTGTCGTTAAAAAGAAATCTGATTGTCTTTAATTCTTTCATATCACTACACAAACACAATCCAGCAGCTCTCATCAAACACAACTGAGATTTCATCATTTATTTCGCACTTCAATTTACACCAATAAGCAATCCACAACAACATTTCAGTAGGTTTTTGTGCGCGCACAACTTCTGGTCTGTGCCCGGTGCTTTGCAAAGCATTGCAGGGCACCGGCACACGGTAGAAAATGAGACATGTCAATGTAGGGAGGTGTCAGTAATAAATGGAACAACAAAAAATATATAGTACTACATGCAATGCTTCAGCGTATTACAACATTCCAATTGTGGTTGGGTTGGTTAAAAGTGGCAGCTAGTGACAGTTTTAAAACTTGATGCCATAATAGCTAATACTTAGGTGCACTTGTGAAGACCAGGAGATGCACTTTGGTAGCACAGCTGTTGGCTACAATGAGTGCTTCGTTAACAGTGCAAAATGAAGCAGATGCCACCTTTTTTTTTTTTTACAAGGGGCACATTGTTAGTAGCGCAGCTGGTATACTTCTCCGAGTGTACCAACAAGTTCTTGCCGCAAGCTTCTCGCTAAAACTTTGCTATATATAAACAAGCTATAGTCGTGACTAGTTTTCAGTATCCAGCTATGAGAAAGTATACGTTCTATTTGGAAAAAGAAAAAGCTAAGAAATACTGTTCTTGAACTTTCAACAAAACAAAATGCAAGAAAGAAACGGGAAGAGATAGGAGGAGACAAGAAAGGGATTTAAAGAAATCTGAAAAGTAGACGATGCTTTCCCTCCCTAGGGGATAAAAGCGTGGAAGATTGAAGCTCGACAACACTAAGCACTTTTGAACAACTACTAGTACTATACTGTACACTACATACAAGTTCGTTTCACAAAACAGGCCGGTAGTTCACCCCAAGGAATGTCTTTTTCTCAAAGTTAGGATTTCGTATGACAGTGTTACGGCAAGCTTCTTGTTATTGCATGATGCGCAAGATAGACCTTGCTAGACAACAGTTTGAGTTTATGAGAAAAAAAAAAACAAACAAAAACAACACAAGCACAATGCGGTAGTTGTACATTGCTACCAGTACTAACAGTGCTACACGTATTGACTGAATTCAACCGTGGCACATAAAGCAAACCATAGTCTGGATGTGAAATACAGGCCAGACAGTTTTACAGGGTTTTTAGCATGCTCGCAATTAAGCAGCCTTGTTTTTTTTCTTTGTTTATAATGTGAGGCATTGCACAGAGTACCGCATGCTTAGCCTATTGGCCATGTAAGGAAATGTGCTTTTGAATGCTGTGTGTTCCATTTCGTCAAAATCAAACAGCGTGAAATGAGAACAATGGACAATAGGTCTGCAGAACACAGGTGCTGACTCGCAAACAGCACCTGTGCTGTCTGCACCCTTCCTTTCTGTTGAAGAGTTCAATTTTAATTATGTTAACGTAAACGTGCCAACACTCCAAACTTGCTGGCTTCATTCCTTTGTTTCCTTGCTCTTATTTCTAATAAAACATTTCTTGCATGTTAACATGTTGCTGGAAGACACAAAAAGCTTTGCCACAGCTCAATCATGTGTCTTAATTTTTGCGCAAGCCTCCGTGCTGCCTACCATGAGATTACGGACTACTGGTAAGACAGGGCTCTGCGAATACCACATGCATACAAATGTACGTTTGCATCATAAAGGGAATCATGCTTCGATTTATTTCTTGGTGTTTGTTTTGTGGAGCTTGACCTCACAAGTACGTCGCCAATTTTGTGAACAGCAGCACTTTGCCTGTTGTAAAATATTTAAATAGTGTTGCCTAAAAAATGTACACTTTTGAAAATGTCAGCATGGGACTCGGATGGCATTGTTTGCCTAGCATTACGATCTCTCCTCTTCAGTCTGGTCTGCTTCTGCACCGTGAATTAATTTTATGCTGTCAGTGTCGCTCGCTGTCTGCTTCCACACTCGGCTCCACATGGCAATGCAGTATGCCTATAAATATACGTGTGTACAGTCTCACAGAAAGGTGAGATGATCAAAGCTAAGGTTAGCAAGAAACCTGAGTCAGCAAAACGAATGTTTAAAAGAAAACGTCAGTGAAATAGACTGATTGATTTCTGGAGTTTCACATCCCAAAGCACAATTTGATTATGAGATTATGTTGTTGGTCATAATTCCATGGTGCATACTCAAGCAAACGCTTGCAGGTTCATGCTAATATGGAGGATGCCGAGACCACATATATCCATTGAACAAACACAACAATGTCAAGGCAGTGTTGCTACTGGTGTATGTAGGATGTGCACTCATGTACAACCTTCCATAAAGCACTGCAGCATCTCCAACTTTTCAATAAAGTACTTTGCAATTGTTAGAACAGCCGAAACTTACAAGATACTCCAACAGAGGATAGCTTCTTAACTTTCTTTTTAGTGTAAACAATGAGAGCATGCAAACGAAAAGTGCAATAACCTTAGTACGTTACAAAAAGGGCACACTGCAATGCAGAACATAGTAAGCTTGCTCCTGGAATACCATGAAATATTTTACCAATATTTCACTGTATTTTACCAATGGTAAGCCAAACCTTGTTATAACAAATTCAAGATGTCACAGAAATATCTCTATTATAATTTGTCATGTACATTCAATTCACTCTTTTAAACACTATATTTCATTGAATTTGCAATATCTGCATTCGTTATGCCAAGCTTTGGCTATTAGGATACCGCAATCGGCAAACCACTGTCACTCGAAGGCACAACTATCTCGTACCAAATCCCAACTGACAAACGTGAAAACTGATTTCTGCAAGCCTTCAAGCCCGGAGATTAATTATGTAGAGACATCCTTGTTCAACCTCTTGTGAGTACACATGCAACTGCACAAACACAAACACATAGCCACAAATGCAGACAAAATACCACATTACACATCATGTACAGCGTACATTACACAACCTCCAAGTGTCTGGGCAAACAGATGCCCATCCCAGATGACTTAGCGATTCTCATTTCAAGCAGTGCAGATTGAAGCAATCATGTGTCCACGCTTGGCCTAGCGATGGCCACCATGCACCTAATTGCATACGCTACACTTGTCCCACTCTAACAATGCACGGACGAAAGGTGCCAGTGCTTATTGTAATGATGGCATCACTAAGTAGCTCAGCTTTCACTGTAGCATCTACAGTTTTATGTTAAACAGGTGTCGGGCAGGAGGTCACATGCACCTTTTGGTGTACAGTGGTAGGCAGGCCAGCAGTGCTGGTAATACTTGCATTCAGTGTGTAAGCCTGTTCCATAGGAAGCAGTCAACCTGCAATGCTATACTTGGTACCTTCATTAACGCCGAGAACAGCTATATTTCTTTTTAAAGAAGACCTTAAAGTGTGCCCCCCAAGTATTGAGAAGTGTGCCCTCTAATTACTTTTGTGAAAGGACTCTAATAGCAGTACAGTGCAAAGATCGTGATCGTCAAACTCCAGTTATTACTCTGCTGCGTCCTGAAGCGAATCCATTCACTGAGTGTGTTTTCTTCGGCTTCCCCCCGTAGGTTAATGTGACGATGTGGCGAGCACTTTGTTGTGATGACCCTGCAATACAGTACACAGAGCAGCGCTTTCAGAGATGCAGAAGTGCAACTTAATGTCTACGGTTACCCCTTAATCTAGGCCTTCATATACTAATCTAGTTCGCATGCACTCGACCAAGCTCCACTCCCATGTCACAAGAGAAATCAGCCACTCCGAGATCTCGCATGCTACGAGTCGTATAACTAGCTCTGGCAAGGGTAAGTCTGCCATTATGTTGCAAGCCTGCACACATGCGTTTACAATGTGCCTCATTTTTCACAATACAGTGCGTTAGCTGCTGCACTCGGCGTACTAGTTAGGCTGAAAAAATACGCGTCTATTCATGCACTATGTACGTTTAGTGTGGTAGGCAACAGTGCTAGATCTCACAATGCCTTCCATGCAGCACTTTCATGCAACAATATCCTTTCTTTTTGCCTGCAAACTGGCAAGTCAACACAATACTGCCTACGCAATCCGCAGTGCAGCATGGAGACAGAATTTACCATTTCACATAATGCAGAAAGAAAAAAGTGGCAATCTTGTTTGCACAACTTGGCAGACACCGACATGCTTTGCACTTATATATATGGATGGCGCCGTCGCTACTCAAAACTGCTCTGATGTGTGCGTGCTCCTCGAGTAGTGCACTTTACTTGCCTGCAACGTTCCACGAGTGCTGTGTTGACTAAAACGAGCAAGCATGCAATTTAAAGGCTGCCCAGGCGTATGCTATCATCACCGGGAGCTTCAGACAGTCTGCATAACTTCCGTCACCTTCAAAACTGAATATAGTAGAGCGAATGAGGGAACAAGTCTAGGAAAGAAGTTGGATTCGAGAAGCAAAAAAAAAAAGAAGAGAGAATGAGAGAGATGGGACAGCCCTGCTTATGAAAGAAAATAAAAATTAATAAGGCGCTGAAATAACATTATAAAGGAATA
Organism: Hyalomma asiaticum; assembly: GCA_013339685.2. NCBI lineage: Eukaryota > Metazoa > Arthropoda > Arachnida > Ixodida > Ixodidae > Hyalomma > Hyalomma asiaticum. Next base: position 120,341,982 of record CM023483.1, on the reverse strand, counting down.
CTGTACCTAAGATAGGTAAAAAATTTATGCCAAGAAAACAAAAGTGCACAGCAGAAAGAATGCGGGTGCCCTCTGAGAAAAAGATGTAAAGGGCAGAAGCTTTCAATCTATCACAATACCCGCCACTTACGCAGCTCATGTCACAAGCAATGGTCCAGAAACATTCACTTAACAGACCAGCAAGTGAAAAAGAGTGAAATAATGTGCACCAGATCTCCCAGGCTTGTGACGGCCTCTAGGAAATGCAGAGATACCGTAAGAAACTATACAACACAACAAAAGCTTGAAGAAATATGGTGCTACTATACCTGAAACAACAGCACAACCTGTGAATTGTGCACTAAGGATTGAAATGCAAAAATATGCAACGGTTGGTCGTGACTACATTGTTCACAGATGACAAAACTGTTTTGTGCTAGTTATTCTTGAGCAGTGAAAAAAAAGTTCCCGATTTCAGGTCGTCGTTCAGTGGCATAAGCACAACAACAAAGGTGACATCAAAACAGAAAAGGCCTCCTATCATTCTTAAATTGATTTAGCACATGACATTATCCAAAATTTTTCAAGAGATAGCGGGGGGGGACCCCAAGTGTAACGGAAGTACCTTGCAAGAGAGGAACAACAAAACCAAAAAATAAAGAAGCTGCTATACAGGTCTTCGAACAAAGATGGAGTGATTCTGAATTTTTTTTTTTTTTTTTTTGCGAACAAGAGAGAAAAAAAATCTTTGAAGGGTGTTTTACAATAGGAAAACAAGTGTCGATGGCATAGTCGGAGGATGGGGGCAAAGGAATGGAGGAGAAAAAAAAAATGTCGAGCAAAATTGGGCGACCATCAGCAAAGTCAACAACAGAGATGCGCAAAGAATGTGCATCCCAGCCACGAGAGCAGGAGGAGGAGGCACTAGAGCACTTTCTGCTTGAGCTTGCCCTTGAAGATCACTGGCAGCAGAGACAGCACGGCGAAGATGGCCAGCACTGACATGGACCACCAGGAGACCGCGTCTCGGGACGAGCTCAGCTTATGTAGCGTGGTGCCGGCCTGGATGGCTACAAACGACGGGGGGGCTACACCTGCAAGAAGCATCCCCCGTGCACTGTTAGATAAAAACCAATTGTGGCAACAATGCAAATTCGAAAGCAAGTATTACTTACACGTGTGAGAAACAAACATACCAATTACGTGTCTGTGGTTTTCTTAAAGGGCCCGTAAACCACCCCCGACATTTTTTTCAACATTTCAACTTAACATGCGCATCAAGTTGAGAATGCCTTCACGATGAACGACGCCAAATGCGGCAGCACTACGCGCTGCGGCCATGCCAAAAACTTGAAAAACAATCCCATGCGCCTCCCCGGGCATTCCCGAGCCGCGACGACGTTAAGGGACAGCAACGTGCTTTTTGGTGACGTCAACAGAGGCAGAGCTCTGCTGATTGGTCGAAGGAGAACTTCGACTTCGGTTACTCTGCTATCAATTGCACGTTCTCCCTGCCTGTCTGTTCTTCCTTGTCGTGTGTCGTTTATGTGGTGTGTCGTTTGTGTGAACTAGAAACTGTAACAAGTGTACCAGCAAGCAGAACACGACGGCGAGTGCTAGCACAGAGCTTTGGCACAGAACTAACAAAACACTTGCGCGAGCGCGGAGGCAGGTGGAGGCGCGTCAACTGGAAGTGGACAGTTTGAACTGCGCAGTCATCAACGATGTATGTCACGTGACATTCGGAGGAGCACTCGGTGAGGAGGTGGCACCGGCAACTGCAAGCGGCCGGTGTGTGGCACAGGAGAGAGCGAAACAAGCAAGCGCCGCGTTTTAATAATCAAATGCGTGTAACTCCGCTAGTTTGGCACCGTTTCGTATAACTCTTACGGCTGTGTGTTCATTGCAGACACCAACACGAAAGCAATACAACTAAATTTTGACCTCTGGGTGGTTTAGGGTTTAGGCACCCTTTAAGTAAAGATGGGAGCCAACGCACTGGAAATGCAATGTGCAATAGGTGATATAAACATAAGGAAAGGTGCGTCGGACTGTGTGGCCAGTGTTTCAATAATGTGTCGGCATGCAGCACAACTGAGCACAACAAACGCACTCAACCTATGCCATGCAAGACTCATTTATTCCAGTGTGCATTCGCATATTTCTATATATACAGTCAAAGATAGACCCATCTCCTGAATACTAGGACACACACAACTAAGGGCACCTAGCCCTGACCTTCGACACTGCAGATAGGAGAACAAGGTTCATTACAAACCACTAGCCACTTGTCATTTTTAAAACCTTGGCTAGTTTAAGCTGAGAAACCTTGTATTTAGGTTATATTTACTTACATAATTGTTACCCTTCTTCTCTAAACACTGATGCAGACTTGAAGGGTGTGATCGTTACATGGAGGAAGAATTTTCGGAGAAGCGTTCAGAGTACGTCAGAATTCAAACAGGTTGCAGGCTGGAGTTCTCACGATGACTACCTCAAGCACAACCAGAGGTTAAGCAAAGCCTATCTCATTAATAAGTGCACATGTTTACGATGCAACACACGAATTGCTTTGCAGGAAACGCGGTGCATAACTGAGGGATCATGAAAAAGCAATTTTCGGAAACCACTCGTTCTGCCATCTCAATGCCTGATCTAAGCTGTATCAGAAGGACCCAGTTAAAAACGTACTTGCCCAATAAAAGTAACCTAGTTGGCACACACAACTGGGAGGAAGGTCATAATTGCACATAAACAGTGAAGAGGGCATCTTATCTTTTCACCATGGCTGCCACTATTTGTGTCATTTAAAACCATAGCATAGCCTTTCCATACCATCCATTACTTGCCTACAACTGGCATTAAGAAAAACGGCAAAAAGAAAAAGAAAACTTGAGGGTGGTGTGACAAACTTTGTGATGAAGACCTCTGATGGACAGCCACTAAGACAATTGCACCAATGCTGCTGGATGAGTGCCTGCCAGCTATGGCTGCCTTAAAAACTTAGTTGATTTAGTTGATCTGCCATTTCTTTGTTGGATTGTACGTAGCCAATGGAGAATAGACTCTCTCTCTTTCTTTCCCTAGAACTTTCTAAACTGTAATTATATCTGTAATTATATACCACAAGCAAAGCATACCCTTTCTCCAATCATGCTGTAACAGAGAGGAGGCACCTATCATAAGCACCAGAGCAGCCAGTGGTCACACCATGCTCAACTGAGAATGCTGAGCTGTTCGTGCAACCTCGTACCATGTCAGCAGTTTAGCGACAGCAAACCAATAGCCTTAGGTCAACTAAGTCATCCGCTAAGTATAACAATGCGCAAGTTGCTCTGGCGCTCATTGTTACACCTTTCTAATTAGCTGCAGATTCTTGTTATAGAGTAAAACCTCGTTATAACGAAGTTGAAGGGGGAGCAGTAATTACTTTGTTATAAGCATTAGTTCGTTATAACCAATATAAATTTCATCTATAGGAATTTCAAGGGGAATTGCGATTGCTTCGTTATATCCGATAATTCGTTATATCAGGGTTCGTTATAACGAGGTTTTACTGTACTATAATACCTTGTTTTGAGACGCGGTGCATCTAATGTCACAGTGTGTAGTGGCCACCTTGCAAAATGGCAAGTATGAGGTGTTGTGACTGTCATAACCACGCACTGAGGCATTTAAGTTTAGGGTGGTTTCATCATGCGGAGGGAAAAAAAACAAAAGGTTTATGCAAAATGCAAGGATGTGAGCACCATGCACGCACAGTAAAGTCTCATTTAAATTTGATATTGTTATGGCAGCACCACAGAAACAACCTTTTTCACTGCTAGCTTTCATCGAAATTCATAAGTCGAACACCATGTCTCCCCCTAAAGGGAACAACAAGTGTGCAGCCCACACAATTCTTTCCCCCGCTCAGCAGATGCACAATTGCTCAACATTAAGGGGGGACGTGACGTTGGAAACCAACTTTCTTATTTCTTTATGGATTTTGATGAAATTTGGTAGACTTATTAGCAATGATTCTGTGATACTACTGTATAAATTTCATGAGCTTATCTTTAAAACTTTCTGATTTACAACAATGTCCTCCTTCTGACCTTGTTCCGAGCCTCAATCGCTTAAAAAATGTGATAGAAAGCTTTTTCAAAGTTCTGTGAGCTCTATGATGAACGGTCCAGGGCGTAACATTCTTAGATTTTTTTATTTGCTACACAATTTTTTTCAGTTGTCGTTTTTTACAAGGTGACTGCACCACAAGAGCTCAGGCTGTGAGCAATTAGTCGTATTGTTAAATGTTGTGAAGGAAAACTGGAAAAGCAAGAATGTCACGCCCTGGGCAATTCTTCTAGGAATATAGGAAAAAAAACGGAACTGAAATAGACCTAGTAGTCATGAAGAAATCAGCGGAACAAGCAAGGCAAGGAGCAAGAAAAGTTGTTTTGAGAAAACGGCTTTCAAAGTTTTTCCATGGATTTTTATTAGAAAAGGGCACTGAATACGCAGTGTTTTGTGTCCTTTTTGGTGCACGGCTTCTTGAATGTCCTTTCTTTAGTTTGGTATGCCTTGCTGGCCTGTTTTTTCCTAAAAGACACCTTTCTTTGCTGCTCTGGGAAAGGCATGTTGTCCAGGCTACAGTCAAAGTGTTGCACAATACTCAGCATAAGCATGGTGGGCTCAATGACTGTACTTGAAATACTGCCTCATGGACAGATCTTCATGCCAGAAAGGCATTGGTACCAGGGTACACAAATACTGTCAGCAACTGTCTCACTGGAAGGTCTGGACTGAGCCTTCAGACTTTTCTGATATGTTTTATGGTGCAACCCTCAATGTGAGATGTTGATTGTTGATCAGTGTAATTAGTCAGAGCTCCTAGCCCCTTTTCAATACTTTTGAGAGCCTGCACAGCTCTCCTAATGCACAGAAAATCTTACGATATTCATTTCGCGGCAATTACTACCGCTAGAGTTACTGTATATGTTCCTCTACATATACAGTTACTCTAACCGCCCGTTCGCGAGAGCGCTGCCAGACACGCGTACACGTCAGTATCATTTGCGATGCTGACCCATATCTAGTTCCTACTTAATTAAAAGTTATTAGGAGCGCTGCTGACTCCTACAACGCCGAGAAACGGGTTCAAGGTCGTGATTTTGAACGATCGGAAACTCGTTCGCTTTTTTGCGTACCGGCGCCTGTCATTCCGTTTTCAGCGCAGTCGCACACACACAACTTACTGGCACGTACGCGGCGACCTCGCGAAATGCGTTTGGTGATACAAAATGCGGCTCTAGGCGCGCCTGAAGGGTATCGTCCATACTAGCGGACGGCGTGGCAACGTGACGAGATTCGGGCACATCCGTGGCGCGATCGCTACATGCAGTCGGCAACGTCGGACGCCGCGCGACATGGGCAACGGTGCCACTGCCGCTCGCACATGATGCTTCGCCCGCGTATGAAATGCCACAAAGCGACCCGTCAAAGTTGACAAAAGCAAGCATACCGGCCGCGCGCGATTGATCGGGAGCGGACGCACCATCGGCACTCGCACGCGTTACTTCCGAAACCACGCTCCGCGCGCACCGACAGCGAGCCGAAAAGTCTAAACGCGCCCATCACAACAAAAATCCGCCGCTGAAACTACGTTCCGCAAATACCGACGATAATGGCGTGCTGAGATGTCAAGAGGCGCACAAAGCACTCGCGGAGTCCGCTGCCGAAACCGCTCCGTACGCGCTGACGGACATGGCGACGCGATCGTCAAACGCGCGGCGCCACGAGGCGCGAGCACCGCGAGCGATAAGATATCAGCTTTGGGATCAGCTGCCGTTCTGTCTACACACCGCCCGATCGCCGACACTGCAAATACTATCGGGGAAGGCACGCACAGACGAACATACAGCGCAGAGAGGCGCGCCGGCGCGGTAGCAGAAGACGCGGACCGCCAAGGAGACCAATGGCGAGGCTCCGATTCGTCACGTGACGGGCGCGGCCAATTGGAGGCCTCGGCACGGCCTTGAATCTTTTGCTTTTTGTGCGCTTGCTTCTGTATGGAGGAGCTGGCTGAAGCGGCAGATTTGAAGACGGAGAATCGCGCTTTCCAACGAGGGCAAAATGGCGGCGCTCGGTTGCGCCGTTGCGGAGATATTGGGACTTGAAAACTGCCGTTTTTTCACGATTTCTATCGAGTTTTTTCGCCACGTTGGCCTCTATTAACATTTTTTTTAGCACTTCTACGCGGTTTTCAGCGTTCATATTTCGGAATCAGATAAAAAAGGACTTGTAGAAACTGACTATGTGGTTTTCAAAAAATCGATTTTTTGGTCACTTTTCGCGATACGAAGGCCGCGTCCCCCCTTAAAGGGTAATAACAGTGGTTGCTGGCACTGTTCCACACACCAGCACAGCGCACTGACATAACCACTTCTGGTGCTTCATGCTTGAGCACCAGAGTAAAGCGGAGAGCTACGCACCAAAAATGTTTCGTTTAGTGGGAAACAACACTGTACAGTCGTCTAACCCCGCTTTTGGCTCTCTCAGTGAAGTGTTTTTACCTGATGTGTACTGTTGGCACACTAACAAAAACTGACAAATCCATTTGGCAAACCTTACCTACAAATGTGCCTAGAAAGAAAGGGGCTATGGGCACATCTATGACAGGCGCTGTCACATTGATGAACCAGTTGGGCAGGAACGGCGTGATGCGCAGGAAGATCATGTAGTTGAGCAAACTGTCTTTATGCCGCCCCACCTGCAACCAAAATGGTCAGAAAAAGCGAGCCAGGTGACAAAAGAGTCATTCATACACAGATGCCAAGAAACACGCTTCTGAAATAAAAGCCTCAATGCAATGGCAATACATGAGATTCAATACACAATATACTCGAAGAGTTTTAGATTTTATGCCTTCGAGTAAACTAAGCCGAAAGACATTAGCATAACTAACGCACCACATCCTGCTTCAGTAAACTGCTTTGGGTTCTTTTGCAAGCCCAGGATGTATTCGCAAACTTCACGTACCCCGAAATGTAAAACTGCCCGCAAGCTTGCCTGCGGTAATAAGATGTCATTTAAATGGTTACAAGAATGCGTGGCAGCTGACATGCACACTTGCCCATCCCAACCATTCCCTCCTTCCCTCTCGATAAAGGGCACAAAATGCCATTGACAATTTAGATACTGTTCAAGAGTTCTGATCTCACACTTTTCAGCACAGACATTTTTTTCACAAAAGCACATGTCTTTGCTTTATGTATGTTCCCCACTCCAGCAAAATCCTGTAATGGCCACCAGTGTGAATAAATGAAGTTAAACAAAATTCAGTTAGTATTTCCCTGCACCAGTGAGTGTGTCATAGTTAATGCCACCTAGAGTAAGTGCACTTTTACTGTTAGTGTCATTCGCGGGCTCCCATAAAGGAAGGTTAGTTTTGACAGTGCACAAAAAATAAAGACTTCACTCAATGTGGTGTTAGCACAAGGTGTGGATTTTCTTTCCTTTTGTACCGTGTGTGTGCTTTAATATTTAATAACCGTATCTGTGCTACTCATACGATAAAAACTGCAGCTCTCTCTGTGCTCCTCGCCTTGAATGTAACACTGCTTTAGCTAATGTAAACTTATGTTAATGATGAATTTTATCAGAATGATCATGAATTTGTTTTCTTATATAGTCATACTAAACAATACAATTAACTGCAACATCATGTTATGTCATGCTAACTTATTTGACTAACGTAAGTAAACTACAATTAAATAAATTAACAAATAATCCAGGAATCTGTCTGCCAGCATGCCCGTCAATTCAGAGCGACTTTCCTATGTGGCAGCGCATTGCCATACTGACAATGGTGCAAATCAGAGTCCCAGTGTCATGAGCAAAAACTGCTGCGCCTCCATAGACAAGACCTTTACTGACACACAAGATGACATGTTTGTGGCAAAACAGTGGCACATTATAATAGCAGCATAAACACCTTGTTGTTATGATTAATAATGCAATACTCTTGAAACTGGTATTCAAATTGCGGTTCAGCAGTTATTATTACCTGCTCAGACCACTTCATGGCCTTGGCGGGAAAGTACTTGAAGACCAGGCGTCTCCCGACCAGGTACGAGAAGAAGTAGCAGAACGATGCTCCCAGTGCCGAACACTGCAACAAGAGAGGTAGTAGTATAATTTGCAGCTCTCACTGATTAGCTTAGTGAATGGTTTCACTGCACAACTGATGAATGCATGACAGATGTGTTTTGCTAACACACACATGGGACAAAGGTAGAAAAAGTAGCCAAGTTTTCAATCACTTATATGTCAGCCCAAAGAGGCTCAGCATTTCACTTAATGTCTGTTTAACATTCTCATTATCTTTGATAACTGAACCCATTCTTGAATGTTACAAGAAAAATATCATTGCCAACAACACCTAACGATCCCATTAAATAAAACAATACACATACCAAGAAGTTAATCACATAGGCAGCAAAATAAGTATGCTACTTACGAGGCAAACAAGAAACAGTGCCAACGGGAATGGGAAGAGGAAACCAGAGAGGATGCTGAGGAAGATGGAGCCTGGGATTGCAAAGGACTGCAAGCTGCACACACACTTCTGTCAAGGAAAAACACTAATTCAAAACACTAATTCTTTCATAATTCAAGTTGGCACTTCTCTATGCATGCAAAGAAAAAATGCTCATTCATAAATCAACCTCAACTGACAAGTGGATTTTTCAGATGAGCATTGCTCATTGAAGAACGCCAGCTCAAAACGCATCCCCATGAACAAGCCAATGCTAGAAATTTGAAGACGTATTGCAACGTTTGACAATAAAGTTCCTAGACTAATGTTAGCACTCCATTATTTCAGACAAAGAGATACTCAAAATGTCATTGCAGTTGGCATCTCTCTTTGTAAAAGGTGATCATTCAAAGCACACAAAACATAACCCTGACTTTCGTATAATCAGAAAGTGAAAAATAAATGCTGAGAAACATCCGCCAAATAACGATGTGGAACCACAGTTATAAACCGATAAGAGATAAAGTAATGCACACAAGCGAAAAGGATACAAGATGTAGGTGACAAAGAAGCCAGATGTGACAGTGAAGAAGTAGCGATCTGTGTATCTGTTCAGCACCCGTCCCAAGCCCTTGGCGTCCTCTATGTCTCGTGGTAACTTGATGTGCTGCTTTTCAGAACTGCAATGTGGGCAGAGAAGTTACATCAGAACTCGATCCTTCGACTGAATAATCTGTAATTTTGACTGATCTGCCTATTGATTGATAGGGCTTAACCTGCAAAAAAGACATTGGGGCAATGGCAAACATCACAGAAGTAGGCTATGGCCCACTTTTGGTCGAACGGGGCTAATTAAAATGTGTTTAATGCTTGTCATCTAAGCTTGATATTTCCTATCCACCTTTACATATAACACCTGCAATGGTCAAGAGCAACAAAACCACATACTTGTGACAAAACAAATGAAAACATTCATTTTTACCTCAATAACAGTGCCTCTCTACTATTGGCACAAACATGAAACCATAATTAACCACTCGGCAGCAAGGTTTCTGGTGCTTTTCATGACATGTTCACAATGCTAACACATGGGAATCAAATAGGTCACCCCTTCTGCGGTTGCTAAGTGGCCAAACCCTGGTACAGCTTAACAATGCCACTATGAAGTAGGTACCACCATCTGTCAGCATGCAGCAAGGATTTGATGAGTTGCTGGATCTCTACCGTGAATAAACATCGAACAAGTACAAGTAAGCACAGAAATGGCACGCAACCTCTCGTACAGCGCAGTCACAAATGTGCTGACCTACGAAAGTTTGTGGCATGTGGTACTCGCTCCATCACATGCTTCACTCCATGACCAACAAATAAATTTTAAAAAAATACTTGAACACTGCTAAAGTTATGTATTTCTTACACTTGCACTTTTCTATCTGAAAGCAAGAATAAGCTTCTTTAAAAAATTCTAGACGTCAGCATCCGTGTAATAAATATGCAACACTCGTCACATTATTTCATCCTCACGCTGTAGGTGAGGAAAAGCTGGCATTCCTGCCTACCGCAATCAAATTTCCTATTCGAGTTGGAAGTGGGTACATGGATGTTAACTAAAGATTTCAGCAAAGCTCTGCAGAACAAGCGGATTGCATAGACTCTTGCAAACCATCCACTCCTGCTTGATACTCACGGTTCAAGCATTGGGAAATTCCAGTAGACTAGAAGAAGGCACAGCAGTGAAGTGAGAAATATGACGCCTAGAATCAGCAAGGATCGTCTTGTGCTCCCCCTTCCATGTTTCAAAGGCACTGGCACGGTCTCTGCTGAAAATACAAAAATAAAATGCCTTAAGATCTCAGTGCAGTATATGCACACAAGAGAAATACCTTGTGGATGTCAATAGGATCAATAAGAACTGGGGATTTTTAGTGCCTGTCGGTTAGGCATCGTCACAAACACCAGAATGGAAAGAGAAAGTGCAAAAAAAGGCAACACATCAGCGTGAGGTACTGCAATGTAAAGTACCAACTGGTTGGGGAGTGGTGCTCATCCCCAGCTCAGAAACATGAAAGTACTGCAAGTAAAGGTAAGAGAAAAATAAACGATATTACAGCGTACTGCTTTAGCAAAAGCTGTTCGCACAGAATCAACCACAGAATAATAAGAAAAAAACTCTCAAGCTTCATCAAAAAGAAAAAAAAATGAAAGATTTGGCACGGGAAGGGTTTTAACTTTTAACGGCTCAACTATTCCAAGACAACAAAGCATGTCACTCAAATTATCTAAGTCATAAATGCACGAGGTTTTGCATCTCCTTTTCTTGGCAGATGAAATGACTGCTAAAGAACAACACATCACTAAAAAGGCCATCTTTATCAATCAACAATGCTTACCTGCCATTGATATTTGAGCAAATTCTATGTGCTCCCCTTTAATAACATTTTCTTCCTCTCAATACTTGCATCATGACTTGTCACCAAAGAAATAAGCGGAAAAGGAAGGGAAAGAGGGAGGGAGGGTGCAGGTAGAGGAAAACAAACGTACAGCGTTCAAAATCTTTAACTGGCGTGAGCTTGTGCAACTTTTCGGCGCATCAGCGTTGTACGACGCAGCCAATTTGGAAAGACGTTGAGGCAGAGGTGCCGCTAAGCGCGCTACGCTGCCTCAACCCGTTTCCTAATTGGCTGTGTCATACAACGCTGAAGCACAGAACAGTTGTGCAAGCGCACGCCAGTTAAAGGTATGGCTGGCCTTGCAATTCTTGTGAAAAGGACAATGAAATCTAGGTGTTGATGTAACCTTAACAGAGGATACCTCATTTGGTCCCTTCTTCTTCTTTTTTTTTTTTATACAGCCTGGCTACGCTAGTTCGTAAATTGGCTTAGCTGCATTCGTATACCTTTTTAAGACGAAAAGCCAGTTAAGTGTTCTACAGTAGCACAGGTTGTTGCGATATTGAACAATCACTGGCCGGAAGAGGTCATCCCAGGGAGTGCGAACGCTATGCTCTCAAAATGTATGTCAATGAAAGCGACAAGGGCACCGTAGGCAACGATGACGCAGATGGAAGGTGGTATACCTCAACGGTGCGACGCAGAGCGTTTACTAGGCGCATTACACGCACAAGTACCGGGCTAACAAGCGTTCATATTACAATTCGCATTTTCTCGTTTCTGTTAAATCCCAAACTAACGTCGGCGGCCCTGCGTGGGAAGATTTGGAACGCCCGTCCTTGCGAGACAACGCGCGATCTCACGGGCTTTCAGTTCGTCTACTTTGCGATTAAATGCGCAAAAAAGGATCAAAGTGCAACTGTTTCGTCGGGACACCATTCAAGACGTTGGGACACCACTCACGACGACCGAAACCCACGCTTGTCGTACGAACACCAACTTTCGTCTATCTGGCCATTGATCTGAACAATGAAAGCGGCGAAACAACAGGCCTCCATCCCCAAAATGTCATCGGACCATCTGCAACCGCCTGACTTATTTCATTCAAAGAAAGACGGTTGCAATCGTCGACGCAAATGCGCCATTGCGTTTCAGTGGTTTCTCAGCCATACTAGTTTAGGACTCCGAAGGCACTTAAAATTGCCTAGAACCGACGCGTGTACTACGACACGTCTTCCTTATCGCGATCCTGTAGAACAATAAACCCATTTAACCTTGAAACGGCGTCTCTAGGGGCTTATTACTACAACAAAGCTGGGTTCAAAAACACGAACCAGACTTCTAAGAACGACGCAGGCTTTCGGCTGACCCCAATATGAAAGACGTGAATGCGACTGAAGGAACGGCAAGTGCGCTTTACGCTTACGCTTAACCGAGGCTATCTGCACCGATGAGAGATAAACAAAGCAGGAAAAGTTCTAAAACATACCTTGTTTCGCACCTACATCACCGCTGGCTTCACACTCGGCTGCCATTTTCAACCAACAAGATTTCCTTGATCCACCTGGTGAGGAACAAGTGCCGAGAGAGAGGAAAAACCCGCACGAAGCCACTGAAATTTCACGTACAGCTCACTTGAACCATAAAAAAAACACGCCAATAAAATAACGTTAATTGTTAAGGCGCCATAAAAGCCTTATTATAAGAAAGCTGCCGTATAAATATGTGTAGAGAAAGGCCGGTTTCAGTTTCGAATCAGAGCAGCTGCCCAACGCGCGTACGCGATGTATTTCAAATGGATACGCACAACTTGCCAACCTTCCCATTTTTATTGATTTCATTCATTGTGACTTCGTCGTTCATAGTGAATTTGTTCATTGTTACTTCGTTATTACAGACACTGCTAAGTTAACTATAGGGGGAAAGGAAATGTCTATTAGAGTCAATAACAGTTTACAAAGCATGATATATTCTGACATCTTGGTCATATTTGCATTGATACATATCGTATATTTTAATAACATAAGCAATAAATGACGTGTCAAGCAGTGTCGACATGCACAGAATACACAATGTTGATGTACAATAACTGTAAGTACATACGAAATGCTCATATACACATATATGCAACCAGCATTACAAATGATCGCACTGAACTGGCTGTTATTAGTGAGTTTTAGTATATCGGAAAGCAGCAAACGCAAAGATTTAGCGTAAGGTTAACGTTACAACACACCGCGCATGCGCAGAACGTTAACGTATACGATACCATTACGTGCTTACGCTATTTTCGGAAGATATCGTTCAACGCTAACGCTCGCAAAGGGACCCGTACGGCTGGCAAGATGGCGGCGTCGGTCGAAGTGAGACCACTCGCTTCAGTACAGTGTACTAGAATATACGCACTGTAGCTTCAGATCTGTCGGGACATCGGCCTGCATTGTTAAGCTCATTCATTACCTGCTCAGATATGGCTAATTAAGCTTCGCCAGCCGTGTATTGGTGACAATGTGTCGCCGTTTTCAATATACGCTCTCTAAGCGGCACACGAGTGCACTCGGTGCACTCGCTTTCACGGCCTTCGAGACTACGCTTGCCGGCGCTCGAAATCTCAGAGGCCATGTCGCTTTTGCTCACGTTTACGGTAGTCTCGTCGAGATGGCGGCACTGCCACCGGGCCTTTATTTTTCTTTTTGTACATCGGCTGTTTCAAGCTGCAACCAATTAAATAAAGCCGAGACGAGCAGTGTGGTGCATTACTGTATGTATAATGCTTGAAATGACAGTATTGTTTGGCGAAGTATTCCTTCAGTCACAAAGGCGACTTAAGTGGATAAGCCAGCCTTCACAGGCACATGCACAGATTCGCACCCCCTGGGCACTGGAGAAATGTTGCAGAAGCTCCGGGGCAGTGATGACAAGTGGAAAATCCGCCTTCTCAAAGCGGAAATGTCGGCATAGCCTCGACGACATGTACTGCCTGAGTAGCTTCTCTGGCTACCAAAGTATAAATTAAGCGCTCCTACGTCATCACAACTTCGAAATGACAGGCAGTACGGGTCAGAAAGGAGACTCGATGGCGGTATTTTGAAACGAAGCGATGTTTTTCGGGTCTGCCGACACAGCACTAACAACACACTTACACGATACTGGCTCAATGATTTTGTGGCGCACTTAGGGATTTAATAAGAGTTGTTTTAAGGTGTAGTTGTCGCCGCACATGCCTTTGCGTTAGCTTTAGCGTTTCGCTCTCTTCCGCTATACTAAATGTCTAGTTTGTGCCGCTGAGTGCACCCAGCTTTACCGTAACGTTAACCTTAACGCTAAATCTTTACGTTTGCTGCTTTCCGATATACTAAAACTCACTATTAAAGATAAGACTTCGACAACTGTAATTAAACGACTTTAAATGCGAATGAGCAATACAAAAAAATATAAATGTGAGCCATTCCACTCTGCAGTGGCCAACGAATCTTTGCTGTTGCCAGCTCCCTCTAAAGCGACTCGGGAGGAACTCATCAGAGCCTCCGGACTAGGGAAGCAGCTAGCTATCGTCGCCTCGACCGAAAGGGTCGCTTCCAGAGTGTAGCCACCCTGAGGCACGGGAGCAGAGATTTTTCACTTATATAATAAGGTTGTTACCACCACCACCTTTAGCAGGTGACATATGGCGGAGGCCAGTTTGGTATATCAAAGGTATAGTGTATCAAAGGCCACGTTGCGAATACCAGGGGTTTCCTCAGAAATTGAAATTAAAGGGGAGGCAGGGGAGAGAGAGGTGAAGCAGCGGATATTTCGAATTTGTTAGAAATTTTTGTAAATGAAGGGGGTGCTTTTAAAATAATAAGGAGGTGCCTGGGGAAATCACTGGCGAATACGCTTATCAAAAGTCAAGCTACTTTTCAAAGTCTACCGCGACACATCGCCTGCGACACTGCCATCGAGGCGCTAAGCTCACCTACAAAAGACCGCAATGTCAAACTTTTTAGTACGAATCGGATACGAATATATCCAGCTTATCGAATCGAATATCAAAACACAAATGCGCCTTCAGTAATGGTATTTTATTTAACAAGCAATTATGTTAAGCAAATAAACTCTAGGCTAGCCTAAATGTCACATTCTAACTACACTGGTAAAACGTCGCAGCATATAGAGCAAGTGATGACAAGTACTAAAGGCTCTCATAGAAGAATATTATTAGTACATAAGGTCAGGTAGCTGGAATATGAACTCCGAATAGATCCTGCTCAAGGATGTGACAGCGGCAGGGCAGCACTAAAGTCCGTCAGGGACATTAGGCAGCACATTTTGATTGCCTGTTAAAAGCGGGATTTACTATAGTACATCGGCACGGTTAAATCATCAGCGTGGTTAAATCAGGTCTATAGCACCTGCCGTCTTACGTCAAAATATTGTTACGAATGAAATGGACCGCTGAGCACAGTTACGAGTGAAAAGCGCGTCTCAAAGGCGGATTTGCCACTTGTGAAACGAACTACTGCGAGCTTGTCCAAAACTATAAGTGATCCAACATAGACGGTCGTGTGTGTGTCTATAGCTCCAATAAATCGACTGGACGATAGGTGATCGACATATGGTCGAGGGATCGAATCCCGGCCGCAGCGGCTGCGTTTCTATGGAGGCGAAATGTTGAGGGCCATGTGGTCTCATATCGTGCTTTTGGGACGTAAGACCCCAGAACTTACTTATACGTGACATATGACGAAAGCGAGAGTCATATATGCTTTCGATCGGTATTGTAATGCCAAAGTGCGCAAACGGGCACGCCTCCTCACCTATAGCACACAGAGAATCTCGGTGACAGGGGGATTTTCGTGCGGGCAGAAAGTGCTTGGCGGACGCGCATGCGTGGTGAAAGGTTGTACGCTATCCCATTTTCTTGCGGTGAGATGAGACGTTCATATTGACATGTTTAATTGTGAATGTCCTGTTGGTGCGCTCCGTGAGCCCATTCGTTTGTGGATGGAATATATGGTGCTAGTGACGAACGTTGGACTCACACAAGCGAAGCAGCTCTTCCGCGACATCTGCTGCGAAATGTCGTCCGTGGAGGTTGGTAACAACACGCTGCGGACTACGTCGGAGGATGACATACTGTAGCAGGAACATTCACGTGCGGTTGCAGAGGACAGGACTGAAGAAGACGACGGACGGACATCAACAACTGGCCGCTCATGAGTCCGCCTTTGCGGCCTAGAATTACACGTGCCCTTCACTCGTATAACTATGTTCATCGATTCATTTCGCTCTTAAGAGTGAAGGAGGCGCGGAGTAAGGGATCACAACAACGGAACCACGACCGCTATAGTGACTCATCGAAGCTGTCTACTTGCTAGCCTTCCACTACTCGCTGCTGCTGTCTCCAACACATGCCTGACGACGCTCCGAGGACAGTGCCCAGCGGTCCTCTACAGTAACTATTCTCGCGTGCAGGTCAAGAAAAAAGCGGCTTCTCCCTGTCAAAGGACTTCCACCAGCCAATGGTGCCGCTCTGTCAACGTGTCGTCGCGGTAGACCCTCTCCGCGCCGCGCTCCGATTCCTCTCTTGATCACGGCGCAGAACGACGTCACGCTGACAGAGCGGCACCGTTGGCTGGAGGCTGTGGGTCCTTTGACAGGCAGGTGCGCTTTTTGCTTGGCCTGTGCCTGAGTATATCGAGTTCCACCTACCTTCTGAGGGAAAGCTGGAGGAGATGACGGACGAATGGCTAGTCCACTACAAACGATCGAGAAATCCAACCGGATGTAGCCGCTTTTTTCTTTCTTTGTTCTTTGATATGTGGCTCTTGCCCACTACGGGGGATTGGCCATGAAGCCGGCTGTTAATATAAAGAGAAAAAAACTTGAGCTATAATAAATGAAGAGGGAGGAATCGGTAACGTAAGGAAGAATGAAATGTTAGAGAATGATAGACTATTTATAATACAAATGAACCATAATAAAATAATTTGAAGTTTAATCAACTAGTGGGAGCAATTTCGAGGTACCAAGTTTTGGTTGGAATAATGATTAGCAATGAATTCTTCTTATTTCACGAAGGAAATTGCACATGGCTAAGCAGACGTTCCTGTTGCTGTAGCCTAGTGAGGACGCCCCAAAGGAAAGAATATTCTGAGAATTCAGGGGAATTTTTAAATTCCTGAGTAAAATTTCGAAATGCCTTTTCCTCTGACTAATATAACGCTGGCAGGTAATTAAAAAATGATCAATGTTTTCAGGCTCTTGACAATAACAGCATAGCGGAGATGGCACCAGACCAGACCTGTGTAAATAAAAATTCAACGGAGAGATACGACAGCGAAATTTTGTTATGGCCACTTCCAGTTTACGAGAGGGACAGCATTTATTATCCCCAACAAAAGAAAGATGCCCATATTCTTCAAAAGGTAACTTCATTTTCAAGGAATCTTGAAGTAAGGAGTACTCGCGGTATCTAGACAGAGTAACAAAGGCAGTGGTAGACACCACGGACATTACCGGCCCATCTAGGGACCACAGCACGAGAACATCAGCCATCTCGTTTTTAATTATGCCGCGATGGCCTGGCACCCATACCAATTGCACTTCACACACGTGGGGAGGAATGAATGATGTGGATGCGTTTAGAACAGAGGACTCGGAAGGAGAAGCTGGAGCGAGTGATGTGCATACCGAAAGCGAATCAGTCACTATAACAACTGCCAAATTTTGTACAGGAAGTTTGCGAATGGCTAAAAGAACGGCTAAGAGCTCTGCTTCGATAATGGGTGTATAATCCGGGAGGCGCAAGGAATATGACCAAGACAAAGTCTCTGA
Source organism: Hyalomma asiaticum (assembly GCA_013339685.2). Lineage (NCBI taxonomy): Eukaryota > Metazoa > Arthropoda > Arachnida > Ixodida > Ixodidae > Hyalomma > Hyalomma asiaticum. The sequence continues at coordinate 120,324,276 of CM023483.1, read as the reverse complement.
AAAAAAAAAAAAAGCCCACTCCCGCTTTCTCTTCACGCATGGATGCATCGTTCGCAATTATATTATCAATTCCCAGTTGACATAAATGATCTTCTAATAAGCCTGTTAAATATCAGGAAGGTAGGAGTTTGGCATTAGAAGGGAATATATTATCCAATTCAATTTTAATATTGGCCAATGGTTTATCCGTTGAGAAGATATCGCGAATGTTAACATCTAAAGCCTCTAGTTGGTTACGCACCAACAAAACTTGAGGTTTCTATATGCGAGACCAAGGCTCATTAAAAAAATGTTAGCGCTTCAGTACAGAACACGAAGTGTGATCGCCTCTGTGAAGACGTATAAATCTTTAAATATGTTTTGACAGTGAGGATACTGAATCTATAAGCTAACGTGGCGATTCGGTCTTCTTGGTACAGAACATGATTTGCAATAAATTTTGGTACCTTGAGAGAACTCCGAAGAGCCTCTCGCTCTAAAACAACCGAAGGATTAATCTTGTATGCCGGACCACCAGAGTATAAAATACAACCAAATTCTAGAATCGGACGAACACACATACGGTATATCATAAGAAGAGTGTCTCTGCGTAACCGAGAGGGGTGCTGGCCAAGTATACGTATCATCCCAACAGCGCGTGTTGCCTTATACAGTTAATCTGCCCGATATGGTCGCGCCAACTCAGTTTATGATCGTAAAATACACCTAAATACTTCACGCACTCGGCTTGGGGAATTATTTCCTGGCGATACTGAAGGGAAATGTTTACTGGAGCATTCAAAGGAAAAACAATAACAGAACTTTTGCTAACATTTAAAGTCATGCTAATTTGAGTAAACCATAACTCTAGTATTCCTAAATAAGATTGCAAGACTGCATTCAATGAGTGAATATCACCTGCAGAAGCAAAGGACGCAATATCGTCTGCATATACATACACTTGAAGGTTATTGTGCAACGGTACTGAGCTTAACAGAACGTTAAATAAAACAGGAGATAAAACAGAACCTTGAGGGACTCCTCTGGACTGATTATATTTCGGTGAGGATAATCCACGCTGGGAACAATAGAACTTTCTATCCCATAAAAAGTAATACAACCAGTTAATAATATTCCGCGGGAAATTCAAGTTTCTTAATGAATTGAGAAGGATGACATGCTCTACACTGTCATATGCCTTAGCTAAATCTAGAGTCACTAATGCTGCATATTGTCACCTGTGACGAGCAAGCTTAATTCGTCCCTCTAAATCTACATGTGCATACCTTATAGAATATCAAGGTCTAAAGCCAATTTGAAATTGGATCAATATTGAGTGATCTGCCAAAAATTTCATGATTGTAATGTAGAGCACTCTTTCAATTAATTTTATAACATGCGAAGTTAGTGCGATAGGTCTAACATTACCAATATGCATATCTACTCCTCGTTTTTTAAGCAGAGGGATAATTTTCGCAATGTCTCCAATCTAGAGAATCCAACCTTTTTCGAGTGAGTAGTTGACGAGATTTAGGAGGTCCTGAGGAGATACATCAAACAAAATTGTTAGCATGCCTGTCGTAATGCCGTCTGGACCTGGAGCTGAATTGGGAGTGACTGAACTGCACGCGCAAGTTCTATAGTCACCTTGACGAAATCGTCCACACATGCAGGTTTCGGGAATACTGTTTGAATTTGAGTGGTAAAGCGCTTTTTTAATCCCACTGCAATATCATCTAATACAGCAGACAGTTCTTTTGGAGCTAAAGCAACCGATTCTATGGTTACGGGTGCAGAAATAGCCTTACGAAATCTAAGAAATCTGAAAAGAGCTTTTTTGTTTCCACATTGTGAGAGAAAGCTATATTGGCTTTCGTCATGAGTAGCTTTCGCTATGGAAACAGTTCTTTTAAACATGGCTGAGGCATACTTGTAGTTGCTCCAATTAGTAGGGCACTGGTTAACGAGAAGCTTTTTTTCCATGCACCTTATCTGCGCCTGTATTCCCGTTCACAATCAGAGTCCCACCAGGCACTTGTAGGCTTACTTTTCGCCGAGTATTACAGTGAACTGAGCTTTTCTCATAGAGAATTTTAGAACACCACAAAGACTCATCGCTTTAATATCATTTCCAGAACTGGTCAGAGAAGATAAGCTTGAATGTAGACTTTTTAACACGAAAAGTGTTTTATGCCTGGGTCCACCAAGAAATCCGTGACGTACTTCTGTAACGGAAGTAGATGTATGAAAAAATAAACACGCACGTGAGGTTGAAAATGTGCCACCCGCTGAGATTCGAACCCACAACCAGCCAGGGGGCGGTGGGAGGCGCTGGAAGCGCTACCGATCACGCCACCGACAGTTCTTTTTTTTTTTCTTTATTGCCTCTTTGTACATAGCCGGTACAAGAGCATACTTCGGCAGATCTATACAACAAATAGACTCAGTGCAAATATCATGCCCATCTTTTCCTCCTTGTTGCAAGATATACTTACTAGACCATGATAGTAAGTATCATGGTTCTAGTAAGCGGTCTAGTAAGTATATCATGCCATACTAGAGGCATGATATACCTACTAGACCGCTTTACAATTTGCGTCTAGTTCATGCCCGCTTAATTAAGCAAACGTATTTAGCAAGCAAAATTGCTCTTAAATTAACATCGCCCCCCTTTCGCTGCACTCTTGGTCCTCGTCGCTGGTACCGCCACTTAGGAACGACGGAGCGAAGTCGTAAATTGTCGCGTTAATATGCGCGCCGGCAGTTAGCGTTTCAGTAGTTTCGACGCCTCTATCGCCGCGCAAGTTTTGGCGTCCTGCCCACGCGTCGCTTCAGCCACGGCCGCTACGTAATTTGTCTTGTGTGACGTATATGATAGCCATTTGCGTTGTGACGCGCTTTACTCCAGGAACGCAAAGACGGCAGTCGACAAGCACATGATGCGCATTTCGGACAGCGAAGTGTGCGTTCACAAAACGATCCGCTGACAAACACTTCGGTTTAGCCTGCAAGGTTTCACCGTTTACGAATGATGCTGGTTTTCGGCAAGTTTTCGCAGGGCGCTGGCGCGTTCAATGCAGTATATCCCGAGAAATGTGAGCTGTTCGAGAGCTTTCGCTTGTGTGCAACTGTAGAGAATCCCTGTACAGTGTCAGGGTGCCGCTGAAGTGTACATGCAAGGCGTTCACATGTCCAGAGTACCTAACCCATCTCCCGCCCCTCGATTCGTCAGATTGCCGCTTATGTGCGAAGACAGGTTTCACTTTCGTCTTATACCGATTCCTATGACAGAGGGAAGAACCACATTACTTTTTTTTTAAATTTTGAGTAGTCAACAGAAGTTAGTGCCTGAGAATCTAAAGGAATCACTGGATTATTAACGTCCAAAATATTGGGCGGTGTTCACTATTTGTTGCAGTGTCAACAACAGCCCAAGAAGAGATGAGCGAGCTTGAGCTGAATGTTAAGTCCAAAACCGATCTCGTGTTGCATCGTACAAAAGTGGCTACTTTAGAGTTAAGACATGTATAGTTGTTCTTACACATCCAGTTCCACCACAATTTACCCGATGAGTCAGTGCGGTAACCCCAATAAACATGATGCGAATTAAAGTCACCTGCATAGAGAGAGTTAGTTCGACAGAAGCTCTGAATGATGTCCAGAGTACCTGCCTCTTGTACGCCAGATGGAAAGTAGCTGCTGACAATGCTGAGTGGAGCACAGCCTGGGAGTGCTAGTTCCAGTACTAAAATTTCGTGATCACTTGATATTGCCTGATAAACGACTTTCGCTCTATGACAAAATTTTGCTGATATAAAAAATGCTAATTCTCCACCTCGCGTATTCCTGTCCAAATGAAAACATTTATAGTTTTGTAATTGAAAATTTTGACCCGATGACAACCAAGTCTCTTGCAATAAAACAATGTCGGGAGACTGTTGAGATATAAGGTATAGTAAATCAGTGGTTGCAGAAAGTATAGAACGGCAATTCCACTGAAGAACCCTAAGGTGTCTTATTTTGATGACAGGCGAGCAGCCGCAACTGCTTGATCCAAAATGCTATCTTTTAAAAGGTCAGTTTCACACACTTTTTGGTTTTAGCATTAGAAGAATTCTGATTTTTGTTAGTAGGTGATCTGGTGCGTTTAAACATTCGAGCGTCCATGTCTACATCCTGAATATCTTGTGAACCTGAATCGAACAAGCAATGTTAACCAGTCTTTTGTGAATTAGAAGGCCGTAACTCATTGTTGTTAGGAACATCTGATCGGGACCCAGGTGAAAAATCAAATAAGCTTAAAGAATTCTGGAAGCTCTTGGCGAACTGCTCAGAAATACCAGCCAACTGCGTGGATATTACTTGAGGCACTGTCTGTGAGACAGACAGAAGTTTTAAATGCGAAGCATTTCTTAGCGAACTTCGGCGAGTTTGAGCGTATCTATCTGTCTATCTATCTATCTATCTATCTATCTATCTATCTATCTATCTATCTATCTATCTATCTATCTATCTATCTAGCCGCCTAAGATTTTGTGCTCTCCTGGCCGTTCCGCTAATCGGATGTTCACGAAAATTGGTATGTCACATCATGACTACATGACGAACATAAATGACAGGTCATAACATGAAAATCATGATATGCGTGTCATGAGCGGCATGATTTACATGCCACGGTCTTGGTGCTCTCCTGGCCGTGTCGCTAGTGGGATGTATGCGAAAATTGGTATGGCACAACATGACTGCCTGACGAACATATATGGCAGGTCATTAAATGAAAATCATGACATGCGGGTCGTGAGCGACATGATCTACATACCACGGTCTTGGTACTCTCTTGGCCGTTTCGTTAGTGGGATGTGTAGGAAAATTGGTATGCAACAATATGACTGCATGAAGAACATAAATGACAGGTCACAATATGAAAACCATGATATGCATGTCATAGGCGGCATGATTTACATGCCAAGCGTTTCGTTAATGGGATGTATACGAATATTGGCATGCCACAAGATGACAGCATCACGAATGTAAATGACAGGTCATAACATGAAAATCATGACGTGCATGTCGTGAGCGACATGATCTACATACCACGGTCTTGGTACTCTCTTGGCCGTTTCGTTAGTGGGATGTGTAGGAAAATTGGTATGCAACAATATGACTGCATGAAGAACATAAATGACAGGTCACAATATGAAAACCATGATATGCATGTCATAGGCGGCATGATTTACATGCCAAGCGTTTCGTTAATGGGATGTATACGAAAATTGGCATGCCACAAGATGACAGCATCACGAATGTAAATGACAGGTCATAACATGAAAATCATGACGTGCATGTCGTGAGCGACATGATCTACATACCACGGTCTTGGTACTCTCTTGGCCGTTTCGTTAGTGGGATGTGTAGGAAAATTGGTATGCAACAATATGACTGCATGAAGAACATAAATGACAGGTCACAATATGAAAACCATGATATGCATGTCATAGGCGGCATGATTTACATGCCAAGCGTTTCGTTAATGGGATGTATACGAAAATTGGCATGCCACAAGATGACAGCATCACGAATGTAAATGACAGGTCATAACATGAAAATCATGACGTGCATGTCGTGAGCGACATGATCTACATACCACGGTCTTGGTACTCTCTTGGCCGTTTCGTTAGTGGGATGTGTAGGAAAATTGGTATGCAACAATATGACTGCATGAAGAACATAAATGACAGGTCACAATATGAAAACCATGATATGCATGTCATAGGCGGCATGATTTACATGCCACGCGTTTCGTTAACGGGATGTATACGAAAATTGGCATGCCACAAGATGACAGCATCACGAATGTAAATGACAGGTCATAACATGAAAATCATGACGTGCATGTCGTGAGCGACATGATCTACATACCACGGTCTTGGTACTCTCTTGGCCGTTTCGTTAGTGGGATGTGTAGGAAAATTGGTATGCAACAATATGACTGCATGAAGAACATAAATGACAGGTCACAATATGAAAACCATGATATGCATGTCATAGGCGGCATGATTTACATGCCAAGCGTTTCGTTAATGGGATGTATACCAAAATTGCTATGGCACAACACGACAGCATGACGAACGTAAATGACAGGTCATAACATTATAATCATGACACGCGAGTCATGACCGGCATGATTTACATGCCATGGTCCTGGCGGTATACTGCCGTTTCGTTAATGGGATGTATGGGCTCCGTCTACTGACCAGAGGGCGCTACGTAGCTCTCGTCGGACGGCTCAGTATCGCTGACATTGGCCGCTTGGGTCGCACGTATGAGACGCGCGCACGGTGGACACCGAGGCGACAGCGACGCGCGCGTTTCTTCGCTGCTTTCCGGGCGTGCTGCGAACCACACGAACGCTCGCGGCGTCGCCCTTTGGAACAGTTTGCCGCAGGTTTGGAGCGCGCGTCTCAAAGGAAATAAAACGAAAGAAGGTGGGACGGGCGGTCGCTGCTGCTATAGAGTGGGAGACGCGCATCGTGTTCGCGTATTTTCCTGTCACAGTCTGCCCAATTTTGCTTCTTCTCTCCGCCAGGCAGTGCATACTGGCGCTGATGTCGCACATGGAAAACTCGACTGCACGGAGCCTATACGAAAATTTAATTTGGCACAACATGACTGCATGACGATCATAAATGACAGGTCATAACATGAAAATCGTGACATGCATGTCATTAGCGGCATGATCTACATGCCACTCGTTTCCTTAAAGGGATGTATACCAAAATTGCTATGGCACAACACGACAGCATGACGAACGTAAATGACAGGTCATAACATTATAATCATGACACGCGTGTCATGACCGGCATGATTTACATGCCATGGTCCTGGCGCTATACTGCCGTTTCGTTAATGGGATGTATGGGCTCCGTCTACTGACCAGAGGGCGCTACGTAGCTCTCGTCGGACGGCTCAGTATCGCTGACATTGGCCGCTTGGGTCGCACGTATGAGACGCGCGCACGGTGGACACCGAGGCGACAGCGACGCGCGCGTTTCTTCGCTGCTTTCCGGGCGTGCTGCGAACCACACGAACGCTCGCGGCGTCGCCCTTTGGAACAGTTTGCCGCAGGTTTGGAGCGCGCGTCTCAAAGGAAATAAAACGAAAGAAGGTGGGACGGGCGGTCGCTGCTGCTATAGAGTGGGAGACGCGCATCGTGTTCGCGTATTTTCCTGTCACAGTCTGCCCAATTTTGCTTCTTCTCTCCGCCAGGCAGTGCATACTGGCGCTGATGTCGCACATGGAAAACTCGACTGCACGGAGCCTATACGAAAATTCGTTTGGCACAACATGACTGCATGACGATCATAAATGACAGGTCATAACATGAAAATCGTGACATGCATGTCATTAGCGGCATGATCTACAAGCCACTCGTTTCCTTAAAGGGATGTATACCAAAATTGCCGTGGCACAACACGACCGCATGATGAACGTAAATGACAAGTCATAACGTTAGAACCATGGCATGCGTGTATGAGCGGCATGGTTTACATGCCACAGTCTTGGTGCTCTTGCGGCCGTTTCGTTAACTTCATATGTACCAAACTCGGTATAGCGAGACAACAATGCAAATCCATTTTACGTTCCTCATGCATGCTTCGCATTTCCTTGATTCCCACTGCACGTGGGATCTGCCAATTTTTTCTAGTGATTTTTCCACTGCTTTTTCTACGATGGAAGGAATGGACTGAGCAACTGATGCATCCATAGCGAGAGGCGAACGGGCTTTAATTCCGGCATATCCATGTATTCTGCTCTAAACTTCAGCGAGAGCCTCTCATGCGAACATCGCCTTCTGTCAATAATTTCAATAACCTGCTGTTCTATAGACCGAGCAGGACAAGCGGTGTGATCAGCTGAGCAACTGGCTTGGCATAGGCAACATGACTGATTATCAAACTTACAGTCTTCAGCACTCTGATCATCTAACTATAATTTTGTCTTCTTCAGTCCCGACTTTGGCGCGGCATGCATGGCATACTTGCTTGCTTCCTTTTCATTTGTCTCTTTCCCACTATATGGGCGGTTAGTATAAGGAGGGAAATATTCGAAATAAAACGAGGTTGGTATCCACTTGCGTTGCATTCGTGCTGTCACTAACATGTGCAGCCGTGGTCGTTGTTGTTTTGTGGGGTTTAACGTCCCAAAACCAGCTCTGATTATGAGAAACGAAATAGTGGAGGTCTCCGGAAATTTTGACTACCTGGGATTCTTTAACGTGCATCGCACAGCGCACGGGCCTCAACATTTCGCCTCCATAGAAATGCAGCCGCCGCAGCCGGGATTCGATCCCGCGACCCTCGGATCAGCAGCCGAGTACCATAGGCACTAGACCACCGTGGCGGGGTGGCTACAGAACGATGGCTTTGCAGTGCGTAGCATGATTTTGTGTTGATAACAGCATTGCCATCTTGCCTTCTGCGCAACCCGATACTTTTCCTTCTTTCTGTTTTTATTTCTCGTTTTGTTGCTTTCTTTCCTATTTCTGACTTTCTTTATCACTTTTTATAATGTCCTCCGCACTATAGCTATAGCAGTGCTGGGTAGTGGATCAAAAAATAGGTCCGCTTTTCCCTTCTGTATGACAACTTCTTGGCTATGGTGCGAACATCGCTGTACACGGACCAAGCCCAACTCTAACACACACACACACAAAAAAGGGGGGAGGTGGGTTGGAGGGGACTAGATTTATTGTGCCCAGAAGCCACGAGATGGATTATCCACCCACAGCTTCGCTCTAAAATGTCGTTTTCAATTCAATTTTGTTTTATTCAGCGAGAGGAGTACAGACAAAAAGAGCACGCAGCCTAAGAATTGTCCTGCATGAGTGGATCAAAATTCCGACGCAGACTCGCCCATGGGAAGAACTGCCATTCGTGGGAGCTGCTGATTGGGCTTATATAAAACGTTTCGGTTGACTCAAACGATACGTGAACACCGTCACGAGAATGTGTGGCATTAATGAGACGTATACCTTTAAAATAAAAGGTGCCCCGTGCACTACGAAAATATTTCAAGTAGCACGTGACTACAGAAACTCTATTTTACTCTAGCACTTCCATCGGCGCACAATGTGCCCGTTCACGCGCTTGCTCTCGTTCAATACCCAGAGCCCCTGAGTTTCATGGTACTTTAGTTCTAACTTCGCATACATACAGACCAGAGTGTATATGTACAGACGCCAGTTGTTGCAGAGCGCTTTCAATTTATCTCTATCTCTCTTTTCTCCTTCACATATCTCATTTAATTTTAATTTTTGCTTAACGTGCCCGAGCAATGCCCGTTCGCCAGCCTGCATGTCATCGCCTCATCCGCAATGATTATCGTTTTAATGCAGCTTTTTTCCTTTTCGCATAACATACGCAAGCGCTCTTCCGTGCTGCAGTTATTTGCAGTAGGGGGTGTGCACCACCCCTAGGGGGTGTGAAGGGAAATCACTGCAGGCCCTTCCGACAGGTCAAAAAGGCCGGTAGCTTGCACAGTGCTGCACGGAACTACTGGAACAAGGTACGCATGTGGATCGATTTCTCCAAGGACTTTGAATAAGAATTCCTCCTTATAGACCTTTTCACAGGAGGCACGGAGCACCGCCATATTGGGCTGTGCACGGCATTAAAAAGGATCTAGTTTTCTGTTTCGTTCCGTTTGTCTTTGCGCATGTGCGCTGTTTGATAATGAATACTTTTCAACTCGCCAAAATTGCTACTACAGACTCTCGGCAGTGCTTTAAACGTCTGATCGCATGCAGGACACACGCGCGCCTCCGGGCAACAGCAAGCGGTAATAAAGTAACAAAGAATATTTAAGGGCCATCATATTTTGATATAAGATCGCTGACATTCCCCGAAAAGAGTGTCCTCCCAGCAATGCATTCGTGTTTAACGGACACTGCATTTCAAGTGCAGCGGTCGGAAGCTGCGGGCAATGTCGAGGAAAGGCGCTTGAGGAAAGGCGCCTCCTTCTGTACCCACTGACAGTGATTCTTAGAGTGAGGCAAGTAAGCGCTTCCCCCCCCCTCTCTATCTCCCATGTTGGAGACACGGCTAAGCTCCTAGTGGGGAGGGAAGTTTAGGATGAAAAGGGGACAGTTGAGAGGCAGTTGGCTGCCTTTCTATTTTCCTTCTTCTTCACCTCTTTATATCCCTTACCCCCCTCCCTTCAAGGCGCTTAGCCGTGTCCCCTACATGGGAGACAGAAATTAGCGTCTCTTCCTTTCTCACAAATCACTATATATATATATATATATATATATATATATATATATATATATATATATATATATATATATATATATATATATAGTTGGCTGTCGTCCGTCGAGGTGCGGGCACGGGCCGTTCGAAGAAGCAAGGTGCAGCGTCGTGAGATAGATGGGAAGGATAGTACTGCAGGTAGACAGGAGAGGTCACCTTCCCAGATGAGCACCCAATGGCAGCGGTGGTGGAATGGTGCGTCCGATTCCATTGCGGAAGGTACTGGGTTCGACTCCCAGAGCCGGTCCTTCTAAAGCGGGATAGAGGTGACGCTCGGTGACACGAAAGGTGTCTTTTCACCTCGTCTCCGTGCTCTCTCTCTCCTCGTACCTCTCACATTACTGAAGGGAGTTATCGGGGCGGTGTTTCAGTTTCAGTTTAGTTAGCAATCTTTTTCAACAATCGTGTTAAAGGACAAAGTTACAGTTGCAACGATTTAATGTTTTCATACAATGGCAATCGTCAACACAAAACATAATGCAAATCAGATTAAAAAGTGAAAAAGATGCAAGGACAGGAATTAAAAGCTGCTAAAAAGCAGCTTGACGAGATTCCTGACCCTGAACAGTTTGGCCGCAGACACGCGGTCATGTAGAAAAAAAAAGAAATACAAGCAAACAAACATACAAAGTACAAGCAAGCAACATGCAAGCATGCAAAACATAAGCAGATTTAGCAGCAAATTGTAACTGCAGATACAATGTAAAAATCAGCAAACACTGAAAAATAAGGTATACATATGGGAGAAGAAAATAAGAAAGAATAGAAATGAGCCCAAATATATGTAACAAAAAAACAAAAACAATACTGCGTAGAAATGGTACGCATAACGAAAACATAAGTACATAAAACAGCTCATGTTTGTGCATGAACATATAAAAAAGCAAAATGCATTTCTAATCAAACCGAACATGAAATGTCAAATTGAAATTGATACATTATAAACACAGAGAAGATGAACTCGAGATTAATTGATCGCTTTCAGAGACGCTGTCTAGGGTTGCTAATTAAATATTATTTCCACTGCTTGTTTGTCAACGTATCAGCCGAAATACCTTTGTTGTTTAGGTAATTCAAAAAATTCGGCATGAAATGCTTAAGACTTTTAAGACCATAATTCGTTCGCGAAAACGGTATATGCCATGTGTCTCTTTTCCTTATGTTGTAAGGTGTTGCAGATGACTCTTTTAGTTGGCATAGTGTGAGAAAATTGCTTTTACTCTTCAAGCCATGCTTGTATTTAGCAAAGAGATTGAACTCGTACAGATGTTCTAGTTGAAGCACGTTAAATGTTGTGAATAAGGTTGATGTATGAGCGTCGTATGGAACATCTGCGATATGTCGTATTGCCTTCTTCTGCAGCCTGATCAATTTTAGTTTGTTTTTTTTTTTGCGTGGTGTTTCCCCAAACGAGAGTACAGTAATTGATGTGCGATTGAAATAGGGCATTATAAATTAGGAGTTTAACTTTTGGAGATACTATATCTCGGAATTTTGAAAGTACTCCACATGCCTTGGCAAGCTTCTTGGCAACATTATCCACATGTGAATCCCAGTTTAAGTCTTCACTGAAAGTGACGCCTAATATCTTAACGTCTTGTACAATCTCAATATTCTTGTCACCGTGTAAGTCTATGCTAGTAAATATTGTTTTATTTGGAAGGAAAGTCCTTTTCGGCATGCTGGCTTGTGTGCTCTTGCATACGTTACTTCGATATATATGATAGTTGATGCAGCCGAACCCATGGTATGAGGAACCTCTATGACGCATTGAACATTGCGCAGGCATGGAGACGCGAAAACGCCCCACGGCGACTTCACTGCCGCACACCGTACGTAAAAACCGCGGAATGATTGATAGTACACACTGACGTGCGTACTCAACATCTTTTCCGGTGAGCGCTTTTCACCGCTAATCAACGAAGCGCCATGCTTGGATTTCACTGCTGCTGATGCTGAGTCGTTGAGTCGTTGTGTACTCAATGAGAGCTAGGGACTTTGTGAAGCATTGCGATCCCCTTTGGCCCTTCTCTGATCACCTATCGCACTCCAGTGGCACAAGATACGCCAACCATCACGCGGTCCGGGTATCGTGTTTCAATCGCTGAGCACTGTATACGATCATCTCGAGCAGATAACGGTTATAATTCACGAAACACTTAATACCTACGCTTGAATAGTTTGTAAGACAAAATGTCAGCAAATTACGATGCTTGGATACATATATAGCCTAACAAACATTACCGGCTAATATAAATATAGCACTGATGACTGAAATGTTTCGTGAATTCGGCCGGCGGCGAGGTAAGGCCCAGTCAAGACGTTTAAGTCCTCCTTCTGCCTTACCTCGCGTTAAAAAGCAAACCACCGTTTGTGTTGTGCCCAAAATAAAACAATAAAACAACAACTACAACATTTTCGAGCGCACCACCGGGCACCGTTGTACTTCGGTCGCAGCTCAGAAATTAGTTGTACAGGCGGTACTCGCAGGTACCATTGTATTTTGGTAGTAGTTCATGAACACTGGAGAAGCTGGTATACTTGTTCATCTTAGCTGTTGCGTTACTGACACGGACACAGAAATAAAGGGGCAAACGATAGCGCCGGTCGTTGGGTTTTGTACAGAGCGCAAGCGCCGCAAGCTCGCCCAGTAAAGAGCTTGGCGGCTATTCCCTGCACACTAACAAAAACCTAATCGATAAGCGTGCAGCTCCCAGTCGAGTCCTGTGCCATTTCGCACCATATACCCAAGCTTGCATTCCAACATTATTTCATGACACACACACACACACACACACACACACACACAAAACAATTCGCTGTATATACGCGTTCGTTATTAGCGGGCCTATGTACTGCATGAACCGCAAGCACTACGCTACAGCATTCCCGAGAAAGCTTCCCTGCTTATAGTTATCGACCCTGAACAGTGGCAAATTCCGCCATCTTGACGAATTCTGCAACGGCGGCATTTTTTAGCCAATCAGAGAGCCCGTAGCAGCCCTCAGGACCAATCAGCGGTGCCAAGATGGCGGAATTTGACAATGTCCGGGAGAGCACCCAAGGTCGTGGCCAACGGGGATTCCCCGCTTTACCTTATATCGGCGAAAAAACAGAGGGCGTAGCGATTCCATGAATATATATATACATACATACATACGGGCACGTAAGCACGCGAACGGCTTTCAGTGGCGCAACCGACCTCTCGCTAATCTTTTTGTGTGTCATTTACGTATTATATACGCCACGCAGAGTACTTTGCAAGCAATATGAACGCAGCGCAAGGCAAAGACACGGTCCCATTGACCCAGGGGCATGCCTTAATCGTCTCGGGAACCACAGCTGGTTGGCTGGCTGACGGTCACGGCATCATAAAGCTCTCTGCCTGCGGCCACTTATACAGGTATCTATATAACTAAAGCCACGGTCAACCCTCCCCCCCGGCTTTTCTATTTTATTTTTTCCATAAGTGAAAGGCGCTGCCGTGCCGTGCAAACGACCCTTAATGAAGCTCTTATGCTTATACTCATTTCATCCATATCTAAAACGTCATCTGTAAAACTCATTCAGCGAAGACGTCCTTTTCCACTTAGTCTCTAAACAAACAAACAAAAAAAATAGGGAGGGTGGCGGCGTGGTGGAGAGAAACGCTCGATATCGTTTCTGCGCGAACTATACGAAAAACGGAGAACAGTCTTCTTTCCTTTTTTTTTTAACTACTTCTTTTGTACCCAGACGTCTCAATTTATTCTGTACATTGGACAAAGTAGCGACCGGGACGCGTCTATATACGCCGTCCGTGTAACGCGTTACAGGCGTGCCTTTCCGTTTCGTCGCATTTCGACGAGATCGTCCATGCGTGGTGCACGCGTGTTCGCGGCGAGCGACCAGCATCGCGGCAATCTTCTGTGCCCAGTCGTCATCGTGGTCGCCCCCACCGCTGCATCGTTGCGTCGTCTATCTCTCTTCCGCGAACCGAAGAAGAAGGAAGCCGCCGCGTTCTTTCTGCGACGATGGCATACACACAGCTCGCTTGCATGAGCACTGATTGAGAGAGGTTTTCGGCTCGCAGCGCTGCATGGACCATTCGCCGCAACATTGTTGTCCAGTTATACACAGTTCTCCGCGGACGAGGCAGGCGTTGCCGCCGTCTTGTAGCTAATCGTCGTCGAAGTGAAAGAAAACAAAACGAAAAGGAAAGGAGTATCTCAACTGTAGTGTGCGCCAAGCGAAGAAGGAAATGTTTTTACGTTACGTCGTGACGCTCAGGATGCGTTGACGGAAAGCGGTGTGGACGGTTGCGAGTCGAGCCAGAATTCACTGTGACACCGCGGCTCTTCCTGCGGACGGGCGCGTTCTCACAGCTGTGCAGAGGCCGTCGACACGCAAAGTGTGCTGCAGTAAATAGTGTGACGCTCTTTCTTTTGTTTCAAATATATACCGTACGCTCCGACTGGCGAAGAGGATAACGGCAAATGGCATCCAAGGTAGCATCCCTGTGCTGTAACGTCAAGCTGAGTTCGGCGCTCGTCAGCAATGACTCGGGCGGGGCGAACGGCAGCGTCAACGCTAAGGACTGCAGCTGCGCGCCTTCGAGACCCTACGTGCGTGACTGCAGGCGTGCCCTCGAAGATCCCGAGAACTTCTGGGCCGAGACGGCGGCGAGGCTGACCTGGTACCGCAAGTGGGACAGGGTTCTGGATCTGTCCAGGAGGACTCGGACCAAGTGGCAAGTGGATTTCGATGCAAATTTTAACGTGAAGTATGACCGTGAGTCGGGAAAACTTACCCGTAAGCTCGAACACGTAGATGGTCCCTCAGATTAGGATTATAAACTGTGTGTCCGGTTGAGTAATATGGCGAGTCTGAGCCAGGGTGAGCAGAAAATTTGGCGAGCCTGAATGCGAGTGAGCCTTGGTGAGTGGAATAAGAGTGAGTCATGCTGAATAGAATTAGGCCGATCCTAAGTCGGAGCGGGCTCTGATAAGTAGAGTTATGGTGAGTTTGAAAGCGAGTGAGCACGGTGGAGCATGAATTTGGCGTGCCTTAGTCCAGGAAGGCCCCGCTGAGTAAGTTAGAGGAAGTTTGGGTACAAATGATCCCAGCTGAGCAGAATTATGGTGAATTTCAGTTAAGGTAAACGCTAGGTAGCACTATAACAATTTACAGGTGAGTAAAAGTGAGCTACGTTTATTTTGCTGATGTACGTTATAGAGAGCCCGAATGATATTGAAAGGCGCGTTACATCTTTTCAGTCCCTGCCTCTTTGTAGCTTTTTGTGCGAATGATATTTTGGTATGCAAGGTTATAGAACCATAGTAGTAAACGTGACTTTATGCGGGGTCGACGAAGTAATAACGTTCCCTTTATTGCTTAATATATGATGCTTACTAGAGCGACGGATGTAATTAACGTTTGCTGAAAGGATCAGGTGGCCACTAAACAGCGACGTATATCCGGTGCAGGATGTCATACCCTTTACCTTTCTCCGGTATCCCTACTTTTGCCTCGTTTAATGCTGTTTTATGCGGCTTTGATGCTGCTCTAATGTCTGGTATTCGAACGTTTGCCTGCGTTAATGTTCGTGGAATGGAGCTCAAGGAACACCAGGACACAGAAGAGTATACAGGACGAAGCGCTTTAGTGTCTAGTGCGTTAACGTACTTTAGTGTGTTAATGTTGTTTGTGAAGGATCAGTGAGCGAACGAATCAATCAATCAATCAATCAATCAATCAATCAATCAATCAATCAATAGCCGGGTATTTACAAACCGTTGTGACCAATCACTATTAATCAGGATATTCGAATCGACGGCTGCTCGTCTGTAAGTGAGGAATAAAGGTGATTTCAAACTAAATTGCAGGTTTCGTACAGATGGCATCCATTCAGCTACCCCAACAGACTAGATTGTACGTGCCCGCAGTATAGAAGACTTATAGAGAGAATCACAAAGCGAAGAAGACGTAATCGCGGGCTTGCATACGTTTGATAATGAAGCACACGTACATGGCCGTTCTTGCTTAAGCATAATACTTTAATCACCGTGTCGTATCCAGACAAGCGCAACAATAAATTGGCCCGTGTGCCTTTCAAGCATTGTATTTGTGCTACGCGCTCTCAGTACGCCAAAGTTCAGATGGCATCGAATCAAGCTGTAGGTAAGAGCAAATGTTTAAAGCAGGCTTCTCCTCACTAGCGAACCTAGTGAGGCAAAGCCTACTTCAAAAGTTAACATATTAAAAATTATTTAAAGTTGTTTTTTTACAAAGCCCTTATCTTGTTTAGGCATCGGAAACAATAAAGTGAGGCGCATATACCACACCGTAGATAATGTGTCCGCAAAGTATGGTGAGGCTGTGACGGTTCAAATGCGGTCGGAATTTTCAACACAAGTACGCGCACAGTTCGTTTTGAAGAAGCAGCCCTTCAAGCAAGAGGCGACAGCGGCACATGTGATTACGCGACCAGCACTCCTTGAAACGTTACCGACTATCGAATTTGCCTTTGGTTAATTCACAGCATGCGTAACGTGCAAGTTCGACCCCTGTAACTGCGTCACGAGAAAAATGGGGAACCAAGGGAGGAAGTAGTCATTGGTTTAAGGTCGAATTTAAAAAAAAAAAAAAAAGATATCGCTTTTATTCATTTTGATGCATTGGCTGGCTTGTTGTATATCTCAGTCTTTATTTAGCGACACAAAGATTGTTCCCTCTCCCTTTCTCTCCTTACCATATCTACGTATACATTTTGTTTCTTTAAGTATTTCATTTCTCTAAGTGTTATTTCTTTCTACTTCTCTTACTTTTCTCTGTTTAGTTTTTACTTTTATTGGTGTTCATTTCGATCCGTAATTGAACATCCTCACGCCCAGTTGCAAAATACTCGAGGAAGCCGTACGGGAACGCATGAACTGGTGACGTTCTGCTCAAGGGAAGAAAAATGGACAGACGTGGTTGTCCTACCTATGTATACTTTTCTTCCTTTCTGTTGTGCTTGAGCGCAACGCCACCAGTTCAGAAATAGCTAACCAGTCTTCAGGAATATTTCGCCTTCAAGAAAAAGGGGCGGAGCTCTCTACTTGATCGTGACGCGCCACGGGTCAGCGCTCTGTCCCGCGTCTTCCTGTGTCTCCTGTTAAGTGTTTGTACTGCTGTACTTACGAAGCTATTCATCATCAACTAGCCTTTCAAGAAACGATATTCATGTTTCCTAGACGAAGAGACAAGCCCCTTAGTCGAAACGTTGGCTTCAGCCCCATGAAAGGTAAACGCACGGGGGATTCGATTCGCGTTAAATTAATCCGCGAACAGGCGAGCTAATCGAGCGGCTAATGTACCAGCGAGATATAGCGTCAGGTCCGTAGCCAAGAATATTTTTCGGGAAGGGGGGAGGGGGGGGGGGGGTGAGGAATAAAGGGAGGGAGAGAAGGGGGCACTTGCTGAAGGCTTTGACTACTTGAGAACACGCAGTTTTATTATTTATTTTCTATAAAAATCGCAGTATGTACATTAAGTGACTTTCAAATGCAACGTTATTAATTCGACTAAAGCTTATGTTATTAGCACTACAATGTGTTAACACTAGCCCCCACAAAATTTCGGTAGCCCCCCCCTCCACCCCCCCCCCCCCCCCCCGGCTACGGGCCTGCATAATGTACTCAGTATCCTGCATATGAGAAGACAAGCCACGAAAAAAAAAAAGCGCAAGTAAGCAAGCCCTGTGATAGCCGGAAAAGGAGCTGACAAATGATCCTCACAGCGCAGAAGGTCGTCTAATCAGCGTCCACACTCGTTCCTACTTCTCTCCCACCTTTCAATGCTTTACGTCAAGTGCCTAAAGAGCACTCGCGGTCCGTGATGTACTGCAGGAATTTCCTCCACGGCGGAGCCCCTAACGACTGACAGGTTAATTACGTCGTCACATGTGCCGCCCAACGGTCGTTTAAGCGTCACATTAGGTTCGTTCAAAGCGTACGGAAATGAAGCGCTGCTTTTCGCGTGCGGGAATCAGCGACAGGCGTGCTCTTATCGGTGCACCCAACATCGAAGCGCACTATGGGGGTTGGTCCACCGCGGGGAGCGCAGCGTGGGACTCGACAAGGATAGAAGTTCTGTGCAGTGAACGTCTCTGTAGTGTTTGCAAGCGAGCTTGTTCTGCAGGTATCTATAGCCACAGCGATAGACAGAGCTTCCCGCTACGCGACCGTTGGCACAAAACTGCGTCAGCTCGCGCTGAGGCAACGAAGCGGAACACAATTGACGAGGAAGCGTGGATTCTGCTTACGCATGTGTTCAGCGTCACACGTGACAGCTTAATTGTTCAGTTCAGACGCACCTGGGCGGTATCTGTTTCGGGAATACGCGCCTAAGGATGGTGAAATTTTCTGCCACGATAAATATAACAGTGAGTGCGGTGAAGTTACACTTCGCAAATTTTAACGAAGATTTTATTATTTTTTTGTTCGCAGCCATGGGAGTCACACTTCGACTTTCTTTCAAACATAACCGTGTCGAAATTATATGCAGACTATTTTCTTTCGAAACGTCGCAGTCACACACGCCAACAACCAGCAGCAAGCGACCTGTGTTTACGAGCCGTGAATGTGTACCTCGAGACTGAATTACCGTAACCACGACTTAATTACTTTTCTGGTGGGCTTCGTTATTGGGCTTCAGCCACAGGAACGACTATGCATTGGCATTTGCGTATATTTATATTTGCGATACAAAGGGGACACGGCGTTGAGTTCCGGAAGAAACAATTTCAGCTTTCTCCAAGTTACTGATAGATTTTGAAATCGTCAGCGACGACCCGAACACCATATGGCACATAGGTTGGTTAATGACGTGGACGGCACACCGCCAGCACAAGAGAGAGAGAGAGAGAGAGAGAGAGAGAGGAGATTTAAAACAAGTCGAAATACCTTCATCGTTCCTTGGGGCGCCATATGAGGACGTATGTCCTTGGTGCGGAGGCACTCCAACACTCCCACACATCGCATACATTGTCCCACAGAGTTGACCAGTCTCAGTCAACTCTGTCCATACACGACAAATGCACGGTAGTCGTAAGAGGTACGACCTGCTGATATGACCTTGGAAAGCCATCTGGCAACCTCATAAAAGCCCGGCGAGCTTCTGTGGCCAGCAGTACCCTGGAAGAGGGGTCCCGTCGGCGGTGATCCCCATATAGTGCTTTGTAGCGTTAAAGTTTATTCTCTTTCTTCGTTGGCTCCTAAATGTATGTGCAGCCTCTGCATTATGAAAAGATCAAAGCCTGGCATCTAGCATCTCTCGAAAAAGCCTCAGAAGGGAAGGCCGGAGTCCACGGCTTCCTGAAACGAGGAAAGCGCCCACCCTGGGCGAACACAACACTTGCTAGTCCAGTGTTTATCAAGGCATCGTCCTTTTTTTTTTTTATTGATATGATATTAGGAGATGTTGGCGCACAAATAAGGCGCCGGCTACTCCTTGGCTCCTGGGTTGGTCCGTTCAACATGCATGGTTGCTAGGCAATATGCGAAGCAATCTGGCATAATCACAAGAACAGTGGTTCCGTCAGAACAGTAACGAAGAAACACTCGCAAAGTATACGTATATATAAGTTCAAACACATGGCAGTACTTTCGAGCAAAAGTCTCTAATAAATAAGTGGACACTAAAACAAAAAACATTTCTGCTCGTGCTACTAATTCGCCTGTCCACAGTGTCGAAAGCACCACTATTAGAAGAAGAACGCTTCGTAAACTATTAAGTAAGGTGACGTCATACATTTTTGTCGCTGCCCGCTAAGGCTTGCGCAATTATTTATCGGTAAAGAACATATTTATCATGTCGTAAGGAAGCCACAGACTTTATATGGTCTATTGGTTGGTAAAAACATCTATTTAGTGTCCTGCAGATTGATGACCCGATTGAGGCATGATGGCGAGAGTGCAAAAAAAAAAAAAAAAAAAGAGCTGGTTCCTTTTTAAAGTTGTTTCGGCGCGGAATTCAGAACTGGGAAGCTTTCACCTCAATTTTCTTTTATGTTAACGAACGTAAATATGGCGAATTGAACGGCAGTAGAGTTGCCGAAGAACAAACACTTCGTCAGACTAAACTACTTCTTTGCTTAACTTTAGTGTCCTATTAATAACATCAATCTTCCTGTCTACGCGTTAATCATTCGTTTCCACTCAAAATTTGTGTCTTTAAGTTCATTTCATCACAACATCTCAGGTCTTAGCACCTTGCTTGCTTGCTGCCGCAGGGAATTGACCATGGAGCCTTAGGCTATGACGTAAGCAGAAATTTAGAAACGAAAAATACAGGTCAAGGGAAAATGTTCGCGTTATTTTAGAAATAGAATAACGTTAGGCACTCAAATTCCATAAAGCTACTTTCGCGCTCAGTATAGGGGAGTTTAGCGGCCGAAAGGTGCGAGTTCGACCCCGGCCACGGCGGTCGCATTTTCGATGGAGGCGGAAACTAGAGGCCTGTGTGGGCAGCACGCCTTCGGTGCACATTATATAAAGAACCCAGGTGGACAAATTTTCCACAGCCCTCCAATATGCAGTATGCCTGGTAATCCTAGCGTGGTTTTGGCACTTAAGACTCCAGCAATTATTGAAGTAGTGAATCATCGATTCCGATTATGCAAAGTAGTCCTTTCGCGCCGCTCGGAGATTTGCAGAGAGCCGTGCAGACGTTTGTGCTGCCGAAGGTGCCCGAATGAAATAATATATATGGAGTAGCTGTAGAGCGATTATTGATTTGCTGAGTATGATTTCGAGATGACTTTAACAACGGAGCTGTTTGGGGGCCCGCCATGTCAGTATTAGTCCGTGGCGTCCGCTGTCACGCGAGAAGGAAATGCTTCTGCCCTGTCAACTCACTGCCGACACTCTTGGTCTCAACCCACTGCTATTTTATAGAGACTACGCGAAGGGCTATATGCCCCGCCACTGTGGTCTAGTGGTTATGGCACTCGGCTGCAGATCCGAAGGTCGCGGGATCGAATCCCGGCCACGGCGGCTGCATTTCGATGGAGGCGAAATGTTGAGGCCCGTGTGCTGTGCGATGTCAGTGCACGTTAAAGAACCCCAGGTGGTCGAAATTTCCGGAGACCTCCACTACGGCGTCTCTCATAATCAGAGCTGGTTTTGGGACGTTAAACCCCACAAATCAATCAAGGGCTATATAGGAAGAAAGAAACACCCTGCCAAATGTTGGAACTCATAGTCACGATGAAAAAAATCACAAAATAAACAAAAAGAAAGCGCAGAACTCTGGCTCCGCTGATTACGTGGACTTCACAAGAGTGGAACTGGCTTTAGCTTTTTTTTTTCCTTTTGTCTACGAATCTACGGTAGGTCAGCAAAACAAAAAGAAAGAAAAAATCAAAAAAATGTTTTCGTTCACATGTCCTGAACTGCCCAGGTGTACTTGTTTTCGATTTCAGGGTATAAGGTAACGGCTCTAACGAGGGAGCATATGTACCTTTCTTTATGTATACCTGCCTGCTTCTGCCAACACTCAGACATCCGCAGAATACAAAGCCATTACTGTAGTCATTTCCTTGACGTCAATGTTTTAGGGGCGAAGCTCCTTAAAGCGGCACCCGTTCGTCCCTCGTCGTAGTCGTAGTCGTAGTCGTAGTGCGTAACCAGTCTTACGCTTTGACCTCCAAGGTGGTGCCGGTGGGAGATTTCTCCTGTGCGTTGTTGAACAATAAAAAAAATTCGCAGCGTGCGCGTTAACTAAAAGCCGAATTCTTCTGTCTCTCATTCCCCATTAGCAGCCATTGGCATGTTCCAGTAGGAAACGTTAGTAGAAGTAGAAGTGTTAAAAGCCGACTTCTGCTGTCTCTCATTCCCAGTAGCAGCCATTGTTTACCTCAAAGGTAGTGCCTGGTGAGATTTCTCCTGTGCGTGATTAAACAATAAAAAAAAATTGACGGCAGATCCACGAGGTGAATGATGATGAGATTGGGCGAAGCTCCTGGAAGTAATCATCGGTTAAACCGTGAAATTTCTTCCGTTAATTCGCCCGATAAAAATTGACGGCAGATCCACGAGGTGAATGATGATGAGATTGGGCGAAGCTCCTGGAAGTAATCATCGGTTAAACCGTGAAATTTCTTCCGTTAATTCGCCCGATAAAAATGACGTGAAACGATTGATTAAATGTTTTATCAAACTTTTATTGCTGGTTTCCGTTGTCCTTTCATTATGACCGCTTTGTGGTCGGTGAAATGTAAGCTAAGTGGTTCTTGCACTGGTTGCAGATGAAAACCATTGCTTTACCTGGCGTCTTTCGTTAAGCAGCTGGCGTCTTTTCGTTTTGCTTTAGAAACATCTGGCGTCTTTCGTTAAGCAGCTGGCGTCTTTTCGTTTTGCTTTAGAAACATCTGGCGTCTTTTCGTTTTGCTTTTAGAAAACATCTGGCGTCTTTCGTTGGTTTATTTCATCAATCAACGGCGTTTTGAACAAAATTTTTATTGTTTAATCACGCACAGGAGAAATCTCACCAGGCACTACCTTGGAGGTAAACAATGGCTGCTACTGGCCCGGATGGAATCTCAAATGGGCTCCTACGTAACTTGGATAGTAAATCCATCCAGAAGCTAACCGAGGAAGTCAACAAAATCTGGGAGACGGGGCTTGTCCCCGAATCCTGGAAGACTGCCTCCGTGGTGCTTATTCCAAAGCCAGGGAAACCTTTAGCACCGGAGAACATGCGGCCGATCTCGCTTACGTCCTGCGTAGGAAAGGTGGCTGAACATGCGATCCACAATAGAGTATCCCGGTACATCGAAATTAAAGAGCTATTTCCACAAAACATGGTGGGCTTTAGGCCTGCCCTATCTGCACAGGACGTCATGCTCCTCATTAAGAGACAAATTATTGACAACTACACCAGAGATACTAGAGGCATACTAGCTCTAGACTTGGCCAAAGCTTTTGACAGCATCTCTCACAAGTTTGTGCTTGGGGCAGTCTCGGATATGTGTCTGGGACAACGTTTCCACGCATACGTTAGCTCCTTTCTCAGGGAACGCAGGGCTTCCATTAAGATCGGCCAACTAAAATCCGCGGAATTTACCTTGGGAGCGAGAGGCACTCCACAGGGGGCCGTCATCTCTCCCCTGCTCTTCAATATTGCCATGAAGGGCCTCTCCGAGCGACTCGCCACGGTTCGCGGAATTAACCATGCTCTCTACGCGGACGATATCACTGTGTGGTGCATGGGAGGGTCCGATGCCGAGGTAGAGCAGGCACTTCAACAGGCACTCAACGTCACGGAGGGCTTTCTAGTCGGTTCGGGATTGAGACTGTCGCCTGCCAAGTCCGAGTTGTTACTTTACCGACCCACCCGAAAAGGGATGAGGAACCTCACTCCTCTAGAGCACATTCCAATATCTCTATACACACGTGACGGGCAGAGAATCCCCAGGGTAGACTGCATCAGGGTGCTCGGACTGTTGCTGGAGTCGAAGGGGCGCAACTCGCAGATTATAGCTCGCATCACTTCCAAGACGGAGAACATGCTTAGGCTCATACTCAGGGTCTCGAACCGCAGGGGCGGGCTGAGCGAGAGCAATCTCCTTCGGCTCTACCATGCGTTTCTCATGAGCCACATTAATTACGTCGCTTCGGCGCTGCACTGGTCCAAAAGGGAAGAGACAAAAATCGACGCACTAATGCGCACGAGTATAAAGCGAGTTCTAGGGTTGCCTATCAGCACCAGCACTGAAAAGCTCATACAACTGGGCATGCATAACTCCCTCTCGGAGGTGATCGAGGCGCAGAAAATGGCTCAGGTAGTGCGCCTATCGTCATCGCAGGCCGGTAGACGTATCCTGGAGTCCATTGGCTGCGGTCTTACACAGATTCGTGAACGTAAAGTGACTCTACCGTCTTCTATCAGAGGTACATTTGCCGTAGCTCCACTTCCCAGGAATGTCCACCCGCAGTACAATGTAGGACGCCGCATAGCTCGGGCCCGTTCCTTATTGAAGTCAGTTGCAGACAGCCCGGACCTCGCTACGTTTGTCGACGCAGCACAGTACGGGCGTTCTGATCGCTTTGCAGTGGTCTCAGTCGACCATAGTGGCAAGCTCCTATGTGCTGCGTCGGTTAGAAACGTTTCGGCAACGATTGCTGAGCAAATTGCCATTGCTGTAGCAATGAAGGACGTATCGCGTCCAAATGTCTTCACGGACTCGCGGTCCGCTGCCATAGCTTTCGCCTCGGGCTCGATCTCGCGGGAGGCAGCAGCTATCCTCGGCAGCGAGGGGGCTGCCGAGTTTCACACCATAACATGGTTCCCGGCCCACATGGGGGCCAACGTACACCCCGATGTCCCCAACTCCAATGAGTTTGCCCATGACCGTGCGCGAGGCTTCACTCACCGCGGCGGTCCCGGCGAATTCGCGGGCGGGGATGCCGGCAGGTACAGGGACCCGCTCCTCACTTTTCACGAGATCGTGACTCATTATCATCTCTCTCGGAGGGTCTTTCCACTTCCTCACCCTAAACTCACTCGTCCGCAGTCTTCGGCCTTCAGGATGCTCCAAACGGGGTCTTTCCCTTCGCGAGGCAGGTTTAGTAACTTCTCGCCCAACGTTGAACCGCATTGTCCGAACTGTGGAGAGGCTTACTGCTCACTAGCTCACATGCTCTGGCAATGTCCTGCGTTACGTGACACAGAGTTCAGCAAAGAAGAGGACTGGGAGGAAGCCCTGAGAAGCGGCAACCTTTCGGTTCAACTTCGGGCTGTCCAGAGAGCCTGCGAGAGGGCGGAGGGCCACGGTCTTCCTGTCCCTGCGTGGGAGCGGCCCGCAACTGCTACAGGATCCCCCTAGAAGGGGACGTCCAACTGCAGTTTCTCCGGACCAAAATAAAGTTCTGTGCCTGCCTGCCTGCCTGGGAATGAGAGACAGCAGAAGTCGGCTTTTAACACTTCTACTTCTACTAACGTTTCCTACTGGAACATGCCAATGGCTGCTAATGGGGAATGAGAGACAGAAGAATTCGGCTTTTAGTTAACGCGCACGCTGCGAATCTTTTTTATTGTTCAACAACGCACAGGAGAAATCTCCCACCGGCACCACCTTGGAGGTCAAAGCGTAAGACTGGTTACGCACTACGACTACGACTACGACTACGAGGGACGAACGGGTGCCGCTTTAAGGAGCTTCGCCCCTAAAATTTTGTTCAAAACGCCGTTGATTGATGAAATAAACCAACGAAAGACGCCAGATGTTTTCTAAAAGCAAAACGAAAAGACGCCAGACGTTTCTAAAGCAAAACGAAAAGACGCCAGCTGCTTAACGAAAGACGCCAGATGTTTCTAAAGCAAAACGAAAAGACGCCAGCTGCTTAACGAAAGACGCCAGGTAAAGCAATGGTTTTCATCTGCAACCAGTGCAAGAACCACTTAGCTTACATTTCACCCACCACAAAGCGGTCATAATGAAAGTTTGATAAAACATTTAATCAATCGTTTCACGTCATTTTTATCGGGCGAATTAACGGAAGAAATTTCACGGTTTAACCGATGATTACTTCCAGGAGCTTCGCCCAATCTCATCATCATTCACCTCGTGGATCTGCCGTCAATTTTTCATTGCTCCCTGTCACTTTTTTTATGTTAGGGCTTTGCTCTCTTTTAACATTGTTTCCTGCATCTTAAATGTTGTTTTCTCCTCTTTTCATGCCTTTCAGCTTACCTTCAATGAAGTGCGCTCTGTTACATGTGAACTCTATTTCTTGTGTTGTGTTATTGTTGCCTTAACTTCTTGTTCTAACATTTTCCTTCTTTACTGTTCGTACCTCTCCTGTATATTGCCTTTATTTTGTCGCTTATCATTAATAATTCTCTGACACTGTGTATGCGACAACTCTATGACCTTGAGGTTATTCCTGGGAAAGTTGAATAATTGATTGATGATTGATGTATCTCAAAGATACTTGCCGCTGTAATCCAGATTTTTTTTCTTGCTTTTTCTTCGTTCTCGAATCCACGCTGCAAGTTAAATCCGTTTGCGAACGATAGAAAAAGAAAGAAACAACGTAATCTTTTGTATATATGTAGGATTAAAGAGTTGGACCTTTAGTTTTCAGCAGCTCCAAATGGTAACGGCGATGTCACAGGCCGGCAGCACTAGGCCTTCACACAGACAGACAGACAGACAGACAGACAGACAGACAGACAGAGAACCTTTAATTAGGTCCTGAGAAGCACCGCCCTTAGAGTAGCACTGCGGGCCGCTCCCAAGTGGGTGCAGGGAGGCCTAGCCTCACCGCTTTCAGAGGTTTTCGTT
Source organism: Hyalomma asiaticum (assembly GCA_013339685.2). Classification (NCBI taxonomy): domain Eukaryota; kingdom Metazoa; phylum Arthropoda; class Arachnida; order Ixodida; family Ixodidae; genus Hyalomma; species Hyalomma asiaticum. The sequence goes on along the minus strand of CM023483.1, from coordinate 120,297,678 downwards.
ATTGTAAGCAGGGCCCAGCTATCCAGGCTTTTTGGTCGCTGTTGCTGCACGGCTTGTGTGTAAGCGGCAAGTACTCCTTGGCCGATTCTCCGCATAGTGGGTACGATCCACCGGTGAGGGAGCAAGAACAAACGCAGCTTGGTCGCGTCGCTTTAGCGCGCCTACCGGGTATGCTGCTTCTGCGGCGGCTGCTTGCGTCGCACGGCCATGCATCCCGCGTCCTGTCACCGGCATCTTGGGCTGCAGGCCGCCGCCACTGTCATGGACGCGAGCTCCGGGTCCATAAGCCCCGGCGCGGCTCGCGCATCGTGGGCCCCGAGTACGGGGATGCCTACCAGTTGGCGCTCGAACAACCGGACGCCTTTTGGCCCGACGTGGCCGACAAACTCGTGTGGGATCGCAAGTGGATACGCGTCATCGACGATTACCGTAGGCCATTCACGAAGTGGTGAGAGCCGGAGGAAGTGTCCGTCTCTCTCTCTCTTTCGCTGTCGTCTGCACGCTGTACGACCTCTGGGAACGAGGGTTAAAACTACATACACAGGTAGTGTACAAGGCGATGATGTAAGGTTCGGTCGCGAACGCCAATTTAGCCCGAAGTAACGATGCTCATCAAATCGCCAACGACCGCTCATTCGTGTACTGCTAGCCCTGTGTATACGACAAAGGGAGAACTTTGCGAGGGGAGCCCTGCCTCGGTGGTCGAGTGGCTGTGGTGCTCGGTTGCTAATCCGAAGGTCGCGGGATCGAATCGCGGCCGTCGCGGCTTTATTTGGATGGAGGCGAAATGTTGAAACCCGTGTACTATGCGATGCAGTGCTCGTTAAAGAACCCCAAACGGTCGAAATTACCGGAGCCCTCCACTACGGCGTCTCTCATAATCATTCGCGTTTCCGGAACGCAAAACCCCAGAAATCAATCAGTCAACTTTGCGAGGAGGGTGGGAGAGGGAGGAGGTGGAAGGAAAACGTTATTGAACAGGTCATTGGTTTAACGGCAGTTCTGTCTGGGGCCCTCAGCCCAAGGCTTCACTGGTTCTTGCTGTTCACTGAGCTTGAGAGAAGGGACAACTAGTTCTCCGGGTGTTGGCTTGCAAGCAGTGCCTCCCATTGCCGAATGAAGTCCGTTAACCTTAGAAGGGGCGAGCCGATGTTTCCGGACCTAGCCGTACATTCCCACGCTATGCGGGCCAGTGTGGGTTTTCTGCCTCACCGTGGGAGGAACTTTCGGTGTTCGCGACGCGACAAATTCACGAGGCTCTCAACCAGGAAAGCTCCTCCGCCATAATCTTGGTGTTTAGCCCCGTTTCCTGTGACAGCTGTTGGCTGTTGTAGCCGGCCGTGGAAACGGCGAACATTTTACAGTGCGCAAAACAGTCTTTGGCTAACCGTCTTTCCTTCGTCGGTCATGTTCCCCATGAGCACCACATCCACACACCGTTATCGTAAAAAAAAGGTGCCCATCATTTATTATCGAGCCATCCATTCGCCGACCAGTGCCATATCCAGACAGTTGCCTAATGGCATGGTCTCCTCCCCTTTCGGTAACACGCATGTCTGCCAGTCATCAATAGTATTATACTGCACAGAATATGGTCTTGGCACTCTCTCCTCGTTGGATTATGTGCGTGCGCCTGCTAGTGTTCCCTTTCTACGTCAAGTTCTGTCACTACGTTTGTCTTTTACGTCTCCTGTTTAATCTTAAGTTCGTAGAAGTAAGGCATGACGTGGTAACTGTACACAGACCATTGTAACGCACACTAGTAACTATGTAAAATGAACTAGTTAGCACGACTGCATAGCCACCAGGTTAACTCACGTACATCCGCGAGACTACGCGTGTCGTGACTGGTTCAGTGGTGGAAGTGGTTCGTTAACCTCGTCGCGATCGAATGACGTCACATACCGATTTCGACGCGCGACCCGCAGGTTTCCGGGTGGCGAGATCAGCGTCTGCTACAATGCCGTCGACCGTCACGTGGATGCCGGGAAAGGAGACAACGTGGCCATCATCTACGACAGTCCTGTGACCAACGTAGTGACCAAGATCACCTACAAGGAGCTCAAGGAACAGGTGAATGAGGCAGTGGTCCTCCACACTTAAGTGTTCACAGAGGGTATATATACGCGGCTGCCAGTGCGTCAGAACCATCAGTTAACTGCAAAGAACACAGGTTCCACTAGGTTGTCGCTGAAACATGTTAGTACTCGAAATGGCCGCCAAGGCTGGAATTTCGTCAAAACCCACGGTTTGTCATATATGTCGCGAATGTACGGTTGTGCACACGCACTACTCTGCTTCTTGTATTTGCGGTAAATAGCCGGGTGGTCATACCAGTCTGTGAGATTAAATCACCTTGCTACTGATTTTTCATTTACTTATTTTTGGATTCATGCATACACACTTCTTAACACGCGTCATCAAACACAGATGACGTTGGTATATGTACAGAACCACGTGGTTGATGCTCATCCATCTGTATGCTGCAACGGTGTCAACCGACAAGTGTGTGACTGACTCTACCCTTGTGTCTCTAAAAAACCCCTCCATTTGCTGTCATGCTGACATAGATTTATATCCCCGTTCCCTAATTATTCTGGCTATAGGCCAACCCGCTGCCCGTAACTTCCTGTCCATACCCGCCCGAGATCTGGTAAAACCTTCCAGAATCGAAATTCTGGATAAATGCTCGCTTGCTGCAAGCTGTCCTGTCAACAAGCGGACAATTAGCACCTCTCCTCCCCTTTTTCCTCGCGTGTAATCTAACAAGGAGCATTATCATTGTTGGCGTCGCTCGTGCATCCGGTCTGGGATGTCATCAGACACGCTCAATATACATTGTGTAATCTTTCTCTGGCCGGATACTTGATAAAGCGAACGATTCGACCTTGCGGGTTCTTTCGTCTCCAGGTGTCTCGCGTGGCGGGCGTGCTGAAGAAATGGGGCATCCGCAAGGGCGACCGCGTCGTCATCTACATGCCCATGATACCGGAGACCATCTACGCCATGCTGGCCTGCTCGCGCATCGGTGCCATACACTCGCTCGTCTTCGGCGGGTTCGCCGCCAAGGAGCTTGCCGTGCGCATCAACCACGCGCAAGTAAGCGCTTTGTGTGTGTGTGTGTGTGTGTGTGTGCGTGCGCGTGTGTGTGTGGTGTGCGTGCGTGCGTGTGTGTGTGTGTGTGTGTGTGTGTGTGTGTGTGTGTGTGTGTGTGTGTGTGTGTGTGTGTGGCACATAACGCGTATAAGCTAAATCTACGCAAGCATGGGACAACACCACCTCTGGTTTGTTGTACGATTCGCGCTCTTCGCGTTCCTGCATGGCATGGCCGACAGTGCCGCGTAGTGAGTCCCAGTGACGAAATTAATTATTAAGAACTGCAGGTCCGTAGGCAGGAATTTTTTTTTTTCGGGAGAGGGGCCCACTTGCGGAAGGCCATGACTATTTAAGAAAAAAACATCTATTTTCATTACTTTTTCCGGTAAAAGAAACGCAGTATGTACAAGAAGCGACTTTTTAAATGCAACGTTATTAATAAGCTTAAATTTTGTTGTTAGCACTGCACTATGTTATCAACACTACCCCTCAACCAGAATTTCGAGAAGTGCCCAGGCCCCTCCCGAAATCACGTGTGGTATGAGCCACACGTGATTTTTATTTTCTATAATTAATTTTCGTTAACTATTCAGGCTGTGAAATTCCTCCTCAGTGTGAAAGACCTATGCTCTATCACATATGTGTCACATAAGACTTTCACCGTGTCCTCCTTCGTAAACTTTGTCTCTTAATGCTTCTTTAATGTCGTAACTTTAAAAGAAAAACGTCTTCTGAAACCCAAACGGAAGTTGAATTTAGGTAATTATCACGGAGGCTAAGTTCCTCCTCAGTATAAAAGTCCTGCGCTATAGTTTTTGTATATTATGCACCACTATTAACGTGTCTCCCCATCGCAACTTTTTATATTTTAATTTTCGCAACGCGAACTGGAGGGGCTGCGCAAAAAGCAAGAGTGCCACTAGGTACTCGTGCCACTTTCAAATTAATTAACCAATTATCCACTTAGTTCCCTCACTGTTAGATGGAGCTACAGAGGGGAGCGGGTAAACAACAGGTAGAAAAGCCAACAACGAAACAAAACAAAAAGGAGCTGTAAATAACGATCAACTTCATAACAGTCAGTTGGGCAGTATAGAAGGACTGGTGGTTCGATCTTTTTTTATGAGTTTGGAATGAAAAAAAAATCGTTGCTATACAATCGTAGCAGCCTGTGCTTCGTTTCTATCATGTTCGCGTAGGCAGACGCCTGCCTGTCGGCGAACTTCGGCATCGAACCGAAGAGGACGGTGCCCTACAAGGCGATCCTGGACGAAGCCATCAACATTTCCGAGTACAAGCCAAAGAAGTGCCTCATTTTTTTGCGACCGGGACAGGCAAGTTGTGATCGGGCGCTGTTTCCCAGCAGTCATTTAGCTTTCTTGAAATGTCGCGAAACGATTTATCCCGATACAGGGGCGTACCCAAGTAACGTAAAGGGTCGTCATCAGAAGAAATAGAAAAGGGAAAAGGGGTATACCAAGACCACGCTCTAAAGAATCTGCACCTTTAAGGGTGTTATATACGAGTAACAAAAAAAAAATTGGGGGACCCTTAAGCTTCGCCTTTAAGAGTTGAAAGCGATAGCGAAATCCGGCCCCTAGTGTGCACTTCAACCACTCAGGGCATACTTATTAATGTGTGTTGTTAAACACACACACACGCACAGACACAGACACAGACACGCGCGCGCGACGTATCTATAGTAATGGTAGAGGTTTTCGATCTATTTAACGGCACTTTTATATCAACTTCATGGAAATTTTGTACAGTGATGTAGTCACATGGTCCTGTATTATGAACTGCGCGTAGGCGTGACACTTTTATTCGTAAATGGTCACATTCTGTCGTCCTTCGTGTGTTAACTATCTGGCAGCTGTTCGATTTCTTCTTCTGGAGACCTCTTCCGGCCAACCGCAACAAGCATCGCCTTATGGTCGGTGAAATGGCAACTGCAGTACTTCACTTCTTTAATGGTGTCGCGAGAATGAAATGCTAAAAAAGTGGATGGCCATGGTAGTCGAGACATTGCTTGATATGTCTTCCGCTAGATGGACATAGTTGTCCATTTTTGGAGCTGTTATTTTTCGCTCACGGACGATTTTTCGCTCACAAGAGACGCGTGGAGACGCCGACAAAGACGGCGGTATTTCTGCGGAACGAGCTGTCTAACGCTACCGCGTTAAAGAAGGGCTCTCAAGAGTGTATTGTTGTCCATCGTACACCGAAGAGCCCTTAAAGGGGTCGTGAAAGGTTTTCTGAGCATTTTGTACTAAGTGCGTATTCGGGATCCTGACCTTCCAATCAACAATATACATTGTTCCGTTGCACCGTGTGCGTTGATTTAGAGCGATAAAAAACGCGGTTTCAGTTTCACTGCGCGCGTTCCCCTCATCTCTAGATGACGTCATCTTAGTAGTCGTCATACCTCCGAGATTGGCGCGCCCTCGGAGGCCATGGGAAAACAAACCGTGCTGCCGCTTTTCTTCCGAATGGTGGCACCGCACGGTTTCCAAGTATGTTCTTCCTTTCTAGGTTTCAAGTAAACCGATTCCTTTAGAGCAAACCCGAGTTCACTGTGCCTTTGAACTTAAAAATATATTAACTCAACGCCACCAAATAGTACCACGCCGGCCGGTAGTGTCGCTTAGTCGTTTCGGGAGCTCAAGAAAGCTGAGATTTAAAACGGGCGTTGTTAAATGTGCACTGAATATTCCGCCGAAATATTTCGGAATCGGCTTGTCGAATGCGTATTGAAACAGTGAAAATTACAAACCGTCATCTCCTAATTCTTTTCACGACCCCTTTAAGGTTGTTTTATCGTAATGAAGGCAACATGCTTAACTTTACGGCAATAGAGCAATCTATTACACAGTACAGCGCTACTGCATGGAAATAGCTGTTACGTCCCGAAATAACTGCCGCGAGCATTAGGCAGCACTGGCCACAAGGCTCTCATTCGTAAATTAGCATTTGTAACCATAACTCCCTCCCCGAAAAAAGAAAATTCGAAGACGTTCTGCGAATATCCCGTTTCCTGCTTTATTATCACTTTAAATAACAACACTCGGTTCTAACTATCCGAATTCGAAAAATGTACATGTACACATATTTATTTATTTATTTATTTATTTATTTATTTATTTATTTATTTATTTATTTATTTGGCATGCAAACATGTACGCACAAGAACATGAGGGGAATAGAGCAGGCTGACAACTGCCGCCGAGAAGGGCACAACGCCTGCACTCTTTTGGGAGAAGGAAATATACATATATGAAACCTGAAAGCAAATAAACCTAAATAAGACACCCAGCATAAGCCCCGCCACGGTGGTCTATAGTGGTTATGGCACTCGGCTGCTGATACAAAGGTCGCGGGATCGAATCCCGGCCGCGGCGGCTGCATTTCGATGGAGGCGAAATGTTGAGGCCCGTGTGCTGTGCGATGTCAGTGCACGCTAAAGAACTCCAGGTGGTCGAAATTTCCGGAGCCCTCCACTACGGCGTCTATCATAACCATATCGTGGTTTTGGGACGTAAAAAAATGCCAATTGTTTGTCACCAGAGGCCCGAACTCCCAGAGGCAAGTGCCTAAATTTCGAGGAAGTGCGGTGACTTCGGCGCATAACCCGTCCCTCACACATTATCGCATGGCTGCCCGGCCGCCCAACGAGATCAATAACGTTCGCAGGACGACATCCCGATGACTCCGGGTCGCGACGAAGTGTGGCAAGAGGCCGTGGAAGCGGCGCAGCCCGCCGACTGCGTCCCCATCGAGGCCATGGAACCCCTGTACATCCTCTACACATCGGGAACCACAGGTCTGCCAAAGGTGCGCGTCATATGGGACAGTGTCATCCGAATACATATGTACAGCTCGTTTTAGCAGTTTTCTAACGGTAGCGTCTGTGCATTTATTTATTTATTTATTTATTTATTTATTTATTTATTTATTTATTTATTTATTTATTTATTTATTTATTTATTCTGTAAAGCAAAATTAAAGTTCGCGTAAACCTTTGATCATGTGACGCACCCCAAGTCTATGTTCGGAAGTGGAACATAAAGGACAGGTTAACATAAACGTCAGTGACATTTAAAATGGGATTCGCTTTTGATCGTATCACAGTGGATGAGAGGGGATGATGGTTCTAGGGTAATGAAACTATATATTATAATTTACACAGAAAGAAAGAAGAACAGCATTATCTGTAGATGCTATGCATAACTGCTCCCGTAAAAAGTATATGGTTCGGCCAGTAACAAGAGCATACTGTATACGAGTTGCAAAGCGGATAAAGGTCGATGTTTGTTTGCTTGCTTGTTGTTGCTCTTGTTTTGTAGAATTCGGCCCATCCTTTCCGAAGCGCCCATTCACTTTGAAGACACAGTATTGTACGTTACATAGAGCCGTCGCATTACCGTTCTTGAGGGAACCATTGGATAATCTTATATTAAACTGGACCGCTTTTTATTAGGGACGAGTGATACGATGCCAGACGGGTCCGCGTCCCTGTTATAAGAGGCGTTTTTTGAAGTTATATCGATGCTGGGACGTGGTTTGTTGACATCTGATTGCCGAGGAACGTCAAGGTTGAGCTCCGACAAACGGTGGGCGTCAACCAGCCAAACTCCTGGCGAGCTCGAGACGTGACGCCATCGCCAACGCTGCGACTTGCTTGCTTGCTTCCTTTTTTTCGTCTTCTCTTCATTACAGCACCAAACTATTCAATCTGCAATCCTAAAGTAAGCTGGACCTATATATGTTCCCTGGGACACTCTGTATAACAGGTTCCTCCACTGTTGAAGGGAACACTCACATGCAGTACGCGTCCATGTTTTGCCCTCGCACGACGTCCACACTGTTTACACTAACGAAGCCCTCGTCTGACCAGTGTATATGCGATGACGTTTCACGCAGGCCGTGGTCCGACCAGCGGGCGGCCACGCGGTAAACCTGCTGTACACGCTGGAGAAAGTCTACGGCGTCAAGGACGACGACGTCTGGTGGGCAGCCTCGGACCTCGGATGGGTGGTCGGTCACTCGTACATCTGCTACGCTCCCCTGCTCAAGGGAGTCACCACAGTCCTCTACGAGGTAAGGATATCGATCAGTAGTCAGTCAGTGAGTCAGTATCTATCTATCTATCTATCTATCTATCTATCTATCTATCTATCTATCTATCTATCTATCTATCTATCTATCTATCTATCTATCTATCTATCTATCTATCTATCTATCTATGTAATGCAATGCAACGTGATGTGCAGGGCAAGCCCGTGGGCACTCCGGACGCGAGCAGCTTCTTCCGGGTGGTGAGCGTACACGGCGTGTGCGGTATGTTCACCGCGCCCACGGCCATGAGGGTCATCCGCAAGGAGGTGCGCACGACGCTCGTTCACTCGTGACCGCTTCACTATGTGCCTTCATTGCGTACACGCAGGATCCCGAAGGACTGATGGGAAAGAAGTTTCCTGGAAAGAAGTACGTATACACGCGTGCACTGCCCATTTCATTTTCCTCTTGTTTTGCTTTGGTTCGTGCAGTCGTTATGCCGAGAGGACAGCCTATATAGTTGTTATACATGAGAAGAGATACAAGTGCGGATTGCCTTGTCAGCATCCGTAACTGAACATGAAAATAAAATTCCATAAACGCAAATAAATTCAAAAGGTGACCGTGACGAAGACGGGCACGCTGGACGAGGAATTGTTACAGGCCTGTGTGGAACCTCCCAAACCACTATGCGTAAAGGCAAAAAAAAAAAGGATCTATATTAAAGTGTAAAAAAAAAAAACAACATCCCGCATGGTTTAAACTGTGTTTGGACGTCGTTAACGGATGACTCGAGATTATTTTTGACTACCTGCAATTCTTTGACATGCACTCAAATATAAGCAAATGAGCATCCCTTGCGTTTCATCCCTATCGAAATTCTGACACCGTAGTCGAGGCTCGAACCCATGGTCCCATCGCAGAATACCATAGGCATGGAGTAGACCATCTTGCCAGGTGAGAAAATAAAGCTAAAACAACCTTTCGACTCCCGTGCCGGGACTGAAGATTTCTACACAATTAAGCCTCTACGAAGAAATCTACATTATTTTCAGGTGTTATTTGTCCAGAGCGGCGTCATTACTTGCAATGCGAAAGCTGCTTATACGACCCGCGTGACAGAGAATGTGGTGTCGCCCAGGACGGATAGGGCCAAAAGTCAGGTGACCAAGTGATGACGTTAATGAAGGCGTCATCTTCTCAAGTCGCGTGACATAGCAATCTTGACGTCACGAAGTTGTCATACCACGATTACTGAGCAGGTGTAGTTGGTAGGGGTGCGTGGGTGTCGGGTTTTCTGGATCAAGGAAGCGCAGACGGTAGTTTGCCGCGTCAAGAAACGTGGGGAACTCCACCAGGCTGAGGCACCTGTTCCTGGCCGGAGAGCGGTGTGACCAGGAGACCCTCCGGTGGGCAGAGCAGGCCTTTGGAGTCCCCACGCTGGACAACTGGTGGCAGACCGGTGAGTGTAACATGAACACAGTGCGGTTCGAAAGGTGTACGTTCAGTCATATCCAGGCGTGTCGTAGCATAGACATAGCCAACGCCTCTAGGATGCGTTGACATAGCAAAGCGGTGCACGCCGCGCAATGCAATTTTTGCCTGCTTAGGCAACACGGGCGGTAAACTAGAGCGGTATAAGTGGCAGCGGCGGCGTTGGTATCTTACTGCAGCTTTTTCAACCCAGAAGCCTCACAAGATCTCCTGTGCATGCTTCTTGATGCCCTCGTGGCTGCAAACGAAGTCACCTTAACGATGCTCGGCGCGCGAGAGGTATGCGTGCGATTGAAGTCCAACGAACAATGAAGAAAACAAATTGTGACCGAATGTTTGTATTATGGAGCTGCGGCGTTCGCAGACCGAAGTTGTTGTTGTTGTTGTTGTTATGTGGGGTTTAACGTCCCAAAACCAGCTCTGATTATGAGAGACGCCGTAGTGGAGGGCTCCGGAAATTTCGACCACCTGGGGTTCTTTAACGTGCACTGACATCGCACAGCACACGGGCCTCAACATTTCGCCTCCGTCGAAATGCAGCCGCCGTGGCCGGGATTCGATCCCGCGACCCTCGGATCTGCAGCCGAGTACCATAGCCACTAGACCACCGTGGCGGGGCAGACCGAAGTCCGATCCCACCAAGAGGACACATAATATGTTTACTTCCCCTGTACGTTCGTGACCTAATCTGTGGGACAGCAGCAGCATGCCCGTGATAGGCACAGACCTGCTGGGTTTTGCTAATGAGAAAGCTTTCGTTTAAAAACTCCTAAAAGTCTTAGAAACCTAAAGGCGGAAGCTTAAACCTTTAGTAGTCGAAACCGGGAACTAGGGATGCGAACCCGGAACCCATTCTCTCGGTTCTTTAATTTTTTTTTTTTGATGATTCATTGTCATTTTTCTGGGTCATGCTCGTGAATATGACTTTCACCACCACCCTTTAGTGTTTCCCACACTTATCACCCTCGACCGTTCCAATTTTTGCTGAGTCATGCTCACAACTACTTTCTACCACCGTCCTTTAGCGTTTAAATAACATAGTGCCCACATTTCAAACCATTACCATTGTTTTTGAGAGTTAATTCTTTTTCCGATGAGCCATTTTCAATTTTGCTGAATCCTACTTACGACTTTGACTTCTGCCACCATCCTTTAGTGTTTCCTTAACTTATTGACCAGGTCCGTAGCTGTTACATTTTGTCTTGAGTGTTCATATCTTGCGCTGAGTCATTGCACTTCTTGCTGAGTCATGCTCATGGCTGTGACTTCTACCGTCATCCCTTAGCGTTTCCTTCACTCACTAACCACGTCCGTACGTAATTCGCCGTTTTTGGAGTGCTCAGCATTTTTCGCCGAGTCATTGTCGCTTTTTTTTGCTGAGTTATGATCATCATCGAATCCTCACTATATTGTACCGTCAAAATCATTACCCTCACAATCTTACTTGTACCCATTACGATAATTAATTATTGATTCTTGGACAGTTTTGGGGTTCTTTTACCCATCTCTGTCATGCTCCTTATGGCAATTAATTTCAATAATATCATAATCATGCATTACTATTTATATTCATCATACCTAGCGATTGATATATAATGTTATGACGCTTGTAATGATCTTATTAAGTTATCGATATTGGCGTATTTTTGGCCAATCTTGTGTTCGTCATTTTGCTCACCTTTTTCAAGGTCATCTCAAAAGGGACATGTAAAACTTTCGCCTTAAAACGCGCCCATTTATAAACGATACCGCCTCAGGGTGTAGCACATGGATAGCGCTACACGTGGTATGATAAACAAAACGCTCAGGACGTCTTAGAAGGCTGTGCACAGCATGCTGAACAATCGCTCGTCAGAGCTTGCTTCTCCACATCTGTAGTCTCACTGAGGAGAAGCCCGCTTCAAAAACTGTCCCCGTTTCACAGGTTACATGCTTATCTTTATTGAAAACTCCTATCGATTTGAACGTATGCATTTCTAATCACAAATAAAACCTCTTGCTGTATCGCCACATCTATTTCTGAGGCAGTATTTGAGATCTTAAGACAATCCGTGGCTGCTGAAATTCGCGCAATAAACGGTGACCGCGAGCAACGTGATCCACAGGCATGCTTAGCTATCGCAAGGATTATTTTCTTTCCCTTATTCTCTCGCACTCCTATCGCTTTACAGAGACCGGTTCCCCCGTGACTGCCACGTGTGTGGGACTAGGCAACACAACGCAGGTTCCAGATGAAGCGACGGGATTACCAGTTCCCGGCTGGAACGGTACGGCTCAAAATTACAATCCGTTTTTAACGACGACAGTCTTTCTTGGGATACCTGAAAGCAAAAATTTTGGTCTCTTTCTGTTTGTCAGTCTGTCACACGGTTCAGCCACCCGGCCAAAGTTTAAGCACTTGTCTAACGCCCAGCCATCTTGAACTGGTAGCTGCGTTCATACATGTGAACATTGTCGATCAAAAAGCAAACATTACGCATATCTGAGGCGCAACATCAATACGTAAGTATTAGGTGGTGTGTTCCGTTACTAGAAAATACATGGATAAGTAATTATAAAGACCCTAGTGTTTCTTAGGCTGCGCTAAAAATGCGATGCTATGCACGAAAAAGGCCTCTGCCGACGATTTGGCTGCTGCCACCTGGCAGTTGCCCAGGGATTTTGCACAAGCTCATGTTTCCCTACGGCGCTGCCAGATGGCGTCCATGTCTCGCGCAGCGTAGAGTTACTGTATATGCTACCTGCGGTAGCTTGTACAGTAACTCTAACGCAGCGTAGTACGGCCTCGAGAAGACTATCGCCTTTGGACGACATTTGCAGAGAAGCCCGCAGATACGCGGCTGTTTTTTTTTTTTTTAATTTTCAGATGCACACACTTCACAGAGCTGCAGGTTACATAAGTGAGATTGATTCCTGGAGTTTTACGTTCCAAAACTACGCTGTGATTTTGAGAGACGCCGTAGTGGAGGGCTCCGGAAATGTCGACCACCTGGGGTTTCCTAACGCGCACTTACAACGCACAGTACACGAGCCTCAACATTTCACCTCCACAGAAATGCAGCCGCCGCGGCCGGGATTCAATCCTGCAAACTTCGGCCACCGTGGCGGAACGGGTTACGTAAGTTAATCAAGAATCACAACCACGACCGCAGCTCCCTTGTTCTACGTCAATAATCCTTCCGTGCACTAAGTTTCCAGAATGGAAAGCTAGTGTACGAGACTCAGCGGCTCACAGTCGTCTTTCAAGCGGACGTCAGAATGCCGACGAGGCAAAATTAATTTCCTCGGTGAATTCATCCGTCTTTATGTTTCTTCTTCTTCTTCTCTCTCTCTGTTTATTATTATTTTTGCTTACGCACCACGATTTCCCGCAATTGTTTATGGCTGTGGAGCAAACGTGACGCCTGCCGGCACAAAAACGCTGCCGTCACGCTCGTCGCGCCTGAGTCGCTGACATGACTGGCTGACGCCGCGGCATGACTGCGGTTCGGCCGCATTCACGTATAAATTGGCGACTTCAGACGACCGGGTTAGCCATTAACACGCGAATGGCCTACTGATGCGCCGCAACCACGCACACAGGGGGCCCGTTCGCGGAAGTGCCGCTACCAGAACATTACATGTACGAAAACGTACGTCCCTACATCATTAGCTTCTATAAGCAGCCTCACACGCACGATATCTCTCATTCTTCCCGCGAGCTGTCACGAAAAGGTTCGCCACATGAGCAGTCACTCCACGGCAGGTTCGCGGCGATGGAGGAAGGAATCGACTGTTAATGGAGCATCGCTCGACTCTGTTGAAGCCGAATGAACCTGTTCGAAACGTGATCGTCACGTATACGTAAGAGCACGTGGTAGGTTTTAGTGCGCCCGTCCTTTCGGGGCAACTTAAGACAGCGCAGCCGAACTAAAGTATACTTGTTTTGTCGGATATACCGGGAACCAAGTGTCCTCGAATCAACACGCTAAGCCTCAGAGGTCACGTGCTGGGCCGTACTGCGAGAGAAAGAAGTGAAAGGTAATGGCTTCACGGGGGTTGCGCTTTGCGAAAGGCCGGCTGCGTGACGTAATCATTCGTCACAGTTCATTTCCTTCGTCCACGTCCGCAAGGCCAGGGGCGCGTACGGGGTTTTTTCGAGAGAGGGAATGGGTGGAATATTTATTTGAATTTTATTCATTCATTTATTTGCAATGATAAAGAAATGTTGCGGGATATCAGGGGAAAAACGCTGATGAAACAGCTTGAGGGTGTCGTGGCCACCATACACGCATGTCAGAAACAAACGGGGGTTACAAACAATAACATTGAAATATGGCTCATTTACTAGAAAAGAAGCGTGCTTGCACATAAAAAATAAATGAACTGTTTCAAAAAAAAAAAAAGAGAGAGAGAGAGGAACGCACAACAATGACAACAAAAAAGAAAACAAATACAAGATGATATGAAAACAATCTCATGGCAGGGACGTCGTGACAGACACTCTCCGTAGGTCTTTAAATGAAATTTGTGTGATGTTAAACAGCTGCTTTTTATTCATTGTATTTAACAATGTTGGTAGCGTAAACCGCAACATGTGTTTACCATAATTAGTCCAAAATTTGCTAATTTGCCATTTTCCTGGTTTGCGTGTATTGTATTCTGTTAAGGTGGCCTGCAGTCTTGCCAGAGTTTGTAGAGCATTATTTTTTTTTTCATCAAACCAGATTTATACTGGCCGCATAGGTTATGATTGTAGATGGAATTTACTGGGATAATGTTGCGCCGTATAAAAAGGTCACCGGTGTGTGAGAGGTACGGAACTTTACATATAAATCGAACCACACGGTTTTGTAACACTGTGAGCTCGTTAATATTTTCGTTTGTTGTGGCACCCCAAACTAGCAGTCCATAACTAAGTATTGGTAAGAAAAGAGCATTGTAAAGAAGCATATTGACACTTGTTGGGCATTCAATAGAGACACGGAACAACATACCAATTGTTTCGGACAACTTAATAATTAGGTACCTAAAGCCGAGTATGAGACGTTCAGCAAAAGAAACGAAGATGTTCTGAAACAGTTCGTCCCAATGTGATCATGGCATTCGCCTCCATGTTGTTTTTCTGTCTGCGCGCTTCTGCACCTGATGTCAGATAAAGAAGCTTTCGTCAGTACATAACGAAAGGGAAGGGGTCAAGGGCTCGTTCTTTATTTGTTAGAAACAACTTAATGAGCAAACAGACAATGAAGCCTAGGAAAACATAGGGGAAGTTACTTGTGGTATTGTAATTGTGGAGAAAGTAGAAAGGAATTAAAGTGGACGAAAAGACAAACCTGCCCTCGGTGGGACCCGAACCCACGACCTTCGGATGTCGCGTCCGATGCTCTACCAACTGAGCTACAAGGGCGGTCGTCCCCCCGTCCACTTTATTGTGTATTTATGTAGGTATTATCCTGGGAGTGTTAGGCAGCGCCACTCGAGGCCAAGGCGGCGTGTGTAGAACACACTTTCTTGCCAGGAGGCGTCACGTAGAACGTGAACTTAGACGAGATGGCTGCTGCCCAATAAGCCCTCGCATGCTACCTAAGGCACCAAGTCTGCCGCAACGAGGCCCAAGCTATGAAATAACGAAAGGGAAGGGGTCAAGGGCTCGTTCTTTATTTGTTAGAAACAACTTAATGAGCAAACAGACAATGAAGCCTAGGAAAACATAGGGGAAGTTACTTGTGGTATTGTAATTGTGGAGAAAGTAGAAAGGAATTAAAGTGGACGAAAAGACAAACCTGCCCTCGGTGGGACCCGAACCCACGACCTTCGGATGTCGCGTCCGATGCTCTACCAACTGAGCTACAAGGGCGGTCGTCCCCCCGTCCACTTTATTGTGTATTTATGTAGGTATTATCCTGGGAGTGTTAGGCAGCGCCACTCGAGGCCAAGGCGGCGTGTGGCTTCATTGTCTGTTTGCTCATTATGTTGTTTCTAACAAATAAAGAACGAGCCCTTGACCCCTTCCCTTTCGTTATTTCATAGCTTGGGCCTCGTTGCGGCAGACTTGGTGCCTTAGGTAGCATGCGAGGGCTTATTGGGCAGCAGCCATCTCGTCTAAGTTCACGTTCTACGTGACGCCTCCTGGCAAGAAAGTGTGTTCTACACACGCCGCCTTGGCCTCGAGTGGCGCTGCCTAACACTCCCAGGATAATACCTACATAATACACAATAAAGTGGACGGGGGTCTGCTTTTTATTCATTGTATTTAGCAATGTTGGTAGCGTAAACCGCAACACGTGTTTACCATTATCAGTCCAAAATTTTCTAATTTGCCATTTTCCTGGTTTGCGTGTATTGTATTCTGTTAAGGTGGCCTGCAGTTTTGCCAGAGTTTGTAGAGCATTTTTTTTTTCATCAAACCAGATTTATACTGGCCACATAGGTTATGGTTGTAGATGGAATTTACTGGGATAATGTTGTGCCGTATAAAAAGGTCACTGGTGTGTGAGAGGTACGGAACTTTACATATAAATCGAACCACACTGTTTTGTAACACTGTGAGCTCGTTAATATTTTCGTTTGTTGTGGTACCCCAAACTAGCAGTCCATAACTAAGTATTGGTAAGAAAAGAGCATTGTAAAGAAGCATATTGACACTTGTTGGGCATTCAATAGAGACACGGCACAACATACCAATTGTTTCGGACAACTTACTAATTAGGTACCTAAAGCCGAGTATGAGACGTTCAGCAAAAGAAACGAAGATGTTCTGAAACAGTTCGTCCCATTCTGTGATCATGACATTCGCCTCCATGTTGTTTTTCTGTCTGCGAGCTTCTGCACCTGATGTCAGATAAAGAAGCTTTCGTCAGTACAGCAATATGTGTCACGTTCTGTCACGTCTGTGTGGATGTTGGAAGAGTTCAGCGTCTTACGACAATGCTTTTTTTGCTAAGTGTGCAGGTTTCCATCAAAGCGCCGCTGACGCACACTTGTGCACTGCTTGACTGACTGTGTCTCATTAGGAAACGCTAATGTGACATCTAGGTTAGCGAGAATAAAGCTGGATGCACTTAACTATCTCTTTATTTTTATTTTGCTGCTGCAGTGAAGGTTTTACTGGAGGATGGTTTGGAAGCGGCTCCCAACCAGCTGGGAAACGTGGCCATCAGGTAATCCCTTCGTAATACACGACATGTTTCGGACTCAGACGGTGGACATGCTTTGAATTCGTTTTCTTTTCTCATCAATCAAGGCGTTCGTACTTTCGCACTGTATAGATCAGAAGAAAAAAAAAAGCAAAAGCATGCAGTTCGCTTCACATGTTGCGAAAATCAATTGAAGGATCGCCAATCCTTATAACACTATATCACGCAGTGTGTCGCTGCTCACCACACTAAACCTGTGTGTGGAAGGTGTGGTTTTAAAAGCTAGTACGGCGATTTTCTTTCTTTTTTTTTTTTTTTGCGTTGAAAGATGCAGTCTTGTATAGGTCATTTCCTTGTGGCAACGGAACAATGACACTGCGAGAGGTTAGATGATAACGGCGTGAACTAAATCTTATTGTCGATCGTCATTAAACTCTCGCACCTAAACGTTTCGGCGTGCACTAAGTGTTAAAAGATATTGTAGTCTTTCAGCTGTGCTATATCGCGTCAGGTGTGCGGTTTGAGCTTGTCGCCATGTATAATAAGGAACTGTATAGCCTTAGACATGGAGAAAGCAGCCCTATTTGTGAAAAACGTTTCCGTAGTGCAGGTACAACAGGTACTACTAAAACTATACCTCAACAGGTGAACCTTATAGAGACAGCAAGTTACCCAACTAAAACAAAAAATAAACAATTAAGCAACACGGCAACAATGTGAATAAATACAAACTTACGAAAGGGCTATAGTTTTTCAGCGCGACATTTACATGTTACAGGAAGGTTTCGCCGCACAATTTCGTTCATTAATTTTATGTAGAAGACTTTATGTTCTGTTTCAGTCGGTGCATGGTAGAAGTAGTACAGAAACAACATTCGACCGTTGAGTGCGGCATAAAGTTTTCTTCTTTATTAAAGGATGACTCGCCGGCTTCAAGCGCTGACTTAAAATGGACACTAAAGATAAAAAAAAGTACCAATTTGAAGTGATAAATTATCTTTTTCTATGTTGAAAATGTGGAGGGATGCACGCTTAGGAGAGTTGGTGGTCAATCATCTTGGTAAGAAGGGCGGGGATATTGAAAACGAGGACAAAAGAACTAACCAAACACACAGGACGAACGCTATCAGGTGGAAGTTTAGTAGAAGAGAGCAACAAAACTTATGGAATAAGACTTATCACCAGCTCATGCGCATATATGAACATGTGTCCGAAACATAGTAAGGAATAAGCAAAGATGCATGTGCTTGATGAAACAAACTACGACTTATCAAATAACCTGAGCTCTTTTTCAAAGAAAGACACCGAAGGTTGACTAAAGCAATCACCTCCTATCTTGTGAACGTGCCAAGCTTCTATAATTTGTCGGCGAAACTGATTTTTCTTTTTAAAAAGCATGTCTGATCTATCGTTTTCAAATTCCGCGCTGTTCCTACCAGAATTATTCTGGAACTCGCCCGACGTTATTTTCGCCATCACATTAAGAGAAAGTGAAGGTAGAAGTTTCATTTTAGAGAAAAAAAAAAACCGCGTCATGAATGCCAGCGTAACGCCGCGGATTTCAATGTGTGTGTTCGTGTTTTGGCTACGTTGGCTCGATAAAATTTTCTCAAACGTAGTACTGCAAACTCCTCAGAGGACAGGGAAACCTCGTCGTCTATATGCACTGCAGAAAACTTCAATTCTGCACAATGTTGTGGAAAAGGCACCAGACGAAGACCACATTCCCCTTCAAATAAATGTGAATGCAGGCCTGTTTTGTCAAACCAAGTTCCTTCTGTTGTATATTCAGTCTCTCGTGTTCCGATTATACGCCATATATTTTACCATTTTTGCCTATTCTCGTGTACACTAGCTGTTACCCACTCTCTTGTGTAAAACCCTGATGCACGGAAGGTACTCAAAAAAAAATAAATAAATAAATAAATAAATTATTAATAAACAAATAAATAAATAAATGTCACAGTGATACAGGTAAGCGTTATCTCATTTGCGTTGGGTTTGAAGCCTAAAATAAGGCGTTTTTGTATCTAGGATTCTTGCGCGAATTCCCGAATTGTTAGAGCCAATTGCTATATGCACTGTTACAACGAATATTGCATATAACGAAGTGATAAAAGAAAGCGTGGTATATGCTTACGCATTCGATGTCAATGTCTGGTTTGCGCTTTTCCCGTAGATTACCAATGCCGCCAGGATCGCTGTCGACGTTGTTCAGAGCGGACGACGTATTCGTCGTCAAGTACTTCGAGAAATACCCGGTGAGGTTTGCAACCAGCCGTGGTGTGCATACATATAGTACATAAAGAAGGGCGCCTTTTTATCAGGTTCTATATCGGCACGCGTCTCTGGCAGGGCTACTACGACACTATGGACACCGGCATGTTGCATAAGAACGGCTACGTCAGCATCTTTTCAAGGAGCGATGACGTCATCAACGTCGCCGGGCACCGCCTGTCGACGTCACAGATTGAGGAGGTAGGAGCCTCGCAGACATCTGGCTAAGACACTTCGATCAGGCTCATATGCACGGGAGGGCACATCAGTTAACACTTTATAGTTAATTGGAAAATCTAGCTTAAACACATTAAAAGATGACGAATTGAGCTGCCGTAGTCACGATGAAAAAGAAATATGCAAGAGCTTTCGTAGCAGCGACGCCAGCAACAGATGATGACACGAACTGAACGAAAAATGTAGCTTCATGGTGAGCTTATTCATTATTTAGCATACAACCAGTACACTTTTGTAACTACATCTTCCGGACAACTTTGAACAATTCAGACTTTGGTAATTCCATCCATCTAGCTATTGGATACCTTTGCCTTTGCCTTAGTTAATTAAAACTAGACGAACTTCCGTCTTTATGCCCTGTCTTGTGGACTGCGTGCACTGTATGAGGTAACATTACATGCATCAAGAAATGCCGAGCTGTGTAGTTTAGAAGCATTTGTTGCAGTAATCTTGCAGAAGCAATGGAACTGGATAATCGTTTGAGAAGTCGTGCGTACTGAGCTTGAATTTTGGCGCTTTCCACGCATGGCCCCGCAACCGCCTCCCACGTGACGCGAAAAGGCCATCATGAAGCACGACGGCGTAGCAGAGGTCGCTGTCGTCGGCGTCCCGGACCCAATCAAGGGAGAGGTTCCGCTCGCTCTCTTCGTTCTCAAAGACGGTAAAGATGGCGCCCAACTCGCACGCATTCTTCTTCTTCTTCTTTTTTTCTTTCTTCAGCGTGAGAGAAGTGTCAAATCAAATCAAACTTTATTTCCACCCCAAGAAGGAGAAAGAGGCGGAGAAGAGAAAAAGCTGCATTAATGCAGCCTGACTAGGCCCGGTCCCATGTGCTACACGATTCGACTGTGCAGCAGTGGCACATGACAGCTTGACATAATTAAGTCTAGACAGTTTACGAAAAAGCACGAAGAATAAAATAAATATGTAATACACTAACGTGAATGTACAGGTGGTGGACTGTCTTTCTTTTTACGAGTGCTGTAAAAAAAAAGCGACATCTGTTGTTCAAGGAAAAACAAACAAACAATCCCGGAAGCGATGTAGCACTAATGTACCATGGAAGGAATGCCAGCATAATAATAACGCAGTCTGCAGCGATCGGTTGGATACTCATTCTGAAAAGCTCTAGTAAGACACTGAAAGTCAGACAGTGAAGCGGTTTAGACAAACTGTATTTCGGAAACTTTGCGCCACCTTACGTTAAATATGTTAGAATAGAAAGTGATGGCCAGCGTTTCATATCTTGAATTTCGCGCTGAAACTGATAGAACCTCACGTCGCATTTTTTTTTTTTCTTTAGTGGCTCAGTCAGATTTTCTGTGCACACAGTATGCGGTTCGGTCCTGGTAATCTGTGTTAATAGAGCTGCGATGTAATTAACTGTAGATGCAGGGCTGAGATGTTAAGTTACAGTGTACTAGAATATACGGGTAGTGGGCTCAGAGAGAGGCCGGGAGTGACGCTTCTCACGTTGACGGCACGAGATGGCGCCAGTAGAGCATGGGCTGTATGCAGTACGAAGCTCGAGCAGGCTCGCGCACCATACTCGTGCTGTGCGTTACGTCGCAGCATGGAATTGCTGCTCCACATTTCAGTGCCTGTCCCACGAAATAGTTACTGCTGCCCGCAAGAATCTCCGGGCTAAATGGCATACGTAAATGAGATAGTGGCTTGTAAAACCGTACAGCATGGTTCGATGGGACCGGATTTGCTCACAGGCGCTCAGTGTCTTTAAGTGTGCGCTGTCTACTTACATACAGAACATTCCTATGATAAACGGTTTGTCAACAGATTGAGAGCTGATTTTGGGAGCTCGGCGCTGTCTTTCCGGGGTAAGCACATGAAAATTATTACTGGGCATACAAAGGAGAAACCGCTGCATCCCTACCTAATAAGTTTCGTCCTTGCATCATTCTGTACACGAGAAGTCGGTGTTGAAAAAGTGAAAATTTCGAACCATCATTGAGGTCAACGATTATTCCCAGATTTTATGTAACCTTGCACGAATTTTCGGCCACGATTTGCAGAAGTCCGCAAAAAATAGGTGTTAGGTAGGCAGACCTAACTCGTAGCTTTTTCCGGGTAGACCATTTTTATCGTTCGATGCATCCTATGATGTTTCCGGGTTCGCAAAGGACAGACCTGGTGGTGCGACCTTCTAGCTAATTCCAAAGTCCGGTGCTGTCATTGATTAATAGCGAGGTGCCCTGGCTGCAGAGAGCTGCCGAGCGGCTTTAACATATAACTTCCTGCCCTCCGAAGAAACCGAAGCGTTGGTGAGTAATTAATAGCCACTTGCGCGTTCTATAAAGTGGGAAGTACAAGGAAGGCGCGCATGTTTTCATAACATACCCATTCTTTATATACAGCCGTGCAGGTGTTTTTTGTTCCCGAAAGTGCATAATTAATAGGGCGTCCCATGCACTAAATTTCTAAGAAAGGCAGAAGTTCTAGAAAAAATTTCTCAGCTAAATTCATACTTGCAATAGTCGTACGTGTGTACTTACAACGGCTACATTTTATGACTCAGTGTCAATTAATATTCCTTGTAATTAGTCGACTTCATAAATATTGCTTTAATCGCTAACATGTCCGTGCAAAGTAGCAGTCCGCCATAGATAACCCGGACATCGAGCATTTCGAAAAGAAAACAAAAATCGCGAAATACGTGTTCTAATAGAACAGACGCGTGCTTGCGCGCCGCTGCTCAAGCGTCCCGAGTGATGATTTGGCAAATGCACGGCTGCATGCGTTTGTCGTCATAGCGTATATGTCTTCGCCATGCAAGGAGGTTCGAAAAGTGTCACGACTTAAATGGCCCCGAGATAAGCGTAAGCATGTTTCGTGATGCATCATGTCAAATATCGCTTGCAGCGCGCATTCATTTCGCATTCCACGTATACTTCAAAGCTGCTTGTCTTTACTGGTAAAAAAAAAAACAAACAAATGTCACAAAGTTCAACATGAAGGGAATCATTCCCGGTTTATCTGAAGCGAGCTGTAACTTTCTAACTGAAAGATGAGGGATTAAAGCGATATTTAAAATTTTGAGTAGGTAAAAAATATGTAATTGACACTTATTGATAAAAAAATACTGGTTGAAAGTACACATCACTGCCCACAAGGTATCTGAGACTATTTCGCTCCAGCGGTCAGATATTTTCAAACTCTTTGTGCATGGTTGTTGAGACACCACCCCGTGGTGTTCTTTCAGAGAACATAGGCCGAAGAGCACTCAATCAACTTCGCATGCAAGTTTTTTTTTTTTTTTTTTTTTGCTTTGGTGCTTTCGGTGACACATTAAGGCCTGTTACAAGAAAGTGAAGCCTTCTGGCGGCACCAAACTTAGCGATGCTGGATGTAGGCATCGGGGTTAAGCACTTTGGGGTTGTCGTTGCATCCTAAACAAGAAGTCTGAGCTTTGCGCAACAGCATCACATCGACTGTGCTGTAGCTGCAGAACAGCGAAGGAAACGCGAGCTACTTCATTCTGCACTCGAGGTAACGGAGAACAACAGCACACGACACAGCGACGCAAACAAGACAGCAAGGAAAGCAAACGCAAGTCGCTGCTACTGCAGCAGGCGGGAGTGCTGGGGATATTGCTGAGCGCAGCCGCCGAGCGTACAGCCCACGCTACCGCAGCGCCGCCGCATACATACGCAACCCGTCAACACTCTCCGCTTCACGCCGGCGCATGGAGCATGCCCTCTCCTGAACCCACTACCCATATTCTAGTGCACTGTAGTTAAGTGGAGTGTGTGCTTTTCTGTACGGTGTGTAGCACTCTTCCAGCAATGTCTTCCCACCTGTCACCCAACAAGGAGTACTCAAGCTGCTCTCCCGAGATTGTGTCACCACGGGCGTGGGCAGGGGGATGCAAAACTTGCCTTCCTCAAACACCACCAGCATGCCCCCCACCCCCACTCATTGCCACGATGCAAGGGATCCGACCCCCCCTCCCCTTCTAGACAAAACCCTGCCGGCGCCCATGTATGACACCGTTCTACCATTAAAAAAAATGAACAAATAAATTCTAGTCGTTAATACCATCCATATTTGGGAACGTATTGACGAATATACGGTATTCGCAGTATTCTGGTTTTGCAACGTTGCCAGGATTTTTTTACTTCAGGGAAGAGAGGTGTGCAGAATTCCCCTTATCTATGCTAGTGTGTGCGCATGTACAAACAAATTATAAAAATATTCGGGTCCCCCGCCACCCAATCCCCAGCACCATTTCCCTGGCTACGCCAATGATTAACACTTCCTTGGCATATTTTCGGAGGTGCGTGGCGCCAAGAGAGGGTATACAGAAGAAATCTCTTAATCGAGGCGGACGCACGTAGCTAGTTCTGAGCACGGCGACCACAGCTGCTGTGCAGATCATTTCAACTCGACAAAATTTCTCGAACGGCGCGTACAAGTACATAAAATGCCCATGCGGCCACCATCCCGCTGATATCCAATTTTTCATTGCGTAACCCCAGTACTGCTGACAGGCATTGTACCAGCCAAACTTTCAGAACTTTGGCGACCGTCTTCAACATTCTTCTGTTTTTCTTTTTCTACGAAGTGCTGCGATAGATGACAGCACCGCGGACACAAACACGCTTGCCGACAGACTCGCAGGCGGGCTCCGCATTTTATGTCATCTTGTAGACGGTATTGCACCATTTACAATTTGCTCCATATCCTTTCATTCCTTGTATAGGCACCCCACGCCTTGCGAAGTGACGTTTGTCGTCGGACGAGGTGGCCGAGTGGTTAAGGCGTTGGACTGCTAATCCAATGGGCTCTGCCCGCGTGGGTTCGAATCCCATCCTCGTCGCTAGGTTGCTTGTATTTTGTTTTTAATGAGCTGCGTGCCATATTTCTACAGTTGTGCATTTTCTTTGCGCAACGTTCTCAGGCCCTTAAAAAAATAAAGAAAGAACTCGTAAATTACTACATGTCCCTGAAACGGTGCTGGAGCGCTGGCGCAAAACCAGAGTTTAAACTTGCCGCCATATTGAGTCTCCTCGTTCTACCAACGCGCTCCGTATTAGTAAAATACGGACACTCAAAATGGAGGCAGGTTTAAATTCGGGTTTTGTGCCGGTGCTCCATTTGGCTTTACAAAGAAATATACAAATATAGAAAATCGTACCGCGTTCAGTTCGTGAGCAACCTTAAGTCGGTACCAATTAAAGCACAGATGATTTTAAACGACAACACACCGTAGTCCAAAAGAACGTTTCACAACTTTTATGGAAGTCTTGCGGTGACACTAACTGCTGGATCTTCGATATGGTTATTTAATCATTTTTTTCTTCTTATGAGCTTTAAGGTGCTTTTTCTAGTCACAGCTGGAAGGACATTTATCTCTATTTCGGGAAACGTAATGACTGCAAAACGGACAGACACGAAATTGGAGGCGCATAATGTAGCGGGAACTGCAGGAACAGATAGGCTCTCGACATGCAGCTGGTCAGAAATGTTGCAGATGGTGGCGACAAAAAAAAAAAAAAAAAAAAAAAGCAGGACGTGTAACACATGCCGACCGATCGCTCGTTTAACCTTCTTTTTTTAAAAAAATTATTTTCCTCTCTATCTTTCCCCCTTTTTGTGCGATGTGCACGAACGCTGTACGCTGTGTCTCGAGAATATTGCATGTTTGACGCGTTAACAGCGATGTATACGTTGCTTTTCAAGATAAAGAAAGAAGAAGACGCTCAAGAAATCCGTCACATTTGCGTATGTAAGCGTACATACGGCAGGGGCTGCCAGGAAGTCGCTAGTCCTAGGGATATCCGCAGATGGCCTACACTAGGGAGCCTACGTCTTCATTGCAGTCATGTAGGCTCCCTAGCCTACGCCGGGGGTTCATCCAGAATTTTGTTTGGGGGGTGTAACCGGTGGTGTTACAAAAAAAAAGGAGGGATCTACTTAGGGGGGAGTTTTTGGCCTGCGCATTCCGTTTACGTGCAGGGTCACCGCGCTCAATCGCCTCGTTCCAATCCGCGAAGAGAAGCTTCGCCGCGGCACGTTTAAGTCGAGTTTGTTTCTTTAATCGCTACACATATACGATTATAGTGACGGACATCCGAAAAAGCTACCACAGTGCCTCCTGTATGAACGACTGCAGCGAAGCTCGCTTGCTCCCCATCAAGTACTAACCATTTATAGGAGCAATCTCCAACAATGCTCCTCTCTTCGCTCCCAATTAATGTTAATAGGTGTCCTATGATGTTACGAAAGCCGTGTTTTGTGACCCAGCCAAGCTTTTTGGATCTCAAAAACGAAGTCCCTCTATAGCGATATCACTGCGTCAACGGTGGTGCGACCTGCGTGGCACGCGGATCGAGGTAATGGCTGCGGCCTTTCGTGCCCATTCAAAAAAAAAAAAAAATCTAATTGGTCCCACTGGAGAATTTCCAGTTGTCACGTCCAAATGGTCTTGGACCAGTTGGATTTTCGCCACCGTTCGATGACATACCTTTTATAACCAACTGGGATCACCAATTGAATCCAATTTGCGTCCCGACTGCATTCAAATCGTAGCCAGTTCGATATAACCATGGTGGCCAACTGGTCATGCCATGTAGATCTGATATGGGACCTAGCCAAGGGCAACGCGTGACGCCCAAATGGATTGCTTTCGTAAACCAATTCGATCCAACTGGTCACCCAACTGTATATCCGACAGCAGTTAGAGAAATCTTCTTCTTTTTTAAATTTGGGTTATTAGCACACAGCCTCTGTCACACCGCAGAAACGATCGTAGTCTGACTGTGTGAGAAAAACATTAGAGAAAACTTCTAGTGGACAAGTGCAAATCGAAAAAGCGCTCCGCTGATGTTACGTACACGACTACAATCTCGTCCGCCAGGTAACCTGCCGGTAGTACCACGTTTTCACAAAAGACAGGTAATTTTTTTTTTTGGCAGATCCATAAATGCAAAGATGAAATAAATGTGCTCCACTGACCCCCACTAATGTACAAGCATCTTTTATTTAAGCACTCTTGTTAAAGAACTGCAAAAAAAAAATTATGGGCTACTTTCTTGTTTCAAAGTTTTGCTATTTTCTGTGTCTTCGAATTAAACCAGTTGAGTTGTCAGGGAAGCACACTGAAACCAACTGGTTGAACCAACTCCCGACTGTACATACAAATTAAATGATGAAAAAGTGACGTACGCCCAATCAGAACTGCCCAGCACCTACTCCTTAACGTCATGTTCAAACAGCTTAAACAACCGAACTCGGCAATCAGGCATACCGATGTTCTAAAAGGTTAAACAAGCCGGAATCGTGCAGCCAGTTGGACAATCCAAATATTCCAATAGGAAAATGACTGGCCCAGTGAGATCCTAACCTGACTTGGTGTAAGTAACTGGACTACAGGCATTAAGATTGGGCGGCCAAGTGGAAAATTCTACGCCAATTAATTGGCGTGGCCACTTACTTGGAACTGTCAAGTCCGGCTAGACTGTCCCATTGAAATTTAGCACTCCAGTCAGACCCCGATTCATTCATTTTGTGGCCCATTGCTAACAAATGGTATGTCCGGTAGGACCAATGTGTGCGGGGTAGCGCATGGGACGGGGAAGGGGGGCAATTCTAACCTGAGCGTCAAAACGAACAAATAAAGCATAGCAGATGATATTTCCGCGATCATTAAAGCAGCCAATGCTTCATTTGTTGAAGGAAGAGCAGGCGCTTTCCGGCTGTGTTTGACTGGTACTTGCAGTGCAGTAATCATTGGCACATGTTCACAGATGCCTCCAGCACCAATCAGCGTCGTTTTCTGACATTTATCAAAAGGTGTTGCAGAATTAGCAACACCCCCCCCCCCAAAAAAAAATAAAAACAAAGATAGAGAGAAAAAATTTGGCGCTTTCGACGAGGATGGGATTCGAACCCACGCGGGCAGAGCCCATTGGATTAGCAGTCCAACGCCTTAACCACTCGGCCACCTCGTCCGACGAAGCGCCACGGCGTTATCATCAGGAATTAGCGTGACGTCAGCAATCTGCATAGCTCATTCGAATATATTATGCCTGAATTAGGGTCGAGGACACCAGCATAGCGCATGCACGTCCGTACAACACCCAGGTAGCACCAATACGTTATAATAACGTTATTATTATGTTCAGCTTGGACGTTAGGAAAATATTGTTAATGTCATTTTTTTAACGTATCTCCAACGTTGCATACAAACGTTTTTATAACGTTTTGCACTACATAAATTAAGCATTCGTGAAACGTTTTTACAATGTATGCATAACGTTAAGCTACATGTTAGAATAACGTTTTGCACTACATAAATTAAGCATTTGTGAAACGTTTTTACAATGTATGCATAACATTAAGCTATACGTTAGAATAACGCTAGAATTAAACATTCATAAAATATTGTTACAATGTATACGTAACATTGGGCTAAACGTTAAGATAACATTACAACTAACACTCTTGAAACATTCACCGAATGTTCAAGTGTGGTATTACACATTAAATGAAATGTACACTCGACTCTTGCAGTGCCTTCTAGGCACAGCAGTACTCGAGTATATATTTCACCTGATGTTCTAAAAATGACATAATCCTCCAAACTTGGCTTCACAGCAATACTTTATTAGTGAGCTTGCATAATGCACAAGAGTGAAATAATGTTGTAATGAATTAAAAATAAACAATACAAGCATCATTTTTCATGCATGTGGCCTAAAGCAGTACATCTGTCTTTTGAGGTAACCTTAAACATAAATGGAAAAATACCCAACAGCAAAAATGAATAAGTACACGAAAAAACACTTATGTCAAAAGTCAGATGCCACTTCTTTGACACAAACTCTGTATGCACGAATTTTGGCACAAAATTTTCTCAACAGAATGGTCTAAGTAAAAGCTGTAGGATGTGAAAACAAATATCAATGAACTAAAAGTAGTGAAAGGTGTCGAAAATGACAGTGTATGTGAAATGTTCTTGATGTAGCTAGGTCCACACAAAAGTTCAGGCACCATCATGTAGTACTTGACACATTAGAGTACTCAGCAGCACAGTTGTAACAGCAATTCGTGCAAAGTTGGTGCAGTGGTTAGCATATGTACAAGGGAGATGTGAGGGGCACTTGGCGCACAGGAGATACGGTGAAACACTTGGACCAATGAGGATGTGGCTAAACATTTGGCTAAAATAGGTGACATAGTTGAGTACTTGGTACATTTGTGAAGCAGCAGAGTGCTTGCTACACTGAAAACAGGGCAAAGCACATGGTATGCAGGATATATTAAAGGCCTTAGGCATAGTCACTTGACACAGGACAATAGAGTAGCACAGGTACCATAATGGTAAATTTCAACATGAATACTTCAGAAGTTGAAGCATACATGCACGCTCAACTAGCCACACAACATCAACTGCCCACAACACAGTGACATCTTAATATGCATCAATAAATGCCACCTTAAGCTTGTAATAAACATTTCTACCATGCAAAGCAATCCAGACAGTTTTCTTGATAATGGATGCGTGGTTTCAGTACATACATATAGCATGGCTTCATGTAGTACTTTCCCATTTCATGGCTGTGGCCACATGAAAAAAACAACACTGTTGGAAACATCTGCTTATTTTAATATGCCCACGTGTAAGTAACATTCATTTTCTTACTGCCCACAAAAAAGTAACAAATTCTGAAGATAGCCTACATCAGAAATGATTTTAAACTTCAATGAATTCTGACACATCTATTTCACACTAAAACAAGAAAAACATGTCAAATATAAGAGTGCTGTCCTAGCAACATTTTTGTTATGACTGTCTTTCTATAAGAAGCACAAAAGAAAAGATAGGTAAATAAATGAAAGCTCATAAAATAAAGCCCATTCAAAGAAAATAACTTCTAATAAGCACTGATTAAAAAAACCTGAGGAAGACACTTAGATGAACGCTTAAGAGTGAAAAGCTGAGCTGGTTGGTTCATGATTAAATTCAACGAAAAGCTGGCAAAGCAGGACATCGACATCGAAGTCCGGCGAAGGTATGTCTGCGTGTGTACCTTTCTATGTCCGTGTCCTGCTTTGCTGGCTTTTCGTTGAACTTAGACGCACACAGGTTAACAAGACAAAGTCCAAAGGCATTGAAGCCAGCACCCTCAGCATAGTGCACTTTGACTTAGATTTTGTGAGCAAAGCAAACAAGGACACATTATATCACTCCCATGTTTTGATCTGATAAAGATGGGCTTATATCCTAAGATTGCGACTGCAGACAACTTTTTTAGAATGAGCCGTTTTAGGAAATCTTGTTTTACTTCTTTCTTCTCTCATTTTTCTTGTGGGAAGACAACCTTGAGCACAAATGTTGCGTGGACATCATTTTATAATTGACACCATTTCTTTCTTTTTCAACGTGCCAAGGTGCTTGACAATTAAAAACATTCATGATTTGGGTAATGTTTGGAGCTTTCTACACTTTCTTTTTCTTTTGTAAACAGTACAGAACAACCAATGGAACTCATGGCCATGCTCCTTACAATGACCAGGAATGCAGCCACAAAAATCCTTCTATTGCGTACTTTGGTACGCAATAGGAGGACACGCGTGCTGCAAGCTTTCAATACTTTATGGCATGCTGCATGGCAATGCTATTATGGAATTCAGTTTTCGGTTCTATGCAGTCTTATGGAGAAAGCATGAATACCAAGTTGATGTGCATGTTCGGTCTCTCACGGAATCGTCCAAATGCATCACACCAATAATCAAACTCTCTCCAGTTCCATCTCTCTATAAAAACATGTTCATTTGTCTCTTTTGACATTTGTCAGTGGGGAGCAGAAAAGCAATCCAAAAGCAGCTCAATGATTTCTTGCACTTTGCTGCAAGAAAGACGGCTCCTAATTTTTAAATGATAGTCATCGTCAGTCATAGAGTGAAGGCATAAAGCTGGCTAATTACTGAAACATGGAACAAAGCTATTAACGGTGACACCTGCAACAGCACTCCATAGAGTTCATTATTTAAAAAATATGTATGGAATAAATACTCGACACTACATAGATGACATGCATAATGAAATGTGGCACTGTCTAAATGCATATCCTCTTAAACGCACAGTGGAGGGTATGTATATCTGTACATTCATATCGCAAATCAGTCCTTCAAAGTTCACGTCATATGCACTTGAAACCGATGATATTCAAGCAAGTCATAAACACGCACACACACACACACAAAACCCCTGCAACTTGCAACTTCACGGATGGAATGCTTGAGCTTGTAATGGGCCGAGAAGTCCTTGCCACACAGCTGTCAGGTCCAGTGCAGAAGGGTCCCTATGAAAGCACAGTTGGACAGGGCCATTAACATTCACATTAATACTGAGATCTCAAATCTCTACAAATCTGCTACTGTAGGGAACAAAAACATTAAAATGCAAGTTCTTTAAAATACTTTGAAAGTACAAAAAGCTATTATTTGATATTACTAGACAGCTCCACTCATTAAATTCCCACTTCCTCTCATGCCCAAGAATGTGCATGGGCCTTTTTGAGGTCTATAACTGAGAAAAGCTACTTCTCAACAACGATGTGGTCTGCTTCATGTTAGTACCATGGAGATAAGTGCAAGTGCTGATAAACTGGCTACGTCCCAAAGTGTAGTTTTAGACGCTATAACGGGAGGCCACAGAAGCACTTAAATAGTTCACGAGTTACTGTCCTGGCTTAAGTTCCACAAATGTTACTGAAGCAAAAAAAAAGAAAAGTTAAACACCCTAAATGACACATTCGTGTACTTGAACGAAGCGGCTAGGGAAATGCAACGACGCAAAGGAAAATTCGGCCACGCATGTTGGGACGATGATATGCTAAAACGTGCAGAGAGTAGCCCACTCTGAGGAAGGAAAACATAGCACTGACGGCGGTGAAAAGCATATGAACGATGTACGAATCATCTACATGCTTTAACAGCAACCACGTGGAACACAACTTCCGATAAGAGAAGAGGCGATGAAAGAAAGCCGCCAAGGCAGTTCCGCAGAGAAGATAGCATGAAATAAACAATAATTCAAAGAAAACAGTGATTCATTTATCGCGGAGGCGACCCGCTGCCCCCGAGGCAGCCGCAACTCGGTTCAAACCACCGGCCGAATAAGGCCGGCACATGCATAATAGCGTTTCAGCTCAAAAGCATTGAAAGAAAGCCGCACCACTCAGAATGTCGCGTTCAGTATGCGCGAAAAATAGACACAAACATGCTCGTTATACTAAGAGCAGTTTACTTATCGTGTAATCATAGTCGCGCCTTTTACATCGCTGCTCCTGATCGCCCGTTGTAGAAAAGTTCAAAATGCCGACGGCAGTACTTACCAGTTTCCGTTCGGTGGACGCTCCACGACATATACCAGCAGGTCTTCGTAATATGTAGCACGGGCAAAACACAATAGATGAGCACAATGAACAAACAACTACTCAAACAATAGAAGAAAGGCAACTTTTTCACCGAGCCGAGGCACAACGACCGAACTCCGAGCTCCGACGGACACAATGCCCATGGCGACGATGGCGATTTGGCCATCTGGTTTGGCATAGAGTTTCGCCAGTTTCGCTTTGAATCGGGTCGCATACGCGGTAAGCGCGAAGTAACGTAGGCGAAACCTTTAAAATTTTTGTTGAATATTCGAAATATTCAGTATTATAGAATATTTAAATACCAGACGTACACTTGCCAGAGCGTTTTTATGAACAATTGTTTCTCAAGTCTAACGAAAAATGCGCGTTTTTCACTTGAAATAGATTATACGTACTACAAAATAAATACAAATGCGCAACAAATTGACGCTTACGAAGTTTTTTCTATTCAACTAGAAATGGCATCTTTGTCAATCACTATTACACAGAAGTTATGTTAACCACTTACGTTAACATTTCGTGCGATCTCAATGTTTTCTAAACATTTAATGCATAACGTTCAACGTTATATGTTTATATTGAACGTTACATTAATATTCCAAAGCAAGCGTTAATATTACATTGCACTTCGAACATTAATGTAACATTTGAGGTACAACAAGAAACGTTATATGTTTAATGTGAAACGTTAAAACAACGTTGTTGAAAAACATACAACGTTACTGCAACATTCACAACAAAGATGTAACGTTTTTCTAATGTTCTGTGCTACCTGGGACCTTGATGCCCCTTTCTGGCTTACACGAAAACCTATAGCTTTTTAGCGAATGGAATCCTCCGTCTGGGCACGGTAACTGCCACGTTCACAAGAGGTTGCGTTGCAACTGAAATACGGGTCGAAGAAATGGCGGAAGGAAAGTTATATCGTCTATAATGTATCCTTCAGCGCTTTCTCCTTTGCGATTGGCTCATTGGCACAAGGAGCGGGAAAGAGCCCATCGCGGTGGAAAGAGGAGGCGCTGTGTGGAAAAATTCTCTCGACCAGGGTTGGGCGCGATCGCGATCGGGGGCGCACCATATGTGACATCGACATTGCATTACTGGATGTTCTTTTTTCTTTTTTCGCCGAGTATTCTGCCATTGGCTACCAGCTGTAGCAGCGTCGACATCATGCGAATATGGAGCTTTTTCTTTCATTGTTATACTTGCCAGTGAAACCTAATTGCGAGGAGAAATATTGTCTTGTAATGTCAAATCGCCTCTCTAGTATACCAAATGCGACGCTCTTACCGATAGACGACGCTTATAGTAACAGAGCAAAGTATTAGAGAAAAGGCCCAACCAAAAAGGCGCCGGCAAGTGGCGACACGGCCTTGAAGTTCCCCCGCAACGTTTAACGCTGACTCGACATGACGCCAAATATTTTTGAGGGTATCAGGTTAAAAAAGAAAAAGTTTTGCTTTAAAGCATCATGCGACTCAACACTGCATTTTTTAGCAAACGTTAGAGGCCATGCAACACTTTTTTAACATAGCAAGAAAACGACGCCCATCAATCGTGGAGACCCCTGTTAACTTATAAGCCGAATAAATTATTGCACTACATGCAGCAGGGAATTTCCAATTTGGTTTCAAAACGCACCTGCAAAGAGCCCGCTCTTTCAGCAAAATAACGTCACAGCTTTCACGGACTACGAAAAAATTTTGAGAGTTAATTACCATTGGCCGATTTCCAGCGGCAGTTACCGTCGGTACCGTGCGGTGGCGCCACGTCCCTGCAGTGGCTCTGCCCACAAGCTTGTCAGTGCGGAACCGCGAATACGTTGACAGAAAAACAAGATGAAATATTTAAGGTCATGACGCGCTCTAGCGTGGCGTGTTGCCCCCTTTTCACCCCCCGCTCATCCCCTTGCCTTCCTCTCTGTAGCTTCCAGCGCGACTACCTAGACTAGCGAGGTGGTGTTGGCTCGTTTCGACTAAAGGCGCTCCAATGCGACCTACCGGCGGAAGATGCTTAGAGGGGCTTTAGTCCCAACGAATGGGCAGTGCATGAACACGCTCGGACGTTAGAATTCCCCTCAAACTTGTCGCTGTAATTTTGCTAATACCTGACGGCTTTGAAATATTTGCGGCAGGCTCTTCGTAAGCCAATAAGCTCCTGAACTGATGGCACTCTAGGATTATTTGAAAAATTGTTGCAGGCTCCCTTTAAATCAACCGGCACGGCTGAAAAAAAAAAGGTCACCCGTCGTGGTTTGTGACGTCATACCGGCTACTTTCAGCGTAAAATTAACGGGGTCCTTTTCACCTTTTCCACTTCTACTAACCCTATGATATTAATATTTTGAGAAGTAACCAGCCTAAATGTATTTCTCTTAGGAATATGATAGCTAGCATTCAGGGAAAAAAAACAATCTCGGAAATTAAAGAGACTGCTACGATACACCTACACAAGCGCGATCAACGCTGATGTCGATGACCAACAAAAAAATTTAGAGGACATGCACATAATACTATGCCCTCCTCACCTACCCCCCTTCCTTACACACACACACAAACACACAGAAAGATCCCTCGTTTGCAAGTCTCTCAACGGCTCAACTAGTATGTATTAATGTGTGGTGTGCTTAATCTCAGCTATTTGTAGTGAGATGCCCCAAAAGTACGCTTTTCGCTTTCAGTCCTCATTCAAATAGGCCTGGCACCAGCAATCTTGAAGTTGGCAGCAGGACAGCCATAGCAACCCATGGCAAGAGACCAGCGCGACTTCCTAGCATCTCTACGCAATGTGACCCACTTAGTTAAAGGGCCCTGAAATCACTTAAAGGAGTACTGACACGAATTTTTTACATCCTCGTATTATTGCTTTATATGAAAGTATCAGCATGTACCACCCCAAAAAGAGCATCATGGTGCCTCGCAAGGCAATGAATATATTTTTAATACAGCTTCCTTAAAAGCCCACTTTCGGTTTCGATTTCGAGGGGGCGGTTTCCTAGTGACGTATCAACATAGTCGGATGACGTCTGAGTCACGTAGGGACAGCAATTCGTGATAGCGTCGCTGCAACTCTGTCGTCTGTGGTCAATTACACGTGGAGCACGCAAACAACGACGATTTCACGATCGTCCAGTGATTCTGACAGCGATTTCTGCTATATTTAGTAGGCTGTGCTCATACGTCATCGTGGTGTCCATTGCGCTGGGGCTGGCTTGCAGTGCTGGGCGACGAAAACTTTAAAATCAAACTAAAATATCTTGTACGTGTTTCTTGGCTTCCTTGTTTGGAGGGCGTTAACAATACATGGCTAGGAAACGAGAAATGCACATTTTGAGCCGCCGCAAAATCGTGTCAGTACTCCTTTAATGTTTTAGGGGCGAACCTCCTTATGCCGTGGGTCTGTCCATCCTCCGTTTGTAGTAGCCACCTCTAGTTCGTGAAGTGCTCACTAGATGGCATTGCAGTGCTCGCTTCATTCAGATGTATGGGAACGCGTAGTACGGGAGTCTGTCTGTCCGTCCGTCCGAGCGCTGCGGTGCTGCTTAGCTAGTACGTGAATTGATCAATAGATGGCGCGGAGGCGCTCGCTACGTGCTCTAGTGCGACAGGAGAGCGCTAGATGGCGACACAGTGTTTGTCACGTCTGATGATGTACAGGGCAAGATTCACGGTTTTTACCGATGAACCTCCGGAGCTTCCCCAACGCATCATCATTCACTCTGTGGATATGCATGGATTTTTTTTACTAGTCCACTGAGCCAGTAACATACATCCTTCACATTATTAACAGACCAATCTAAGTGCTATATGTAAAGCGCATAACTTAATAAGGTCTTAAAGGGGCCCTGAAACGCATTGGTTTTTATTCTACCTTTGCTTTTTGTGGGACTTGATGATGACCGAAACACCAGTGAAAGCAGCAATATCGAACTGTATTATATTTTTATTTCTACCCGAAATCGGTTTCCAAGCTGACTTCAGCGACATACATCAACAGTTTTTCTGAGCGGGTATGACATGACCATGCTGGCTTTACTGCAGGTTCCGATTGGCCGGGAAGAGTAGGATATGCATTACACACGCTTACAATGCATCGAATATAAGAAATTTCAAATTGAGAATGTGTTTTATGCTTGTTAAATCTGCTAAAAGGTACACATTTGTGCATTAATTTCATTTTGCTTGTAAATGACACAAGGAGCGCTGTGTGGCCCATGTGGTTGTGGTAGGCAGGCCACAGAGGGCAGCACGATTCTGGTTCTGCAAGATGTAAGCCGTATTTTAATTGGAAGCAGCATGCACATCTTGGGATGCTGATATCTGTCGTCTGGTTTTATTTTGAATTTGTAAGTTAAATAACTTGCGTTTGCCTCCATAAATCTCGAATATTCTTTTTTGCATTTACCTCAGGACAATACAAAGAACCCGTTTCGATGCAAAACTCAGTGGGTAAAATATGGTTTCAGGGCCCCTTTAACACATGTGTCAACCCATCATTTTCAGCTGCCCCGACCTTACTTATTTCTTCAGTGGAGAATATTCAATGGCCAGGAGTAGCCATTTGTGGTGGGAACAGAGATAAACGCAATGCCTGGCTTCCACAATCAACATCATGATGGCACAGGAACACAGAAGCATAGTTTAGCTCGAGGTGCAAGACTGCAGTAAAATTGCAACTGGTTTCCAAGAAGGCTCAATAGCACGGTGCAATAATTTTTCGTGTGAACGCATGCTCCTGTAAAAAATTTTTATTTTGAT
This sequence comes from Hyalomma asiaticum, assembly GCA_013339685.2. Classification (NCBI taxonomy): domain Eukaryota; kingdom Metazoa; phylum Arthropoda; class Arachnida; order Ixodida; family Ixodidae; genus Hyalomma; species Hyalomma asiaticum. The sequence continues at coordinate 120,261,243 of CM023483.1, read as the reverse complement.
ACAATTCTAAGAGAATTATAAAACAGATCACCACCATCGCAAAATTTGTGTCATGTTCCATTCACCTGTTGATACAAGTTGCCTTACTTAAATTTAAGTGCAAACGATTTGCCTTAGTTGTAGCCTAACCATTTGCACATATAAAAAAAATGCAAAAAAGAACACTTCAGGGACCCTCTAGCACCAGCATATGTTGTCCGTCTTCATGATAACCTGTCATGACGTAGTGCAAGCATTCTGAACCAGTAATAGCTGTGTGACATTTTGACACTGTGCTGGTGCAGATGGATCTAAGTCGTTGGAGCAGGTCCGCCGAGAAGTGATCGAACTGGTGCGCAGCGATGTCGGGCCTGTGGCTGCCTTCAGCCTCTGCAACAGAGTGCCTGCGCTGCCCAAGACACGCTCTGGCAAGATCCCCAGGAAGACAATCTCAGATCTGGCACGTGGGAAAGCTGTCAAGGTGCGCGATTTGCAGTTTTATGATATCCCGTTTCATACAGATGTTGATTTCATTGATTTGTGGAGCTTAATGTGCCAAAATCAGCTCTGATTATGACAGACGCCGTAGTGGAGGTCTCCGGAAATTTCGACCACCTGGGGTTCTTTAACGTGCACTGACATCGCACAGCACACGGGCCTCAACATTTTGCCTCCATCGAAATGCTGCTGCCACGGATGGGATTCGATCCCGCGACCCTTGGATCAACAGCCGAGTACCATAGCCACTAGACCACCGTGGTAGGGCGACACAGATGTTTAACGTGCAGTCTTTGAATGAAGCTTCATAACGAAGGCACCCAATACTCAGTCCATGCACCCTGAGTATGATATACATATCGCAGTCATTATTTTCTTGGCCTTACGTCGCAGTCAAAGATGTACACCCCCTACAATTTCTGATGGAGCATCAATCCTCCCAATATTGTCAAATCTGATTCAGTGCTGCACGCCAATGCATGTAAACTCCGAAACACATGCTAACATACTCAATTTGACAGCGTCATTTGAATGTGTGATCCCCTTTCTTCGTAATGAAGGGTTGTCTGGCAACATTGATGTGACAAACACGCTTACTGCAAATTACTGATGCAATAACTGTAAAATCTAAAGGAATATGCGGACAACGCAGAGCATGCTTGTGATGAATAATGAAGGCGCTCTTTTATTGAGATGCAGCTTATAACGACGCTTGACAAATGCAAGCATTCATGTTCTGCACATCCCATCCTTTACTTAAAACACTGCAATGCTTTTATTGGAATGATCTACTACGAACAAACAAAGCTTTCAGTTCCTGCCAACGGCAGCGCATTCAAGGGTCTCCTGCTCATGCATGCTTACTCATGCTGAGTAGCATAAATAAAAAAAGGTTTATTATGAGCATAGCTGCTTTTCTTCATGAATACCTGGAGCTTCTGCAGAGGCCTTCTTCTTAGAGGCACAGTGACATTAGTAACGTTTATGAAAGGAAAAAGAAAACTGATAAATTGTCAGATACATTACATCGGAGCCACCCTTTCCTTTCCACCTTAAAGTCTTGTTCTTGTTCTGATCTGATCTTGTTCGATAAGATACACTATCATTTCACCCTTCAGGATAAATTCATTCAATCACCACAGTATATGTCTCACCGCATTGATCATCACCATAGGGTAGGTGTACCATACTGTAAAACAAAAATATTTTCTGAATATTTTTTGCCACTTGCAGCAATTGAGTGGAACCACGTCCCCACTGAAACATAGTCAATCTCTAATAGCCAACATTTTCGCGAAACACTAACCACCTTTGTCTATGTAAAAGCCTGTTCTTAACCTTTTATGAAATATATTTGCTTTTTCCTGTATTTTATGTTGCCTCATGTTTGTTTTTCCCCACCCGCATGTGCAATGCCTTTGGCCTTAAGGGGTAAATAGTAGCCCGTTATCATTTCAGGGGCTATTCAGGGTAGCAAATTTATTTGCAATGGTCATAAAGGTTATGATTATGCATACCTCCAACAATATCACATGCACTATTTTCCTATGCAAAAAGTAAACTGCTAGTTACATTGCACCACATTTCTCAACGCATTCCGAGGAAGTGCATTTGTAGACATCACTTCTACACTCTGTTGCCTGGTACTTCGAGTGCTTTTATGGGATAAGCACTGCACCATAAACGACAGCTTGCACGCTGAACAGTTTGTTGTAAACTCGTTGCTGCCAAAATAGGCCTACACACCTCGGGATTTCTACTTCACAGGCACTGTGCAAAAGAAACACACTGCCAGTCTTTCACCGCTCTAGCAAGCACTGTGCTTTTAGCCCAAAGTGGTGGGCTCTGATGGGTGCAGCATGTTCCACTAGCAAACTGTCACACAATATCATTTTCTTTCTTGCAGATTCCAGTCACCATTGAAGACCCCCTGGTGTACAAGGCAATAAAGGCAGCACTTAGTGAACTTGGATACGCAAAGGACGCACCCGATCCAAAATGAACAAAAACGTTGCATAGTAAAATGATTTAAAGTATGTATTAAAATTGGAATCACGTTAACTACCAAACTGATCGACACGACGTGTTCAAGCTACTTTGTTCCCTTATAGTTTCGCACCTTTGAAATGAAGCAGGTAGGTACACTATTGAAATCATGTTATCCAACACATTGTTAGGAAAAAAGTTTTTATTAATAAACATCTTGAAACTATGGGTAAATCCAAGTCCTAATCTCTGCCGCACCTTGCACAATTCTGCAAAGTGCTTGCAAATATAACAGACTCCCAGCATAGTTGGCCATTAATATCTAATTTAAAGCATAGTCGACCTGCTTCAACAGTATCCTCAAGAAGTAACTGCAAAAATCCCTCTTTGCTAAAAGAAGCAAACTGCACAGTTGAAAGGGGAGTCCATTACCTCTGCAATCTAAAACACCACTTGAACTGCAAAGTTAAAAAAATTACCACAATAAATATGTCATAGAGTCTACACAAGACACAAACACACTAAACAATGGCCCATTATTCAGCGAGACCAAGCAATACTGGGCTTCATTAAAAACATTTTATTCAGATATTGTACAAATTAGTCATCTGTATAGAGCTCGTAAAGCTTTACAAGTTTTTGCTGCAGACTAATGTTTTATACCAAGGAACCTTTCCTTGTTTCCAATGTTGGGAACGCCACTGACCAAACCGATGGACGTATGTTCTGTTAACCCATCCCTGCAAGCCAATTGTGGCAAAAGGCCTCGTATCTTCAAGCACCACACAGCCAAGAAAAGGCTAATCATTCACTCTTAGTCCCTTTGCCTCCCCCCCCCCCCCCCACCTCCCATTCTCTTATAGTCCTCATACCACTCTCACCACAAACACAATTATGCAACACAATTTTGAACAAGGCATATCATGACGTGCCTGGGGGTAAATGGCCAGCCAATCAGTGAAGCAGCAAGAAAGCTGCAATACACAGTTTCAATCGCCATACAGATGACACATTATTCTTTTACATATCAAATGTGCATAAATGCAAACTAAAAAAAAGGTACATGCAGGGAATAACGTGGCCTTTTAAGCGACATGGCTGCACAAGTTACACTATTTACACTTCACGTTACGCTAACGAAATAAGAGCCTTCCCAAGCAGCACAACCACGACGTGGAGGAAACTGTAAGACCGGGCACTTGTCGTCGTACAAATGCGATGTCACGCGTTGGTTCCCCTCTGAAAACCACGAGGCGAGGAAAGTCCTAAAAAAAAATATTACATGCGCTTTTGTTTACCGACATACCTCCAAAAGAATAAAACTAAAAAGTGCAGCGCAGTTTTAATAATGCCAAACTTGAGCAACAGCACATCGAAGCCGCGCCAGTTCTGAAATCAAGAACACACGTGTTATGCTTGCAAAATGAAGTTGCTCGGGTGCATGCGGCGGCGGCTCTATAGCTCACAGCAGCAGCATTCTCTCATGGCATAGACTGCCTCACAGCAGACACTGGCAACAGTCAATCAACCCTACCACAGACAATGTGTTCACAGCCGGCAAGCAACCACCAAAGGGATAGCCGCCTACATATTTCAGCCAGCGGCGTTGATCTGGCAAGAACCAACAGACCTATATGAAATAACAATAATAAAAAAAACTAGTAAATCCAGCCGTACAGACGTGTTGGCTGTGCTGCTGCTGCCTAGACCTTTTTTTTTTATACCTGGAAGCTGGATAAGGGGTAGGTGAGAGTGGGGGGTGGGGTGAGGGGAGAGGCACTGCAAGGTGGGCAAGCACATGGGTATCAACCACAAAAAATAATAAACAAACATGGGTGGTGGAGACGCTGACAATGGTTGATGCTGACAGCGACGCATGTGCGCGTGCGACGCTGGTGAGGGAGGGGAGGAGGAGGAGATGTGTGAGGATGTGTGGCCCCAGCATCCCGAGCTGCTCACGAGTATATCCGTCCCCGCCAACCTCGGCCGCCGCCCCGGAACCTGTTGAAGCCTCCCCGGCCACCACCGCGGTTTACGGGCACTGCGAGTTGGACGGGGGGCAAAGTGAGGTGAAAGTACGCTTTCAGCTGCATCCAACAGCACAGTACAGCAAGCTCTCATCTTTCTTACACAAACCATTTCAAATGCACTATTGCAACTGCCGGGACCAGTGTGTCTCAGTTTGGTAGGACTAGAAGATATAGCCCTTACCAATATTTTGTGGGCTTTGCACTCATTCAAGCGTGTCAGCACTTGTTCATATTTCTGCTCATAATCATCAACATTGACTAGCCTTTCTAGTTTCATCCATTAATTAGCATCTACCAGCAACCACTAACATATACGGACATCTACCAGCCGAAAATTTTTGTGTCTATTCCAAACTGTCCTCATCGCTTGAGTCTATTCCAAGCTTTCTTCATCGCTTGATACTGCTTCCATGAGTCACTACTCTACTACACTAAGTGATGTCTACATGCTGGCAACAAACTATAGTAATGCACTATGTCGTAGTGTACTATGTCAAGAGCTGCTAACTTCTGTTTCCTCATCAGCGAGTGCAGGACCTTAACGTGACCTCGTCCAATGCGAAACCACCCAAACGGGAATTTCCAGACTATAAATAACACATTTCTTGAACTAGTGCACAATACGTAGCCAAATCAGAAATGCACTGTCCCATATCCTGCAGTTGTGGAGACCACAAACCATACTCACACTGGAAACCTTGTACTTTTGTGCTGTACTTCCCACTGGGAGGACTGTACAGCTCACGCTCGTTCTTCGATGGGGCAACCACCCTCTTTGTGTTCTTGTTCGTGTCCTCAGGAAAAGTGATCCGCCGCTTTTCTCCTTTGGCCCTGAGCAGTAAAGAAGGCATATGGTACAGTGGAACCTCGTTAATACGCAACTGCAGGGAACGCTGCAAAACGGCACTACTTTCTAACCATCAAGTACAAATTTGCATCTTCTGATGCGCGTCGCCGCTATGAACAACGTAGTACGCGCAATGGCGCAGTAAATACTGCTTGAACTACCTATTACAAGGCTTTTCCATCTGTTTTACCAAAGTGCAGAAAAAATTCTGGCACTCTTGCACAACTGGCCAGTAGCACATGGAGAATTTCGAAACTACTACAGGTTCTGGAACAGATGGCAGCTGATGAAGCGGACAGACACATGTAACAGCTTTCCCCGATATGTGTGTGTGTGAGCAACTGTGTTTCTGTACCACAATCTGTTGAGGTGTGAACACGCATCACCTCAATGAAGCACCTATTGTCACGTGGTGCTGATCGTAGCTGCCTACACATTATGTAAGGAAAAGGCATGCAAAACACGGACACGAGAGAAGAGGAGTGGACAACACAAACGCCGGCCATCAACTGAAGAAGAGTACTGAGGCGAGAAAGAAAGCAGACACACAACTTATCTGTGCATGTTCAGGAATGGTAGCGCCACCTGTCAAACAGGTACATGTGCCAGTCTACATCCCGTTTTGCATGAAAATTCGAAAAGGAAACATGCAAATGAAACAAAGTGGCAGCTGGCGGTATACCTAGCCCAGAACACATTTATTGCGCAGCAAAGACGCAAAAGGCATAGCTCGAACTGACCTCCAAAAATTCGTTACCATCACCATGATATCAGACACATTGCACTGGTGCCTCATCCTACATATCTTCGACAGCAATGGCACAGCGACCCACTAGAAATATTTTTAAAAAATCCCGCAAAACCGCACACAGCCCAAGGCTGCTCTATTCATACGCAACGAAAGCCAAGTTCCTGCACGATGGGCAAATTGTGTCTCCGTTAAGGTACTCCATCCTGCGCCTAAGTGACTGACTGTGTGGATATGGAAGTCACATGTGTGCACCCCGCGTGAAAGAAAAGTGAGCGCAGACGTGTCGGCTGAAAAAAAAATTAAAAAATATACACACACACAGCCTACAACAGTAGTGAGTGGCGGCACGTAGCCCACTAGCAATGCAAGAAGGCAAGAGAGGAAACGACACAGCTGCTATGTAAAGAATCCCATTGCCAGGCCTGTGCACTGAAGCGTCTTCCCATGTTGTGTTTTGCAGGCAGCACCCTGCAGAAGCGAGGTTGCCGCAATGACTGCACGCATGTTATTTGTGATGGGGTAGCGGCGGGAGTGGATCTGGCTGCTGCTCATGCTGAAATTTAATATTTTGGGTGCAATTACTTGGTTGTTGGTAGGGGAAACTTCATTATATCAAGGGCATATACCACCTTCACTTTGTCATACAGAGGTTACAAATACATGTTCTTCTATGGAGTTGCGGCGGGCGATTTAAAAAGTTCGTAATATCGAGGAATTCGTTATATTGAGGTTCGTAGTAGCCAGAAGTTCACTGCACTCATAAAACATGTTCATGTTTGTTTCACTCTACTGCATGTCTCTGCACACAATTTTTCTGTGACAACGCTTTTATTGGTAGAGGCTGTGCAAGTGCATATGAGGAGCCAGAGTTTCAGAAGAGTACACAGGAGGAACACAAAAACATAACCAATGCAACAAGAAGAGACCCTTGCCTGTAATTTTTCAGATGGAGTTGATTAACAATCTCACTTTTTAAGATCACTAGCCAATGGAGAACATTAGAGTGAGAGGAAGACACATAGAAGGCTACAAAGGTAAAGAAATGCTGCTTACCCTGCTGCCTGAACTGTCTGAGCATTGTCGACACTTATCTTCTCCTACAACACAAAGAGAATTTGTTGGTGAAGAACAAGAAAAGGGTCACCGTAGCTCACAAAATTAGGTTAAGTAAATATGAACATATAAAATGTATCACTTCCTTTAAATTCTTGATCTACTGTCAAATACAAATAAAAAGACACCCAAACTGTTTTTAACCAATATCTGGGATTCTTCAAAGTGCACTTAAATCCAAGTAAACAGGCACCCTTTGTATTTCACACCCACTAAAATGCCGCTGCCATGGTTGAAACCAAATTAGTGTTATCATGCTCGGAAACGCTATGTGGAACTGTTAAGTTCCTACAGCCGATCATCAGCAAATGCAGTGTAGCTTGGATATAGAACAAAGGCTTACTTTTGGCTGGTAAAACTAGGGGCTTGCAAATATTCGAATTTTCGAGCATTTTTTAAATAGCTAAGTACTTGATTTGATTTGCACCCAGCCTTTCCTATTCGAACTATTCAAAATCTGTCATTAAGAGGCCAAAAATGGCACGTTCCACAATAAGTGGCATAATCACATGTGCAGCACGCTTCAACACATAACCGACGTGGACTGCAGTGAGAGCAATTCATGTGTTTGCACAGTTCTCTGTAGGACTGTTCAATGTTGTACGAGTACACTAATGGTGCAGTAATCATATTCGCCCATGTTTAGTGGCACATTTTATGTGCAGTTACACACACAATAGTTTGAAGAATGTTCAAACAATATTGGAAAAATGTTTGATTCAGTTCGCACTCGAACATTAATAATTGAATTCACTGCACACCCAAAATTTTGCTATTCAGACATCTCTAATCAAAACTTGAAAGAGTAGACCATTACGGTGGGGCGCAGTTTGATTTCTGTTTGTTGTGCTATACTCTGTTTTTGCATTCATTAGGTCTAATGTACGCCTCTGGCTTGTCACTTGCCATCTCATGGAAAGTACTGCACAGTGCTCACGGAATGAAAGTCAGAAATGTATGGCTAGGTAGAATAAGTATGCACATTTCCGCTCCCTTCACCTCACTTTACATCATAGTAATATTGGCTTGTACATTTACACCAGGGCCAGCATCACCTTTAGTGACCAAGTTCGTAGTGACACGACATGGTTATCTAGAGCAATTACGCATACCAGCTACAGTGAAGTTCTAAAGCTGAGCTTCATTTTGTGAGCACTGTACTTCCTGAAGTGATCAACCAAGAATACTCTCTGTCCCAGCAAAGTTAGAGAGCAGTCCTGCCAACACCAGCAAATGCATAGACGCGGGAGACGTACATTTGTGGTGAGGGGCTTCCACGAAAGCGTGATTGATGACTTGAAGGACGGTGGTACGTGGAACAGATCCCGGATGAGAGCATTAATGTTGGATGTGGTCTTCAAGGCTGCAACCTTTAACTTGTTCTGTGTGGAGGCCAAGCAAAAAGAAGACAGAGAGATCAGATCAGTCTTAAAGGGACCCTGAAACAACTTTGGTGATTTTGCGTAAATGTGTTGCACGGACAGCCCCAGTCCTGATCATTAGCATAACAGTATGAGCACTCTGCGTCAAGTGTGTAATTTAATACAAAGTTTTAAATATGCATGTCGTGAGAGACTGACTCGACGCGAAGCGTTTTCAACCGCTTCTTGCACAGGACATGCAATGAGTGCCACGAAGCACAAGCCATGCGACGTCACGAGCACCAATGGGCCAGCCAATGGTACCGTCGCGGAATCTGGCAGTGTACACGCGAGTCGCCGGCACACTATTCTAAAGGCTAGCACTGCTGGGGCCGGCGTACTCAGTAAAGACATCATGGCACTATGTCGCTACCGAGGGCTCGGCACAGCGGCTGATACGGGAGGAGTAGTCGTCGCTAGCGTGCACTCTCCGCAGCTGATCGAGTTGAGGAGGAACAGCAGTGGTAAGGAGGAAGGCTGGCAGAAATAAGCACATAGCTGCCTTAGCACATGGTGCTTCGTTCTATTTATGGTGTGAATGGTTTCACAATTGTGTTGCCTAATCAGTGACACTGACGTCAAAAAACACGTTTCAGGGACCCTTTAATGTGGATTTGCGTGACACACCTTACCCGCTGCTTTAGTCAGACATGACAACTGATTGTTTATCTGGACCCTTTCCGCATATCTATGTGGCTTCAATAGAGTCAACTTGTATACAAAGCTTACACTCCAGGCACTATGCAACGCAATCCGAACTCTCAAGTACGACCCATACCAATTGTGCTGCAAACGGCCTATTGAAATTTAGGTACTCCTAAAGAGAGAGAAAAAAAAGGACAATTACCAAGAAAAGTGCATTCACACCTCATCATAATAAAGTGGGATATAATGAAATAATGGATACAACAAAGCAAACAAAATTCCCTTGAAGTCACCACAGAGACATGTGCATTTGAAACCTTGCTTTGAATGAGGAAAAATTGACCTTTCAATGGATACCAACAAGCCAAAGTGATCCCCAAAACCAAAAATCCTCACGCATTCATGCTGACTATATTACTTTCTGTGGCGTTTGAGAGCCACTCGGCACTGCACTTCTAAACTACCGCATCCCAAGAGACGTGCCGTGCCGCACAGTATGGCTACCTGCAAACGCTACCAAATGGTGATGCGACACGGCGTGGTGTTCGAAGTGGATTGGCTACTAAACGGCCTCGGGAGCAACAAGCTGGCCAAGCCAATCCGGCACAGAAACATTCATATGCTTGCGCATAGTGTGCACCGTAGCAGGCTATATCAGGGGCCTCCGTAGACAGCACGCTGGGTTGTCTGCCACATGCTACACGTTCACGACAGACACATTTTTGCTGTGGACTGTTCGACAGCATTGTCGTTCTTGTGGTTTTGCAACAATGTGAGCAAGCCATGTGCTACTACATGGAAGTGAAAGATAATTGCACTAGAACAGAGCGCAGCCACCATAAAGACAGTACCATGGTACTGATTCTGCAGTTTTTAGACAACAGTCTTTCTTGGAATACTTGAATGCAGAAATTTTGGTCTGTCCATTTGTCTGTCTGTCACGCGATTCAGCCTCCCAGCCATCTTGAACTGGTAGCTGTGTTCAAACTTGTGAACATTGTCAATCAAAAAGCAAATATTACACATATCTGAGGCGCAACATCAATACGCTTTTATTAGGTGGTGTGTTCCCTTACTATAAAATACATAGATACGTAATTCCAAAGACCCTAGTGTTTGTTAGGCTGAGCTAAAAATGCGACGCTATGCACGGAAAAGGCCTTTGCCGACGACTTGGTGCTGCCGCCTGGCAGTTGTCCAGGGATTCTGCACAGGCTCATGTTTCCCCACGGCGCTGCCAGATGGCATCCATATCTCACACAGCGTACTACGGCCGGCAGATGACTATTGTCTTTCAATGACATTTGCAATGAAGTACGCAGATACGCGGCCAATTTTTTTGTTTGCTTCTATTATAAAACTCATCCAGATGTCCAGCTCTATAGCATTACCATTGATTGATTTGTGGTGTTTAATGCCCCAAAACCACCTCCGATTATGAGAGACACTGTAGTGGAGGTCTCCGGAAATTTCAACCACCTGGGCTTCTTTAACGAAAGAGTTAATGTGCACTGACATCACACAGGCCTCAACATTTCGCTTTCATTGAAATGCAGCCACGGCGGCCGGGATTCGATTCCATGACCTTTGGATCAGCAGCCGAGTGCCATAACCACTAGACCACCGTGGTGGGGCTAGCATTACCACAGGCTGCAACGCTTCTTTGCATGTTGAAATTTTCGCACACAAATGGCAGATATTCCAGTTAAGGGGGGACGCGGCCTTCGTATCGCGAAAAATGACCAAAAAATCGATTTTTTGAAAACCACATAGTCAGTTTCTACAAGTTCTTTTTTATCTGATTCCGAAATATGAACGCTGAAAACCGCGTAGAAGTGCTAAAAAAAATGTTAATAGAGGCCAACGTGGCGAAAAAACTCGATAAAAATCGTGAAAAAAACGGCAGTTTTCAAGTCCCAATATCTCCGCAACAGCGCAACCGAGCGCCGCCATTTTGCCCTCGTTGGAAAGCACGATTCTCCGTCTTCAAATCTGCCGCTTCAGCCAGCTCCTCCATACAGAAGCAAGCGCACAAAAAGCAAAAGATTCAAGGCCGTGCCGAGGCCTCCAATTGGCCGCGCCCGTCACGTGACGAATCGGAGCCTCGCCATTGGTCTCCTTGGCGGTCCGCGTCTTCTGCTACCGCGCCGGCGCGCCTCTCTGCGCTGTATGTTCGTCTGTGCGTGCCTTCCCCGATAGTATTTGCAGTGTCGGCGATCGGGCGGTGTGTAGACAGAACGGCAGCTGATCCTAAAGCTGATATCTTATCGCTCGCGGTGCTCGCGGCTCGTGGCGCCGCGCGTTTGACGATCGCGTCGCCATGTTCGTCAGCGCGTACGGAGCGGTTTCGGCAGCGGACTCCGCGAGTGCTTTGTGCGCCTCTTGACATCTCAGCACGCCATTATCGTCGGTATTTGCGGAACGTAGTTTCAGCGGCGGATTTTCGTTGTGATGGGCGCATTTAGACTTTTCGGCTCGCTGTAGTTTCGGAAGTAACGCGTGCGAGTGCCGATGGTGCGTCCACTCCCGATCAATCGCGCGCGGCCGGTATGCTTGCTTTTGTCAACTTTGACGGGTCGCTTTGTGGCATTTCATACGCGGGCGAAGCATCATGTGCGAGCGGCAGTAGCACCGTTGCCCATGTCGCGCGGCGTCCGACGTTGCCGACTGCATGTAGCGATCGCGCCACGGATGTGCCCGAATCTCGTCACGTTGCCACGCCGTCCGCAAGTATGGACGATACCCTTCAGGCGCGCCTAGAGCCGCATTTTGTATCACCAAACGCATTCCGCGAGGTCGCCGCGTACGTGCCAGTAAGTTGTGTGTGTGCGACCGCGCTGAAAACGGAATGACAGGCGCCGGTACGCAAAAAAGCGAACGAGTTTCCGATCGTTACGAGTTTCCGATCGTTCAAAATCACGACCTTGAACCCGTTTCTCGGCGTTGTAGGAGTCAGCAGCGCTCCTAATAACTTTTAATTGAGTGGGAACTAGATATGGGTCAGCATCGCAAATGATACTGACGTGTACGCGCGTCTGGCAGCGCTCTCGCGAAGGGGTGGTTAGAGTAACTGTATATGTAGAGGAACATATACAGTAACTCTAGCGGTAGTAATTGCCGCGAAATGAATATCGTAAGATTTTCTGTGCATTAGGAGAGCTGTGCAGGCTCTCAAAAGTATTGAAAAGGGGCTAGGAGCTCTGACTAATTACACTGGTCAACAATCAACATCTCACATTGAGGGTTGCACCATAAAACATATCAGAAAAGTCTGAAGGCTTAGTCCAGACCTTCCAGTGAGACAGTTGCTGACAGTATTTGTGTACCCTGGTACCAATGCCTTTCTGGCATGCAGATCTGTCCATGAGGCAGTATTTCAAGTACAGTCATTGAGCCCACCATGCTTGTGCTGAGTATTGTGCAACACTTTGACTGTAGCCTGGACAACATGCCTTTCCCTGAGCAGCAAAGAAAGGTGTCTTTTAGGAAAAAAGAGGCCAGCAAGGCATACCAAACTAAAGAAAGGACATTCAAGAAGCCGTGCACCAAAAAGGACACAAAACACTGCGTATTCAGTGCCCTTTTCTAATAAAAATCCATGGAAAAACTTTGAAAGCCGTTTTCTCAAAACGACTTTTCTTGCTCCTTGCCTTGCTTGTTCCGCTGATTTCTTCATGACTACTAGGTCTATTTCAGTTCCGTTTTTTTTCCTATATTCCTAGAAGAATTGCCCAGGGCGTGACATTCCTGCTTTTCCAGTTTTCCTTCACAACATTTAACAATACGACTAATTGCTCACAGCCTGAGCTCTTGTGGTGCAGTCACCTTGCAAAAAACGACAACTGAAAAAAATTGTGTAGCAAATAAAAAAATCTAAGAATGTTACGCCCTGGACCGTTCATCATAGAGCTCACAGCACTTTGAAAAATCTTTCTATCACATTTTTTAAGCGATTGAGGATCGGAACAAGGTCAGAAGGAGGACATTGTTGTAAATCAGAAAGTTTTAAAGATAAGCTCATGAAATTTATACAGTAGTATCACAGAATCATTGCTAATAAGTCTACCAAATTTCATCAAAATCCATAAAGAAATAAGAAAGTTGGTTTCCAACGTCACGTCCCCCCTTAAATACGAGCTAAAATGTTGACGTGTAATTCTACTTTGGGATCCCAGTTACTCGGATGCTTTGTTGGCTACGGCTGAGCACTTACTTAGGGCTTGTAACTGTTAATCTTCCCTTTTCTAAGGCAGGCTTTTGCTTGGAAAGTACAGGATGCACCAAAGCAAAATGTGGCAGCCATCAATGTGTGCGAACACAACAGTTCTGGGCTGAGGGAACAAAAACAAAGTTTCCTTTTTCCTTTCGAGCTGTCAGAAAAGGACCCCCCCCCCCCCCTTTTTTTTTGAAAATCACGAAGAAAGATATCGCTGCTCTCACTTATTTAGGCTGCTCAACTCTAATGCCCACCCACATACCTCCTCCGTCTTCAGCTCAGAAGGCTTTTTTCCTTGAAGCGCCAAGCGAAGCTTTTTTATGTACACTTGAACACCACGTGCAAGGTACTGCAACCTGAAATTAGAAAGGGTGCACAGTCAGATCTCAGAAAATGCCCAGAAAGATGGGCTATGTACACTTTCTTGCAAGAGAGATAGTACTATGCGCAGGTGTACGTTCAGTGGACAAGGAATAAAGAAAGAATCTGCCTTTGTGCTCTCACTGACCAAGCAAGCATGAAGAGCGCGACAATCTACGCCACACATACACGCAAAGTCAATGCGGCTCATACTGAGAATGACAGAAAACATCCTGCGAGAAACTGAACAAACCAGGGTCATAAATAAGCCTAAGTGGGCAAGTTGACTTAGCAAGATACCGTATTTGCACGAATCTAACGCGCACCTTTTTTCCAATAAAACAGGTCTAAAAATCGTATGCGTGTTAGAATCAAGTGCGAACAAACGACACCATTACCATATCGCTGTCGGCGTCAAAATGGCCGCCTCCTAACGCGCTTCGGGCGCTGTCGAACGGTCACTGCTGAAAAAACGAGCTCGCGGCGCGGCGCTCTTTGGCCCCCGCGTAATGATGCCACGACACGCATGATGCGTAGGCCGATGATACCCGCCGCGCCGGCTTGGCCGTCTTGCGGCCAAAGTCGCTACGTCGCCGATGCAATCTTTGCGACGCCCAGCCGCACGAGCTTCTGATAGCGTTCGAGGGTGGCCGTAACGGGAAAATAGATCTTTCCCATCACCGCGCGCAAAACGGCTCATCATCGCATTTCTCCCTCATATCCGTGCTGAGCCCGAGCCTCTCAGTCGTGCGCGCAGCTTGACGTCCGAGATTGCATCGCGGAAGTCACCGAAACCACGCGACCACGCCCCGACCATGCTTAAGCTTAGCTGTGCAACCCTGCGCAGCCCGCACAGCAACATGCGGCAGCGGGCGTGAGGGAACTGTGATAGCATGGAGGAATGCAGCACTGCGAGTAAATGATGTTATCGCCACTTGCACGCCGCTGCGCCCAGCAACGTGCGGCAGTTTTATCGGGACGCAGGACTTATGAATCGGCGCGCCGAACGTCTTCGAGACACCGCGGAACAAGTGAAGCGGGACTGCAGGGGTTGAAAGTTAGCGGTGCGTTTATTATGCGAGTGCGTTCATTACGCGAGTACAGCATTTGGTTTTATGAATGGGAGAAGGTTGATTACTAAAAGTTTATTTTTCTTTTCATGTCACGAAAAATGGGTGCGCGTTACAATCGATGTCTCACTTTTTTTTTTTCCGTCGCCGGAGACGGGTGCGCATTACAATCGAGGGCGCTGGTAGAATCGAGCAAATACGGTAAATGTGGGAATGCCCTTTCTTTAAAAAAAAGTGAAAGGTGAGGAAAAGACACAAACAGCGCTAAATTTTAAGTTGATGAGGATGAAAGGTGAGAACAACACCACCAGTTATCACGTGAGCTTGGTTCTCCCCTTTTGTCCTCCTCTTTAAAACACATTCCCACATCTGTCAGTGGCAGCAGCCCTTCTCCAAAGGCAGAAGGAAGGGGGGGGTGTGGGCTCTAACAAAGGCATAATTCAGATAAGAGTAGCACCGGAGGAAAAAAAATGAAGGTTGTTGAGTGATGAAAATGCAACAAGTTAGTGTGATAAGCAATGATGTCGTTTTTACAAAGTGGAACAAATGCTGCTGCCATTCTGAAAATGAAAAATCCCACATAATATGCCTTATTTGCACAAGTCTAACTCACCCTCAAATCCAACGTGCCCAATTTCCGCGGGTTCAGAATAAAAATGCACCTGAATTCACTGTTCTAAGAAAAAAAACTGCTATGTTGCCACACTGGCAATCAGAGGAAAGGAACATGTACAACTTGTCTCTATATAATAAATTTATTGTTCCAACAGGTCCTTTTCCTCTGTGGTCCATTTTTATAGCATTAACATCACTCTTGTTCGATTGCATGCCGATATAAGAGCCGCTCATTACCGAGACAAGTTCGATCTACACAGGGAGTTGCTAGAGAAAGCCTCCAGGCTTGTTTTCGAGGTCCGATCATTTTACCATTTTTGACCAGTAGAAGCAAGGAAGAAAAAGGGAAAAACAGAAAGGAGTTCGGTTGGCTACCCTACACTGGGGGTATGGGAAGGGGGAATAGAAACTGACTGATAATGAACTGCAGTTTTGTTGCTCGTGTCACTGGTTGTGACAACCATGTATACGGCACATGGAAAAGCGATAAGAATACAGTAAAACCTCGTTATAACGAAGTTGAAGGGGGAGCGGTAATTACTTTGTTATCACCATTAGTTCGTTATAACCAATATCAATTTCATCTGTAGGAATTTCAAGGGGAATTTCGATTACTTCGTTATATCCGGGTTCGTTATAACGAGGCTCTACTGTATACACATCATAGTCGGGGGCGGGGGGTAAAGTGGAAACTCTCCCCTGTCGACATGCCGCTGGATATTGCAGTGTTCCCTTTGTTTATGTTACAGTAAAACCTTGTTACAACAAAGTTGAAGGGGGAGCTGTAATTACTTCATTATAACCATTAGTTCGTTATAGTCAATATCTATGTCATCTATGGGAATTTCAAGGAAAATTGTGACTGCTTTGTTATATCCAATACTAGTTCGTTATATCGGGGTTCGTTATAATGAGGTTCTACTATATAACGGTGCCATACGGCCACTGAATCGTGAGCCATCTTCCAGGCTGCAATGTGGCAGACGTCAACGACAAACTTGATCCAGATTAGTTTTGACTGTGTAGCTGTGACCACCGTTGTTCGCGATAATGAACACGGATTGCGATGAAAAGCACCCGTGTGACACAGGCATTACCAAGGTCACAGGCGCCGGGCATGCGAGGCGACGTGGCTTACCTTCAGCGTGCGGAATTCTTTTCCTTTGAAATGAGCTCTATGTTAGCAATGGCACGCTACTATTCACACTTAATTCGTAATGAACACAAATGCAAACCGGCAACGCCACAGTCAAGCACGAAATAAATCGACATGAACTGGCAACAAAATGTACCCTGCCACCATGCGTTTCGCCATTTTGCGATGATGATAACACTTCATCTGTCCCATCTGATCGAAAGCTTCTGCCAACTCCGCGAACCTGGTTTCAGTTTCGCACTCGATTCTAATGCGCAGGCAATTATCAGGCTCATTTTATAGGAAAAAAGGCGCACGTTAGAATCATGCAAATACGGTAACAGAATCACCGCAGTTCATATCCCCCTGACTATGATGTGTATATTCTTCTAGCCCTTCTATGTATCATAGACATGCTTGTCACAACTAGTGACACGAGCAACAAAATTGTAGTTGGTTATCAATAGGTTTAATGCACAATAGGACAAGGAGGAAGGGCGTTCCTTCGCCCTTTTGCAATAGAATGAGTTTTGCAATAGCATGCAGTGACTTAGCTAATTATGGAAGCAAGGATGTGCAAGCAATGTTGCGAATGCTCTCCCAGTGCCGAGTCTGTGTGCCCTACCTGAGTTTGAAATCCCGGAGCCGCTCGGCTGATTCGTCGGCAGTGAGGAACTGGGGGTTACGCTTTGCCAACTGGTGGAAGCTGTACATGAGGCACTCAACGTGGCTCAGTTGCAGCTCGGGCTCAGGCTGCTGCTGCTCCGAATTCTCGGTCTCTTCACCGGCCGGCGGCAGTGGCATGAGCTCCTGTTCAAGGGAATAACACGCGGGGAGGACAGCCAGTGATCAATAGTGTAGAGCGCACACTGATTACGCCCAGGGATGTATTCTGAGATTGAAGAAAATACCTTTTTTATAATGATGAGCCATTTCCACAAATAATATTTAATACAGTGATGCAACCAGCCTACGTCCTTTTGGAGCAGCCAAAACTGCCTTTTGGAACAGGTGTTGACAACAGTAATTGCAACACATACACAAGCTGCCTTCATGGTGCACAACTGGTAAGAGAGTGTGATGTACGTGCTGCGCACTGTTCAAGTAATGTGTAATAAAAACATAAAAAATCCTGACACAGCTCTCTTTTTCTGCTGGCCGGCAACTATGCATGACCTTCGCCAATGACGAAATGTGAGAGCTGAGTTTCATACACACAGAGCGCAGTTACAAAATTACAAATTTATGTTAATGCTCCCACTAAAAATGAAGAATACGTACTGCTAAAAGCCACGAAAAAACATTGCACGAGTGTGCCCCCTCTCTCTTTATATTACATAAAGCGATGTTTTGAATGGCTGCCTCAAGTTGTCATTTGCCTCCGGTTAGAAGGGAAATGCCACTTTGAAATGCCTTTGGCTTTAAACGATCAGTTCAGCACCTGTGAGCATGTTCTGTACAGTCTCCACTTCCTTCTGCTCACGGTCCTTCTAGCTCGTTAATTGGAATTTAAGGGCAGCTCTAACAGCACCAAGAGAATAAAAGTCTGCCACATCGATGAACTCTGACTTTATGAACAAATAAGAGAATCCTGTTCTTAATTCTTATAATACTAGCGTAACAGAAGCGTTTCTCATCACTTTGTGACTATCTTCTTGTAGCGACCGCGGTGCAAGAACCCCGCGCCTTAGTTCAATCGGAAAGTAGTGTGCAGCCCCCCTCCAACCCTTCTTTCCTTGCTGCCGCTGCCGCCCCTACTAAAACAACCATGTGCTAGCAACATCCTTTTTTTTTTGTCAATAAATTGAGCGGCAACAAACCGTCCATCCATTGTGTAGCCAGTGTGTTCGATGGCAGCATGCGGAACATGGCAATATCGCTCTTTACTTAGAACAGCTTCCGCCATGTAACTTCATAACATTGCACTGAGTCAAAACGAAACTACGCCACAACTACACCACTTCTACTGCAGAAGTAATTGTGATTGCCAGTGACACGCATTTGTTGCATGCAGCTCCGAAGACGCGGACAGAGACAAGTAAACTGGAACTATTACCGAGTGCCAAAACTGCGGCGTTCAGCGTACGTTGCAATAGTTGCTGGCGACGCGATCATACGTAGCGCCCCATGCACGCGCACTGTCTGAGCACAAAACTACTGCGCTGTGTTCTCTCCGGATGAACTCTGCCTACACCACAGCTGGCAGTGAGCTGTCAAGTGGAGACCACTGCTTGCCGAAGCCGCCGTGGAAGAAACGTACCTACGTAGCTCGCTGTTGCGCAATCATGGATGGGGAGTGCACAATTCGGAAGGCATGCAGCAAACACGAAATTGCCGTTTGCAGCAGCAGCTGTGCAACAAAGTGGCTGTTATCGACGCTATCACGGACAAACGTTCGCGAAGTTCACGCGAGCCATGCAAGCACTTAACTATAGCTTGCCACAGCAACCGCGGATGTACCCTCTGTCACTATCAATGTGGTCATCGTCGGCAACCCTGTTTTCTAGTAAAGAAAAAAGAATTGTGCAAGGCGTCTAGTGTAATGTGACGTCACGCTGTAGTAAACACGGTTTCCGCTGCTGCTGGTGGTCGATCCATAATGCAGCGCCTCGCCTTGGCTGCACGTTCGTGCCATTTTCACTCTTTCATGTCGCACATTTGCAGAGATTCGGACTAAGCGCGCTTCTAGGTTTGTCTGAAATAACCGCCGGTTATAACCGAACTACCGAGCATTTCTTGCCATTAAATAACGCATATGCTTGATGGGACTACAGAATAAGTCCCAATTATCTGAATTAACGAGAGTCCAAACGAGGTTTTACTGTGTATGTCATATGGGATTTAGTACATGATGTCGCTGTCAAAGGGCGGATGTCACGTAGGTGTAGTTTTGTTTCTGACAGTCGGTGTATCCCTTTGAGCGCAGCGTTGGTGCAGGTTCCCCAAATTTTGGGGAAATGTAGGAGGATGTAGCAGCCTCCGCGCTTGGGCGCAGTTTGGCGCAGCGGTAGCATCACTGTTAATATTGTTGCTTCCTTTCTTCTCCATAACAATATGATGATTGCATCGGAGCAATTGTAAAGATGCCATGCATGCATAGGCATATGCATATGGCAGCTTGGCCAGGTGGACAATGCACTGCATTTGATGTGCTGACTCCTCATTGGTGCCACTGCTTTTGGGACGACCGTATTTGCACAAATCCAATGCGCACCCAATTCTCACGGGTTCAGAATGAAAATTGTTCCCAGAAAGAAACTGCAGTATGCCACTGTGTTGGCGATCAGAAGAAAGAGACGAGTATTACTTGCAGTTACTAGATCAGAAATTTGTTGTTCCAGCAGTTGCTTTTCTGTTATGATTCATTTTTATGGCTTTGAGATCACTTACGTGTACGTTTCGACTGTGCTGCTTGTTAGCGTGACAAGCTCGGCCTACAAAAAGTTGCTGAAGAAAGCCTACAAGCTTGTCTTCAAGTTCCGGTTATTTTCCCATTTTCGGCCTGTAGAAACATTTTCCTGCTGACATGCAGCTGGATATCGTAGTGCTTTCTTTATTTATACTGCACGGACACTTTTAATTGCAATCTGCCTCCTAGATTGCGATTTGGCTGATGTGAGCGGCTAGCTCTATCCGGACTAGTTTGGACTGTGTAGATGCGACCACCATTGATAGCGATCAATAAATAAGATGAGATCGGCGTTGATCATAACGAAGAAAGTCCGTCAAGGCACTCACTTGGGCTAGTTGGTTTTGCATTATCTTTGGTGGAAATGCACTTTGGACGCGGACAGAGAAGAAGACGAAACACCGAAGAAAGTCCGTGTGATACTGGCATTACTCATGGTAACAGGCCTCGGACACGCGAAGCGATAAGGGCATCTTCAGAGCATAGAATGTCTCTATTTTGAAATGAGCTTTATGACGACACTGGCACACTACCATTTGTGCTTAATTCGGAACAAAGTACAGTGCGAGCCAGTCACGGTCAAGCATAAATCCAACCAACGTGAACTCACAACAACGTGCATTCTGCTGCGATGGGCGCTGCCCTTTTGCAATGGCTGTGACACCGCATCTGAGTTCTCCAATCAGAGGCTTTTGCGAATGCCACGAATGTGGTTTCAGTTTCACACTATTTTAATGCGCAGGCAATTTTCCAGCTCATTTTATCAGAAGAAAGGCGCGCATTAGAATAGTGTAAAATGGTACAATGCTAACGGGGGGTGCTTGAAGACTTCAGCGTCGGCTGTCATTTACAACTAACATCTTTTAAGGGGGGACGTGACGTTGGAAACCAACTTTCTTATTTCTTTATGGATTTTGATGAAATTTGGTAGACTTATTAGCAATGATTCTGTGATACTACTGTATAAATTTCATGAGCTTATCTTTAAAACTTTCTGATTTACAACGATGTCCTCCTTCTGACCTTGTTCCGAGCCTCAATCGCTTAAAAAATGTGATAGAAAGCTTTTTCAAAGTGCTGTGAGCTCTATGATGAACGGTCCAGGGCGTAACATTCTTAGATTTTTTTATTTGCTACACAATTTTTTTCAGTTGTCGTTTTTTACAAGGTGACTGCACCACAAGAGCTCAGGCTGTGAGCAATTAGTCGTATTGTTAAATGTTGTGAAGGAAAACTGGAAAAACAAGAATGTCACGCCCTGGGCAATTCTTCTAGGAATATAGGAAAAAAAACGGAACTGAAATAGACCTAGTAGTCATGAAGAAATCAGCGGAACAAGCAAGGCAAGGAGCAAGAAAAGTCGTTTTGAGAAAACGGCTTTCAAAGTTTTTCCATGGATTTTTATTAGAAAAGGGCACTGAATACGCAGTGTTTTGTGTCCTTTTTGGTGCACGGCTTCTTGAATGTCCTTTCTTTAGTTTGGTATGCCTTGCTGGCCTGTTTTTTCCTAAAAGACACCTTTCTTTGCTGCTCTGGGAAAGGCATGTTGTCCAGGCTACAGTCAAAGTGTTGCACAATACTCAGCATAAGCATGGTGGGCTCAATGACTGTACTTGAAATACTGCCTCATGGACAGATCTGCATGCCAGAAAGGCATTGGTACCAGGGTACACAAATACTGTCAGCAACTGTCTCACTGGAAGGTCTGGACTGAGCCTTCAGACTTTTCTGATATGTTTTATGGTGCAACCCTCAATGTGAGATGTTGATTGTTGACCACTGTAATTAGTCAGAGCTCCTAGCCCCTTTTCAATACTTTTGAGAGCCTGCACAGCTCTCCTAATGCACAGAAAATCTTACGATATTCATTTCGCGGCAATTACTACCGCTAGAGTTACTGTATATGTTCCTCTACATATACAGTTACTCTAACCACCCGTTCGCGAGAGCGCTGCCAGACGCGCGTACACGTCAGTATCATTTGCGATGCTGACCCATATCTAGTTCCTACTTAATTAAAAGTTATTAGGAGCGCTGCTGACTCCTACAACGCCGAGAAACGGGTTCAAGGTCGTGATTTTGAACGATCGGAAACTCGTTCGCTTTTTGCGTACCGGCGCCTGTCATTCCGTTTTCAGCGCGGTCGCACACACACAACTTACTGGCACGTACGCGGCGACCTCGCGGAATGCGTTTGGCGATACAAAATGCGGCTCTAGGCGCGCCTGAAGGGTATCGTCCATACTTGCGGACGGCGTGGCAACGTGACGAGATTCGGGCACATCCGTGGCGCGATCGCTACATGCAGTCGGCAACGTTGGACGCCGCGCGACATGGGCAACGGTGCCACTGCCGCTCGCACATGATGCTTCGCCCGCGTATGAAATGCCACAAAGCGACCCGTCAAAGTTGACAAAAGCAAGCATACCGGCCGCGCGCGATTGATCGGGAGCGGACGCACCATCGGCACTCGCACGCGTTACTTCCGAAACCACGCTCCGCGCGCACCGACAGCGAGCCGAAAAGTCTAAACGCGCCCATCACAACAAAAATCCACCGCTGAAACTGCGTTCCGCAAATACCGACGATAATGGCGTGCTGAGATGTCAAGAGGCGCACAAAGCACTCGCGGAGTCCGCTGCCGAAACCGCTCCGTACGCGCTGACGAACATGGCGACGCGATCGTCAAACGCGCGGCGCCACGAGGCGCGAGCACCGCGAGCGATAAGATATCAGCTTTGGGATCAGCTGCCGTTCTGTCTACACACCGCCCGATCGCCGACACTGCAAATACTATCGGGGAAGGCACGCACAGACGAACATACAGCGCAGAGAGGCGCGCCGGCGCGGTAGCAGAAGACGCGGACCGCCAAGGAGACCAATGGCGAGGCTCCGATTCGTCACGTGACGGGCGCGGCCAATTGGAGGCCTCGGCACGGCCTTGAATCTTTTGCTTTTTGTGCGCTTGCTTCTGTATGGAGGAGCTGGCTGAAGCGGCAGATTTGAAGACGGAGAATCGCGCTTTCCAACGAGGGCAAAATGGCGGCGCTCGGTTGGGCCGTTGCGGAGATATTGGGACTTGAAAACTGCCGTTTTTTCACGATTTCTATCGAGTTTTTTCGCCACGTTGGCCTCTATTAACATTTTTTTTTAGCACTTCTACGCGGTTTTCAGCGTTCATATTTCGGAATCAGATAAAAAAGGACTTGTAGAAACTGACTATGTGGTTTTCAAAAAATCGATTTTTTGGTCACTTTTCGCGATACGAAGGCCGCGTCCCCCCTTAAAGCCAGTTGCGACATGCAAGATGACATAAAGTTGGATGACTTTAAACCTTTATTTTTTATTTCACCTTTTCTGTGTATTGCAAAGCTTACTTCAGTGAACTCATGCCTTCTCACTGCTTCACACCTTGAAAGCAGTGGAGAATTGCACACACCCACCAAGCTGCCTCTTGCGCTTATTGTTCCGCATTGAAGTCCATTCATTTTTTGCATCTGTGTGGTGGTACGTATAATTTGTGCAATTAGCGAAGATGATCATGGTCACAGATGCATAACCAGCTACCTTACTCCATTGGATGGCCATCGAAACAGTCATTAAGCATGTGATTACCAAAAGGCAGGATGTACTAGGGCAGCTGTTGCACCCAAACCAATGAATACTTTGTTTGAAGCTTCATGCAACATTCACCGAGTCATCGACTGACTTGTGCAGAGGTTAGACGCACTTTTAAAGGTAATGTTCATACGAATTTTGGCTACATTGAATATGCAATAACCAAAGCTTTTAACCAAAATGCTGACACCTTTCGGTTTACAAATCCTCAAAAGCTAACACCTGAACATCTCCGCAAATGGCCTTCATTTGAAGCAGACAGGAACAACAAGGAAAAACTCGACTTTTGTTATTTTCACATTCGGTGAGGCTGACAAATCACTTTAGCATACACTGCGAGCGCAAGGCTCATTTCGCCTATGAGTGTTCACCTTGACTCGAGTTTGCACGGGACTCTACAGTTCTGGCTGCACTCACCAGAAGCTTCTCAAAGACCAGCTTGAGGCATGCCTCCAGATCCTCAGTAGAGAGGTTTGTGGCAAAGGGCATCATTTCGGCCAACAGTTTGAGGAGTTCCAAGGTTTCAGCATCCAACAAGGGCTGGCCGGGGAGAACTTGTTGGCACAGGTGGACAACAAACTTGGACGACGACACGTATGGCTGTACAGAGGGAAGGGTTTAAACAGGTTAACCTACTTCGAGACTTCTTATTAGAATAAGAAACTACTGGCAGCAATTCAAGATTCCTTCTCTGAGTACGTGTTCATTCAGAAGGACAGTCCCAGAAAGCAGGTTCACTCTGCCCACCCAAACAGAACTTGGTGCTTTTGCTTTAGAGACTCAGACTCTGCCGCTGAAGCGTTGCTAACACAGCTGTCGAATATTTACACAGTCTGAATTGGTGTGAACGTGGCATCGCGCACTGCGCGAAGGGCCAATGGTTACTAAGCTGCTACCAAGAGATTGCAGCTCGTCGACGCTTCGTTTGAGCAGCTGCTGATAGCGAATCACGATGACATTCAACCTTTTGAACACCGTACTCTCCGGTCGAAGGAACAGCTCCTGGCATGCTCAACCTGGCGCGGCTGGTTGAGCACGACAGGAGAAAACAAACGATTGATTGATTTCCGGGGTTTCACATCCCAAAACCAGCTGCCCACAAGAACCTCTCAGAACATTCAGTTCAGCATGTTTCCAAAGGACCTGCTTCACGACCGTATTGTTAGAGCAAAAATTTTATGTTAGTCGGCAGGAATGTCTATTAAGGGCATAATTCTGTCTAACACAGTTGAAATGAAATGCACAGCTTTTATGGCTTATGCTGCAACAAAACCACACAGCAGTTGTATAAATGGGATAAGTTCACCAGAAGGAATGCATAACCAAGGATTAGCCCCTGTCTCTAGAGTACATACACACTTCGCATAACGAAACTGGCCTGCCTACCATTGCTGCCCTCTCAGAAATCAAATCGGAGCAGGGCCTGATTGTTGATTGCGACAGCGCAAAAGTACCACTTACAGAAAAGTAGGGCAAGGCCTGTCGTATGCACTGGACAAGCTTTGCGAGAGCCTCTGCACGTGAAGTTCCATCGCCTGCTCCTGTTATCTCCACAAGTGGCTTGCCCAAATCTGCCTGCTCTGCAGCCAAGTCCACGAGTGCCTGCTGCCCAGGGATCGTTTTGGCCAGCTTCAGCCCTGACAGCAGCTGCATCAGGCTTGTGAACTCTTGGCCCGTCACATCCTGCATCACCTGAACGTACAATAAAGAAAGAGGTGCACTTTCACTGAGAACCTTAAACTACACACATGCACTTCTCATCTACAAAAGAAGTATACAGTACTAAATGAAAATGCTATATAATGTCAAATTACACTTGCAGGCTAAACTAGTGAAGTTACAACTATGTCGTCCTTATTGACGGCACACAGTCGGCACGGCAAAGAATCATAGGGATACAAATTTATTGATGGGAAACCACTTGAAACCTATTGCACAATAAATGACAGTGTTCTACCAAGACTACTTAAGAGGACACACTTGTTCCATTATGTTCTGTAATTATTCTGCCGAACCGTGCGTAAGCAGCAAGATGAAATTATACAAGTCCCAAATGTGCATTTCCGTGTACCGACGTTCCTTCCCAGAAAGCAGCTAGAGAGAGAAAAATTTGATCATGTCGTACCATCTCCAGCAATGCCTCAATAATTGGGCTAATTTATATTTATTGAAAACAAAACCAGCAAGTGGTTACAGTAACAAGCAACAAGCGAGCAAGGAAACACATGACGACGCACCTTGCAGCACTCCTGAAAGAGGAACTCCTCGACCTCCTTGGTGAGCACATCGACACCCATGGAAGGCAGCTTAGAGCAGAGGAATTTTATTGCCCGCTCCCGCACCAAGTCCTCCCCAGCCACCACCTGGGAGAACACACCGCCGAGGGTGCCTCGGGCATCCAGCTTGACGAGGGTCACCAGAGAGTGCTGAATCACCACCAACTCTGTGTGGTCTTCCGTCAGCAGCAACTGGGCCAGCACGTCAGCGATCTTGGGCACATACTCCTTGCTGTCCTTGCAAAAGCTCGGCAAGTCCTTGATAGCCTGCTTCCGAATCTGCACATATGAAAAATTAATTTTCATGCTTTTAAAATGTGGCAAAACGGGATGTGGCAGCAGTGGGCTAATTCGGATGGCATCAAGTACCACATAGTGCAAACAGTACATACAACAGAAAGTCGTGAAGATGGAATCTTGGCTCTGTTCTCATGTCGCCATGTTGTATTACGTTTTCACTGCAAATACGGGGCTGTGTTAAAAAGGTTTTCTTCAGAAATATGCATGAATTGGCACTTTCATGTGCTGATCAAACAACTTAAACACAAATGCAAAATAAGCACTGCCAAATCTACACTAGCTTCAGAAGTGTCAATTGAATCTTGAGTCAATCACTCCGATTCATATAAGGGTAATAACTGCCTAGTTTTACATGCCAAAGCCGTGATGCGATTATGAGGCCCGCTGTAGTGGAGGGCTCTGGAAATTTCCAACCATTTGGGGTTCCTTAACATGCACTGACGTCATACATTACACAGGCCAAGGCATTTACACAGAGAGTGTCGTTACAGAGTGTGTCGATTTGCGCAAATGCAAGAATGTGCTGAGGCACACTCGACTCACTGAGACCTAACCCATTTTTACTTTGAAGCAACAGAAGCTGTGCGCCTGCTTTGCCTGTCCATCACAGTTGTAGGACAGCTGCAGCCGACAATGAATTTGCCTTGCGCAAGACCAACGATGACTCATACAAGTTTGTGTTCAGTACACCAGGTTTTACAGCAAAGCTAAAAGCGACAGTGTCGTACGTGCACAGGACAGCACTTGCAGTAACCGTATCTTGCTTTTTTATGAATATACACTTCAAACCACCTTCGCAATCAAAAGCTACTGGTGCATACGTTGAACAATACGAAAGACGGCCATTTCACGTGCTAGCAGCGGCCTGATCACGCCAATAATTCGGTTCATGTTCGGTGCACTGTTTCTAAGCGGTTTAACGAATTGGTTAGGCGACGACAACAAATATTAAGATGAGTATTTTGGGAAACAGCGAAACAAAGCGCCAAAGAACACACAATAACCAAGACCATAAAGCCATTTGCGCGTGCTTTCACACGGTTTTTATATGAGCCCAGGTCGCAACGGAAGGCGGAATCACTTACGGCTACATCGGCGTCTTCGCACAAATCCAACTGGGCGTCGATGGCCTTCTCGGAGAGATGTGGGAAGCTCTTGAAGAACCGGGCGATGAATTGCGATGCCAGTCGCTTTTCGCTCGGTGTGCCTTTGACCGATTCCAAAATATCTAAGTAGTCGGTCTCATGCTGCAAAAGAAAACAAGCCGCACATGCGAAATTGACAACGTATCCATAGAAAAAGACTTAGAAGGGCCCAACGAGCACCGGCGTATGTCACGTCGGAATGGCAGCGTTACAGACAAGCATAGATATAAAGTTTGGCTCTCAGAATGTGAGTGGTGATTCTAATCGATGTCACGCGTAGATTTGCAGCGACAGGTGACAGCCAGATCCTTTAAAATACCGGCGTTTTCGTCTGAGTAGGCCTAGGAAACAGCAGGGGGAGCATTCGATCTACCATTCATGTAGAGAAGCACTCACCTCAGAAACTTTGTCCCCTGCTGAGGCAAGGACGTCGTATTTTTTGTACAGAAGGTCCACTTTGTCCATCTTTGCGAGTTCTGACGCAAATTGTCGGGGAAGGAGAGCAAAAATGTCACATTAAAATCGAGAAACGTGTTTAGCGCGATCAAGTGTAGACCGCTCGCAAAACAACATGGCCGCGTATTTGGAGCAACGAAATTGTCAATGCTAATCTCAGTTGGTGAGAGCCGAAAGTTAGAGATTCATTAATTACTTAAAGTTAATATTACTGAAAATAATTTACCACTTGTCAGAAAATGCCGAAGCCTTGAGGTCCTGCTAATTAAAAAATCCAACACATTTATTTTCCTTCTAAACTACGGCGCGTATGAAACGAAAAGAAAATTTAACATTGAGGAGGTGTCGGCCTCTAGTGTCGCAAATGCAAGGCTGTAAAATTTGGCGCGCATCATCGCGCTATTTGGAACACTATGCTTGCAACATGTGCGCTTGTTTTGATTGCATTGTGGTATTTACTTTTCTGCCTCACTTTACATGGTACGTTGGTCCTCAGTGGATCAGAGACGAGGCAAATGACATTGCTTAATTCATTCAGCTTGGTAACGCTGGTGCAAGATAACTCGATTCTCACTTGGTGAATCACGCAACCAGGCATCACGCAAAAAAAAAAAAAAAAAAAAAAATCGATCTGTGTAAGCGCCGTCGCGTGTGTCGTGCACGATTTCCGTATCTGGATAAGCTGTTTGGGACTTCGTAGACGGTTGTCACTATTTGTTGTAATGTAGACGAGCATTCTTGGGACACCGAATCGCATCTTTGTCTACACTCACGACGCACTTCTCTATCTTTCCTTTGTTCTACTGTCTTCCTCGTTTATTTTCGCGCCAGAACATGTTTAGCAAGTTTGTCTGCGCTCACACTGCAACGCACACTCACGCAGTCTCATCCTTGTGCCGACCTACTATCTTATGCTGTACGATTTCGTTGCAGGTTGGCCTTCTGAAATGCCTCCATGGTAGCGAGCAAAAAATAACACTGCAAGAGCTGCGTATGGAGACGCATGCGAATGCGCTCTTTTGTTTTAGCGTGACACGACTGTGACGACTCCGGCACATATTAACCGCGTGTTTCTGGAATTATACCGTCGAGCTAAATATAATAAATAATTTCATGACATAGGAGCCACCTTAGGGCACATATGCTCTAGCCCGCTGGGATCGCGAGATATTTCGGAGAATTGCAGTCCATGCTGCTGTCCCCCCGAATAATAAGGCGCGCGGTGGACGACCACGCTTCTCCGATCTCTAGGGCCGACCGAACAATACCAGCAAGTTTAATCATCTTTAATGCACTTTTAGCTCCATATACCTTTGTGTCACACTTCACAGCCTGTCTCCTGGAACTTTTTTCGTGTACAATGAAGGATAGTTCTCCGGTTAATGAAAGGACGCTAATTTATACAGCCCACGTCGGGAGCACGGCTAAGCGTCCGTGGAGGTAGGTGAAAGGGACTGAAAGACGGAGAAAGGAGAGAAGAAGTGGAGGGCTCCTGAAAATTTTTGGCCACCTGTGGTTCTTTAACGTGCACTGACAATGCACAGAACGCGGGCCTCGGATATCTTCGCCTCCATGGAAAATGCGACTGCCGCGACCGGGATCGAACCCGCGTTTTAGCCGGCGCTTTTTTTTTTTTTTTCACCATGATCTGATATCAATGTTTTCCAATGGTGTTGATAGTCCTGTAATAGTCAAGGTGGTTAATTTTGCTCAGAAACCCACTAGTAATGGCGGACAATGGAGGAGTTATGGTCGTAATCAGTGGTTTCCCCACACAACCCCTAGAAATATATGCGGGAGCGGAGGGTGGGTGCGTACGGCAACTACATCCCCCCTCCCGTTTTATTTTGAAAGGCACCCCTTAATTTGTCGAAGTATGTAACTAATTCAAGATATCCCCCGCTTCACACCTCCACTTGACATTTATACCACCCCCTAATTTCAATTCTTGGGAAAACCCCTGGTCGCAATCCAACACAAGCTTCCTTGAGGCCACGCCTCAAGGAAGCTTGTGGGGAGTCTCCTGGTACTGAGTACGCTCAGCATTGAGCGTTATAGACTCTGCCCCTACTCAAACTCTTCGCCCCCCTAATAGGAAAAGAAACATAAAGGAATGTGGGGGCAAGCCCGCTCCTACGTGAAGCAATAACGGGCATAAACCGAATAAAAATAAATGAAGAGGGGTAGAAGTGTACCCAAGGCGCTGCTTTTGTAAAAAAGCCAATTGGAAAAATAAAGTGTGGGCACGGCAACGTGTTTGTGTCCTAAGGCGTCTCATCGAGGTCAGAAGGACCAGGCGCAGAGCGTTTATTTGTTTCAAATATGATGACGAGAATGATGAGGTCGAAGTGGAGTTGTGCCCTGGTAAATGGATGCGACCAGAGGTGGCCGGCCCTTTCGGTCAGGTGGCCGAGACTCGCTCCAGGTGGCAGTGTAAGCTGGAACTACTAGGTAATAGAAACAGTTAGATACCAGACCTTGCCGACGAAGCAGGACAGTATGAGTCAAGAACTGTAACATGTTGAGTAATGCAGGGATAAGGGAGACAAGTGAAAATGTCGCGTGGCAACGACCTGAGAGGGTTTTTTTTTTTTTTGATGCATCATCAGAACAACACCAGCGGGCGTTATAGACTCTGCCCCACCAGATCTCCTAGGACCACCGTCAAGTGAAGCCCCGGAAGAACTTCTGTTGAGTGCAAGCCATGGACGCCCAACTCAGGGCCATTAAACGCGCCAAGGAGGTCGCAAGCATGGCTTGCATATAGTGAATTAGAACTTTAGCCTGCAGCTAAAAGCGGTTTTGATACACAGCCACAGCAGCCACATTTGTATGGACGCGAGAAAAACAAAACTAAAATAACCTTGTACGTAGATTTAGGTGCATGTTACAAATACCCAACCTTGAGTAAGTGTCTCCCTAAGGTACACGTGTTTATTAGGCAACTTCTTTCTTTTTCTTTTCTTTTTAGTCTTCAATGCACAATAATATCTGATTTTTTTTAATAGTGACAAGTGACCCCAACAAGAATAAGTTAATTCCACCCGACGTTTCGAAAGCAACTCGGTTTCTTCTTCAAGGAGCGACGTCGACGGATACGTACTGCAGCAAATATACGCATTCTTTCCTGGTCGGGGTGGGGTCAGAGGACTGAACAGGAGAGACACGGACGAGTGGTGCAGTCCCTTATAAAAACTAACCAAACCAGGTAGCTTTTAAGGCGCAATATTCACACATACAATTAAATTTGTTATACAAAACTTAAGCTACACTTAAACCTCGTGCGCCGCGTGATGAGCGGCCAACAGACACTGACATGTTAAGAGGAGCGACGAGGCTTCCTGGATTTCTTAGGGCGGCTTTCGATAAAGTAGTGTGACGACGTCCACTTTAGCGTGAGCAAAAATTTCGGTCAAAAATTCTCTGAAGACACCGCCCCTCCACCAGCCAGGCTATATCTCGTAATAGAGAGTTACGTACCCCAGTCGAGCCGATTAATGAGGAACCGGAAACTAACAGAGAACAGTGCACGCACGGAAGCAAAGAATTTCCTTACCTTTGGCCTGCTCCATTGGTTGGAGGAGAACCACACCTGCTTGGGATATTAGGCCGCCGTGGTAAAGGTATTGAATACACGCAAAAAACACGTACACTAGCAGAAGAAAGGCCAAGAAGGGACACTTACAGAAAAAGGGAAGAAGAAGCCCAATTTCTTCACAGTTAACAGATACCAACTAGGCCAATTATCCGTGCTACTCGCCGCTGTGTTGCCGGAGATGACTTCGCCGTGGTCATAAGAAGTGCACCGGTATAATGTCGCCATCCCTCTGGAATGTGCTTACCCTCGATCAGAAGTGATCTTCAAGGGGCAATCCGTGGAAGCATGGCATGCCGACGATGGGGGATATTTGTTGGCGGACACCACGTAAGCGTCTTCCAGCTCATCACCGCCATGAAAAGGGAGCAAGCTGGAGTGGAAAATGCCATCCAGGGAGCGATCAGGGGTAAACACCCCGCTGCCAAAGTATCAAGCAGCAACTACGCGAAGATCATTTGGCAGCCACTCTCGGTGAAGTATACGAGGAACTGCACACAACTTATCTGTCTGAACTGTAGCAAGCAAGGAATCGCTCTGCTATGAGATGAGATATTCAGGAATATATTGTTTCTTCTTTGAAGGCTTGAACAAAATGCGAAGATGATGATGGTGATCGTGGTTCGGTTAGGTAAGGACGCTAATTTCTGCAGCCCAGTAGGGAGCACGGCTAAGCGTCCACGGGGGTAGGGGAAAGGGAATGAAGGAGACAGAAAGGAGAGAAGAGCCGTACTGGAGGGCTACGGAAATTTAGACCACCTGGTGATACACAGCCACACAGCCACATTTGATATGGACCGAGAAAAACAAAACTAAAATAACCTTGTACGTAGATTTAGGTGCATGTTACAAATACACCAACCTGAGTAAGTGTCCCCTCCGGGTACACGTGTTATTAGGAGCAACTTCTTTCTTTTTTCTTTTCTTTTTAGTCTTCATGCACAATAATATCTGATTTTTTTTAATAGTGACAAGTGACCCCAACAAGAATAGTTAATTCCACCCGACGTTTCGAAAGCACTCGGTTTTCTTCTTCAAGGAGCGACGTCGACGGATACGTACTGCAGCAAATATACGCATTCTTTCCTGGTCGGGGTGGGGTCAGAGGACTGAACAGGAGAGACACGGACGAGTGGTGCAGTCCCTTATAAAAACTAACCAAACCAGGTAGCTTTTAAGGCGCAATATTCACACATACAATTAAATTTGTTATACAAAACTTAAGCTACACTTAAACCTCGTGCGCCGCGTGATGAGCGGCCAACAGACACTGACATGTTAAGAGGAGCGACGAGGCTTCCTGGATTTCTTAGGGCGGCTTTCGATAAAGTAGTGTGACGACGTCCACTTTAGCGTGAGCAAAAATTTCGGTCAAAAATTCTCTGAAGACACCGCCCCTCCACCAGCCAGGCTATATCTCGTAATAGAGAGTTACGTACCCCAGTCGAGCCGATTAATGAGGAACCGGAAACTAACAGAGAACAGTGCACGCACGGAAGCAAAGAATTTCCTTACCTTTGGCCTGCTCCATTGGTTGGAGGAGAACCACACCTGCTTGGGATATTAGGCCGCCGTGGTAAAGGTATTGAATACACGCAAAACACACGTACACTAGCAGAAGAAAGGCCAAGAAGGGACACTTACAGAAAAAGGGAAGAAGAAGCCCAATTTCTTCACAGTTAACAGATACCGACTAGGCCAATTATCCGTGCTACTCGCCGCTGTGTTGCCGGAGATGACTTCGCCGTGGTCATAAGAAGTGCACCGGTATAATGTCGCCATCCCTCTGGAATGTGCTTACCCTCGCTCAGAAGTGATCTTCAAGGGGCAATAATCGTCCGTGGAAGCATGGCATGCCGACGATGGGGGATATTTGTTGGCGGACACCACGTAAGCGTCTTCCAGCTCATCACCGCCATGAAAAGGGAGCAAGCTGGAGTGGAAAATGCCATCCAGGGAGCGATCAGGGGTAAACCCCCCGCTGCCAAAGTATCAAGCAGCAACTACGCGAAGATCATTTGGCAGCCACTCTCGGTGAAGTATACGAGGAACTGCACACAACTTATCTGTCTGAATTGTAGCAAGCAAGGAATCGCTCTGCTATGAGATGAGATATTCAGGAATATATTGTTTCTTCTTTGAAGGCTTGAACAAAATGCGAAGATGATGATGGTGATCGTGGTTCGGTTAGGTAAGGACGCTAATTTCTGCAGCCCATGTAGGGAGCACGGCTAAGCGTCCACGGGGGTAGGGGAAAGGGAATGAAGGAGACAGAAAGGAGAGAAGAGCCGTACTGGAGGGCTACGGAAATTTAGACCACCTGGGGTTCTTTAACGTGCACTGACAACGCACAGTACACGGGCCTCTGGCATTTTCGCCTCCATCGAAAATGCGGCCGCTGCGGCCGGTATCGAACCTTTCATGGTTATTAGAAGAGGCGGAAGCGTGGGCACATCGTACAATGGCGGGCGGCGGTCCCCCTATCTTGCCACGATAATTTATCCTCCACTATGGCTAGGTGATGCTGGAATTTCGATATTTCGGTGTTCTTATTTTGGGGCCTTTTGAGTCTTTATTTTTTGGGCTTTATGAATTTTCGCTGTTTTAAACTTCGCATTCTGACAAATCGTCATTTTTATTTTCGGCCGTTTCAATGCCACCTACAGGAAAAAGCCATGATAGCAAAAGGGAATAGGAATGGTGCAATAGTGAAGCATATAACACTAAGGGGCTACGATAGGTATATGCGAAATACGATAAGTTGGTAAGCGATACGATAAACACGAAAAGAAGAAAGGAACATAAGTACAAAGGTTAGTCCATCGATCCTATAATGCAGAAAGCTAATTTGCAGATTAAAAATTCTCTATATGAAGAAGCTAATGCAGATAGCTACCCCGTGAGGCCAACTTAAATAGTGAGTTTGGTGGCCTAATGTTCACCCTCCCGCTTGGAGGGCCGCTCCATAACAGACATCCATGAAGAAATATGCCTGGAAAGTCGCCTGGCCTTGCTGCTCTCTTCGACCTTTCACATCCCTTTCTCCTTTTCCACCCTATCCATGACGCTAAGCACTCCCTCCGCCCCTCCCTCCCACACACACACACTCTCTTCATGCCTATTGAAACCCAGTTTTCTTTTTCTTGGGGAGACAGGTAGATCACCCTCCCCCACGGTGTCTTCGGTACTCATCCATAGAAAGTGACCTCTAGTTCCCCCCTCTTCTACCTTTCACACCTCTTTCCCCTCTCCCATTCAACCTTAGCCCTTCGCCGTGTTTCTTTCAAAGGGCAATGTTACTGTCCAGGGCATCTCTTCTAACACCGTCCTTGTTCTTGCCCTGAAGGAGACATTTGCAGGTGCTCACTACAGTCTACGGACCCCGCCGAGCCCTGATTGGCTAGCATATTGAGAGCTCAGTCTGGAACTCAGTCATTCTCGGACAGAGTCATTCCTTGCCGAGAACTCGGAGAGTCTAGAGACGTGTCGTGCTAGTGCGAAGAGTGTGGCCTCTTTGAGATCTCTCGCAGCTGCTATACCCCGCACTTCACCGTGAACTATGGAAGCAAGCACGAGCCAGATGTCACTTGAGGTAAGTCTCACCACTTTCAATGAGGGATGTAATATGAGTTGTATTGCGTATTAATAGACCAGCGGTTAGCTTTGTCAGTTTTCATAAATATAAAAGCATCTTGGTTGGGTATGTTTGAGAGAAAGACATACAGGTGGACCGTGTTTCTAGGTCAAAGTTATGTCGTGTTTTCTACAGGCTGGGCAAGTAACAAAAAAAAAAAATCTAAGATTGTGGGTAGCAGCATATTTTCGGCTATGAAAATATCACGTATTTGTGAGAGGTCTTGTGGATTCACCAGCTGTATATTTAATATATATAGTACGTGGAGCGTGTTACACTTACCGTATTAAGGAGCTCTCTTGAATAGCCCGCAGTGGTGCTCATGGTGCTTGTCTACTAATCCGAAATGCGCGGGTTCGATCTCTGTCGTGGCAGTGGCAATTTCCGTAGGCGCTAAATGCCGCAGGCCCTTGTACTGTGGGGTGTCAGTGCACGTTAAAGAGCCCCAGATGGTCAAAGTCACCGGAGCCCTCAACTACGGCAGGGAAAACCTCAGAAATTATTAAGAAGCTTTCTTGAAGAATTCATCTGCGATACTTCATCTGGATGATCTGAGAAGCTCAGGAAAAACGAATAATTTTTCCCGTCACGTGCTCCGTCTCGCATAGGAGGGCTCCGGTAATTTAGACCATCTGCGGTTCTTTAATGTGCACTGACAACACAGTACAGGGGTCTCTGGCATCTTCGCCTCCGTCGAAAATGCGATCTCTGCGGCCGGGATGAAAACTTAGTTTTTTGGGTGGGAGCCAAGCACCGTAACCGCTACACCACCGCCCCTCCCCCCCCCCCCTTTTTTTTTTTAAATGCCCTAATGCAGAAACAGAAAAGCCAGATAGATATGATCGGTTCTTTTTTTTTAATTAAGGCTTTTCAATGTCCTTTACTTGCTTGTAAGCTTTGCAAATAAAGGTGGACACCACGCGGAGTCGGCTTTTTTCCTCTGAGTTCTACTTTTATCCTCAGCTATTAAAGGAGTCGACGCTATATTTGGCCATTTCTTGTTCCTACTTCATTTCCACTTTCGCGTTGAAATTCCCCCATTATTATAGACTACTATGTTCCCACTAGATTTGCGTTACTAATTCTGCATTCCCTAGAACTGT